>OY804598.1:55025609-55368109 GCA_963680895.1 Fragum sueziense | reverse complement strand
AATTGGTTAATCCGTTATTCCAGGTCGTGTGGGCGGAGACATCGCTTGTTGGGTGTGGCTACGCAGACTGCATTACAAATGGGAAAACAAAGCGTCACTTCGTCTGCAACTACGCTCCACCGTGAGTATAATGGGCAACGATTTTATCCCGTTGTTCTATAGGGTTAATTCACGTTTTTGAGGTCGTTAACATTCTCAGAGGCCCAAAAAATGCGTTATCGCCTGAGACCGAAGGTCGAGGGCGATAACCCATTTTGTGGGCCTCTGAGAATGTTAACGACCGAAAAAACGTGAATTGACGCTATTATTGCATAAAATATGAAGAATTTGCAAAGAAATGTAATAAAATAAGACGAATAAATGAAAAACTTTGTGAAAATTTAGCCACATTTTCACCGACAGACACCAGAGTTTTCCGGCATTCGACTCGACATATATCGAATAAGTCCGATATCCACTAGACGGGCCGTTAGATTTTCATCGTGTAGCTATGTACATAGTCAAGTTTCATCGCATTTTTACTGACATGATCTTCATTTGGGTTGGCGAAATCGTAACAATATTCGACTAACTTTTCTTTTGGAAACATACTCTTGATATTCTAACATTCATTTCAGTGCGGGTACAGTAATAAAACAAAAGGTCGGAACTTCCGAGGTAGATCTCTGGTTCGTTTCACTTTCAGACATTCGTTCATTTCGATAAAAAACAAAGTTGTAAAGGAAAAATTGCAGTAACTAAAAGAAGAACAAGAAACACATAGGCTTACCATCACATTTGACCTAGACCACAACCACTCAATTCTAATTTATATTCTTCCATGTCCACGAAATCCACTTTTAGTTCAAAACCTGTCAGCTGCCCGTTTGTTTACCTTTAGATTCCAAGAATTAAACCTACGTCACTAATATTACGTCATCAGATATGGTTACACTGGGAGACCTAGTTTAATTGCGGTATAAACTGGAAATGGGGTCTTATAAGAATTTACATCACGGAAAAGGGAAATGACAAAATTTCGGCTTTATTTTCAATTTTCTGAAGCACTCACAACAAATACCCGATCGAGGATATGTGAATGCAAAACTGGTCCGATAATTCACGTGAATTTACTGAATATAGACCGGTTTTCACGATATCGGACCGGTTTCTTCTCGTTATTCAATGTCGATAACGGCCCAAAAACACACATTTTAGGCAATAATTCATATTATTATCAACTCTGCAAGGGCTACCTCTGCTAGAGTCCACGAATCGTGGTCTACGGAAGGATAACACCTTTGGTTACTTTGTAACTGCTTCATTTCTTGTATTATACATTGAAAAGAAAATATCATTCTGTTTACATCAGAAGTGCTCTCAAATTCAAGTATTGATTTAATTAAAATGGGACTATATTCATATTCTTCCTAATCAAAAAATAGGACTATTTTCTTAATCTTACGCTCCCATAACAGAGGCGAAATGAAAGAAACTGGTTTCATGAGACAATACATCTTCGCTAGCCAAGGTTGAACCCACCTACGTTTGTATTCACCCTTGGCGGATTTAGTCCGATTTTCTTGAAATCGCCAAGCGCCGCCTAGCGGTTGTTCTGCTGGTTGTTTACGTCCATTATTGATGACGTCATTAACGCGCGTTGTCTTTCGCGTCAAACGTCATGTGGATTATGTAAAAGTTAACTGCTTTTTTGGTCGAATTGTCGAAAGTATAATAATTCGTCGATTAAAGTTAGGGAATTCTGTCTATTGCAGTGAAATTCTTAGGAAAAATCGCCCATCTTCGCGTTTTAGAGTTGCAAATGCATTTGCCTTTTCCCGCCCGTTGTCATGATTTGGTTACTCATAACAAATTAACAAATTGCCGTTTGGTAATGGGAAAAAGGGTCCATTAGTGTATGTGTCAGTCGACAATCTGATTGGTTCCAGCGAGAACCAATGAAAACGCTGGAACCAATGAAAACGCTTTCCAGGAGACCAAGAAAATCGGACTAAATACGCCAAGGGTGAATACAGAAACGACGTTACGTCGTAGATGTCACCCTTGGCTTGCGAAGATGGAGACAATAGTACGCATTCTCCACTCAGAATGATCGTTCTTTGCTCTTCACTGTGAAAGAGAGTGATGAGTACGTGCAGAATAGAAAGGAACAATACTTATAATCTGGTTCCCTGTCGTGCTATGTATTTAAGTACGTCAGGCACACTCTAAAAATGGCCAGCGCCTGTGTAGTTATTTCACTTCAAAGCTATTAAAGAATACATTTTATTAATTTTCATATAATAACAATATCTTGGCAATTTGGATAATTTCAAGACTAGTTGAACAGTCCAAAAGTTTGCAATCTGGAAATAGGTTTATGTTTTTATTAACCAGGGGTAACTACAAGAATAAAGAAACATACAAGATTGACGGAGGAGTGTGCGGCGCATGTGGAGACGAAAGATGTACAGACAGTCTTTGTGGTAAGAATCGCGGCGGGGAACCACGTGAAAAAACATCTTCTATTTTTTAACCCATTTACCAAATGGCAAAATTTTGAATTTGTCTAAATTCAAAGATGGTAATTTTGATTAAAAACACTTTTGATTATTCTGGTATTTTTTATTAGAAAACGTTGTGGGAAATGTAGAAATTGCTTGTTTCAAACAATTTCTTCATTTTCCTCAGTTTTTTTAAAAGCCTTCATCTTGTACGGCGTCAAAAAAATGCCAATGTGTGAGCATAGGTTAAATAAACAATGTCAAAAAGTCAGAAACGGAGATGGCGGAAAAACACAATATTTTATGGGTGGATTTTTAATTTTAAAAATATATTCGTGACCAAATACAATTTTAATTTGTCGTCAATAACTTTTTGTCGGCTGATTTTGAAATAGCTGCTACTTCCAGATAATTATGGACGTTTTATCACCTTCTTTCCTTTAAACCGACTTCAAACTGGTCACGTATTAAAATAATCATTGACGATTTTCTAAAATCGGTTTGTCCCGTTATTTCCCGCCATGACTTTGTCTGCTACGAAAAGCTATCTTATAAGCCATTGCATTTAAGAATTAGAGATTAATTTCCTTTAATCCTGTCCCACACAAGACCTGGTTTTGACGTCCCTACTACAATGCTGGGGAAAACATTGAAACAAAAGAAGAAACTGCTGGTAACTGTTTTGTCATTTTTGGCGGTTTTTGAAGTGGATCACCCTAAAAGTTTGCCGTTTGTTAATGGGATAAAGGGTCCATTAGTGTATGGTTTTGTTAATAAAACTGCTTGTACAATTCAAAGGCGGATCCAAGATCTTTTTCCAGGGAGGTGGGGGTCCAAGCCCAAATTTTTTTCAGGGGGGGGGGGGGTGTCCGAGCGCAAATTATGGCTTAAAATGTAGTGCATATGTAACGTTACACTAAATTTATATAGGCAAAATTCACTTTTCGGCCAATACAAGGGGGTCCGGACCCCGACATCTCCCCCCCCCCTCTAGATCCGACCATGCAAGTATATCTTGAAGAACGATCCAGTAGATCTACACATTTCCTTGCACAATAAAGTAAAACTTATTCACTGGGAATTCACACAAACAAAATTCCGTCCAGAAGTTGAGCGAACATAATTGAGACAGTATCTGAAAAAACGGTCTTTGGGGCCCAACATAGTTCCTGATCAGACTGTGTGTATACGCATGCTGATCTGGAACTATGTTGGGCTCTTAAAGGACCCCTTTCCAGATCCTGGCTCATATATTTCTAGCCGAGCCCTGATAACTCAGTCGGTAACGTTGTAGTCTGTCAATCCAGTGGTTGCGAGTTCGAACCCCGGCTCGGCCAGTATTCATTCTGACATTCGACAAAATGATTTGTCTCTCACCAATGGGTGTGAATCATCCATACGAGAGAGCAGCTGGAGGCTCGGTTTGGATATTGTGGTACTGGTGAGAGAAATACCAGGAACCACGGTTAGGTGCTCCAGCCGCCGCGAAATGAACAAAGCAATTGAAACGGCGTATAACCCACGAAATCAAATAAAATACAGTCGACATTCGTTGTGTCGAAGTCAGAGGGGCCGTCAAATTATCTCGACATATCCGGAGTTCGACTCATCCGATTTTGTTCAATTTCGATTTGAATGCCATTTGACCGTTTTCGTTGCTCATCAAGTGAGTTAATATTTGAAATATAGGGGAGACCGGGGCTATTTCGGCCCCGGGGCAAGTTCGGCTAGCGGCTCTTTTGAGCCTGTCGACAGAGATAGAGAGCTCTGACCCGGATTTTAATGTCACTCATGACGAAAGCTTTTCGCAGAAGGTTTTTGGTCGAATTTAATACAAAAACATAGAATTTAGAACACGATTATGATTTTTAAACACTTTCAGTATTTTTCCACATTTATGTAAGTTTTAATTTATAGTAATATGCGCCAGGATTCAGATTTCATTTTTGTATATTTATGAAGACAATTAAGTCCTTTTTCATATTAAAACTAAAGGTGAAGTGTTCATGTTATCTAAAAGAAGATATGGCGTGATGTTGACACCAGGTCTGTCTGGGGCTAGTTCGGCCTTTGGGGTTGGGGCAAGTTCGGCCACCACCAAACTTGCCCATGAATAAAAAGAATAATCGCTGTTAGAATTGCCATTTCTTGACGAGTCCGAATATATCAATTGTTCAGACCTAGCTCTAACAGAAATGTAAAAAATGGACAAATTCAAAATCACAGGCCGAACTTGCCCCATCCTCTACTTGTTATCCCGAATGTCCCCTTACTCACGATGATTTGACTGTTATGACAATGCTTTTTCAATTTATACCTTCATTTGGAAGTCGTATACAGATTCCTATAAATTTAAACAGTCTAAAAATCAAATATAAGGATTTATAGGTCTGTACCTTGCCCCAAGGGTGGGCTGAACTAGCCCCATGTATGGGGCAAGTTCGGCCTCCACGATCAAAACTCTAAAATTTGAAATTCTCTTTATTGAAAAGAAAAATATGAAAAGGACAGACGCAGTTTGAAAGGCTTTCGCCTGTCGAACTTAAATATATAAATCACGCCCAAATAACTTTCATATAATTCAAAATATGAGCAATCGAAATTAGGGAGCCGAAATAGCCCCGGTCTCCCCTAGTAGGAAATGGAAAGAAATTGCTCAAAACGAGCAATTTCTATCCTTTTTCTAGTAAATTTCAATGGCTATATTTATTTCAAAACTATTTTATTTAACGTTTTGATATCCATTGGTGAGGACGGGGCCAGACTTTCACTTCGACTTAAGTGGAAATTCGACTTATCCGATGTCGACATAACGAGTGTCGACTGTATTTCTAAACAAATTTCAGCATAATTATATTATGGCTGATACCTCCCTTTGACTTAATTCGTTGCTCCCTGGCATAGAAAAAAAATTGTCCGTTCTTGTGATCTCATGGCTTAGCCATGCTCTACATGGTAACAAATATTGTAGAAATCATCTAAGTATTCTCTGTTTCTCCTCAGATGCTAACTTACTAAGTATGACAAAAATAAATACGAATAGCATGATTATGTGCATGTATTTGTAAACTTATTTTAATAGGGTAAAGACATTCATTTTATTTCACTATAAAGCATTTTCTCCTTTTTTCCAATATATTGTAGCAGTGTAAATGAAATGAACAAGTGCATGAATTAATATGGGCAAAATGTGACCCGTCACGCTAAAAGGGGCCTTTTTGGATGTGTGAAAAATATCGACCCTAGTCAGTCTGCGCAGTCCACGCAGCCAGACTAGGGCCGACACTTTTCACTTTTATTTAATTTTCTATATCTGGAATGTTTTCCCTATCTAACTATATGTTCATTTTTCGCGTACAGGTTCTGGTTGACCTGTGGTGAGTCTGACAAGTTTGTCAAAATTATGATTTTTGGAGTTCGGATAAGGTCCCTTTTAGCCTGACGGGTCACATATGTTTATATACCTTTCCGACCAAAATCCATCCTACATTCGTAATTTAAAATGCAAATCCTATGTTGTGGGTATTGATTGGAATCGTCTCAATGAGACGGTTCCAAAGAGTACCGACAACATAACATTTCATGGACAATGGCGTTTTCTACTTTCTATTTTTCAACAGATTGTGGGAGTGCCAATGAACTGAACACGTGCATGAACAGGGGCATAATGAATATGACGACCTGCGAATGTGAGTGCGAGAACAACGATTGGTACGATCCCCAGCAATCGTGCAAACGTAAGCCTACTTTTCTTCTCATTCTTGCGGGCGGCCATGGCGCATTTGGTAGGTTCGAGAGGTCCTGGGTTCGATACTTGGCCGCGACAAATATCCTTTGTGACAAAAATGTCACCCACCAATGGTTTGATATTTTGAACCTATGTGGGGGAGCAGCTGAAGGCTATGATAGGGTGTCGTGGTAGTACTGGTATGAGAAACGACAGGAATCCATGGATAGGTGCTCCAGCCGCCGCGATATGACCACAGCAGTTGAAAATGGCGTAAAACTACCAATAAACCAAACCAAACCTTATCATTCTTTTAAAAAAACGCTCATGAAAACATCGAAGTCAATGGGGAAATCTTAAAACAAAACAATAATGATATTTTGTATGTTGTAAGTTTTTAAAAGCACGAAAAGAAAATTATGTAACAGCACCCACGGATATACTATTGTTTGTCCGAAATTACGTCACAGTTTACTGGATAAAATCATTTCCTAAATAAAATTATGCCTATAATTTGTGTAAAACATAAAAACAAAGTTTTTGAACAAACGAAGGAAATGCTGGTAATCACAATTTTCCTCTTTTGTCTCAATGTTTCAATTATACCCATTTTTGATAGGGATGGCAAATCAACGTATTTTGGGGAAAAACTGTCAAAGCTGTGGTTGCAAGATTTTCGAATTAGCTCTTTCCCAAACGAAACTTTTTTAGGGTGAAAGCAGCTGCAGACGACAAAAATGTCGATAATAAAGACATGATTTGTGTAATATATGGGATAGAAAATATTGAGACAAAAGGAGCAGTTTCTTCTTTTGTTTCAATGTTTTCCCAAGCCTTTTCTGTAAGGGACGTCAGAACCAGGGCCCCGTTTTACTAACGAACTTACGATCATATTTGTGTGTAAACTGTGTAACAAGACATCTGATTGCACGAAAAATCGGATTAGGCCAATCAGGTTTGTTGTTACAAGTAATTACGCAAAAAATAATCGTACGTTCGTTAGTAAAACGGGGCCCAGGTCTTTTTTGGGAAAGGGTTAAAGCAGTGAAGTTTCTTTTGCCCCTATTCTTACAGTGAAAACTTGCCCAAGCGTAGAAGATGAAATGAAATCCTATATGTGCAGAACGTACGGCATTGACAAGTGTAACAAATGGTCGAACATGCCGGTACTATGTCCTACTACATGCAAACTCTGCCCATGTGAGTATGGTTCCACAGGTTGTCCCGAATTAGTTCGCCTATTTATAAAATAGCAATTAATTTTGCGCTAAAAATAAATTGGGTTTACTGTTATGTTTTGATAAACCGTCTGTGTTGTTATGAAATCTCGTAACTACGGCTTGAATCAAGCCGTAGTTGCGAGATTTTATAACAACGACCTCGGAAATGCTACTGTTTGTCCGAACTTACGTCACGATTAATCGGATAAAATCGTTCCCTATTGAGGAAAAATTTGGGAATTTATTTTAATAGGTTTGCGAGCCTATCAATAGATTTGAGCATTAAACGTTTCACGCTGTTTTACCGTAGATCCATTTTTCACAGACGGTAAAATTTTGGACTGGTCAACTTATATATGTAACAGACGACATTTTGAATGAATGAATGTTTTTGTTCGTTCGTTTGTTTGATTTGGTTTTTTTTTGGAATAGAAAACATTGTAGGAAATGAAAAATTGTTTATCAAAATCAATTTCTTCATTTTACAAAGTACTACTTTTCCAAAGGCTTCACTGTGCGGTTATTGATTAAAAATCGTCCTGTATTGAGTTTTACTGAAAAATGATATATTTTCCGCATTTTTTTCCAAACCATTATCTTATAGGGCGACAAAAGCCATCACTGTGGGTAAAACTAAAAGTGATAAAAAGTCATTCCGCCCATCATTATAATATATCAAATATACCGTGCAACTTATATAATTGCGTCAACCGTGGCAACGGAGATTGACAAGGTTATCCGGATTTGTAAAATCCGGATACCCTTGTCAATTTCCGTTGTCACGAATATCGACGAATAACGCCGAAGATGTCGACAAAATTGCACGAAGTGGTTGGTAACTTATGGTTAGTGGAACACGATCAAGCAAATTTAATCGTTTTTGTTTTGTATTCCTTGCAGATGTGTTAGAAGAAATAAAAGTGACAAGAAGAGGTGCGAGTAAAAAGAGGAGGAGGCATTAAAGTAAACAGGGGACACCGAAGAGCCAGGGGACATTTTCATCAAAATATTTAAGACGTATTTTTGACGAACCGTTGTCTTAGGACATGTTTAGGACAAGAAACGCCTATCGGCAATCTACCAAGCATTGAGATATGTTATTGTTGTTTTAAACATTTCATAAAACATAAGTTCAGCAAGAGCTGTCTCAGGACAGCAAAGTGGGAATATCAAGTGCTCGATGGTGAAATAATCTAAGTCCGAAAACTGAAAGAGCCGTTCAATTGAATGTCAGAGTAACGAAAATTTTGCCTAGAAGCTAATATCATTGTCCCAGAAGCATGTGCAAGGATTGAAAGCAATAGCTGTTACGGAAAGACAGTTATTACATATATTACGAAAGTTGCACGTAAAAACTTAACCAAGAATTTCCAAGTCCAAAAGGGTACAAATTCTACTAAATTAATTGTCAGAGTAACGAATCTTTGCCTAGAGGCTGACATTATAGTCACAAAAGCTCGTGCTAAGTATCAGAGCAATATCATTGATAGAGCTAGAGATGTGACTAACTTGCACGCAAAAACTTTACAAAATCATTACGCCGACGCCTGGATGTCCGGAATAGCCGCCCCTCCCCCCCCCCCCCCCCCCATTCTGCGCTTAAAATACGTCTTTAATATTTTGATGAAACAGGACCTGATGGTCCCCATTTTATTAATGTTCTTACACACAGTTTTTTTTTGTTGTTGTTGTTTTGTTTTTGTTTTTTGCAAAGTATAATTGTAACAAGACATATATGTTTGACTGAATTCGAATTGTGTCTTGGGCCAACAAGGGCCAAACAGTTTGGCTGTAGGGTAATTACCTTTAAATTTGTGACAATTACGCGAAAAGGGACCTTATGGGAAGAATGAAAAGTATCGGCCCTAGTCAGTCTGCGCAATCCGTGCAGCCTTACTAGGATCGAAACTTTTCACTATAATATAAATTTGAACATCTAGAATGTTTCCCCTATCTTGCTATATGTTCATTTTGCAAATACGATATGTGGCTGACCTCTGCCGAGTCTGATTGATTCCTAGAAATTTGGTTTTATGGACATCCAATACGGTCCCTTTTAGCATGGCGTGTCACAAATCATAAGTTCGTCAGTAAAATGGGTCCCAGAAGATTAAGAAGGAATATACTTTTAGAGGCTCATATTATCACAGTCGGAGACCACGTGACACAAAATATGTAGAAAACCTTGATTTATTCTTTCATATTGCACATATATGTAGATGTCTGATATAATGTACCATCAGACAGAAGTCTTTGTCACCTTAATTTCTAAAGTTGCCATTAGGGGTATTCTACCTTAATACGTTACCAATTTGTCAAAAAGGTTTGAAGCGAAGGTGGCTAGAAAAGGTCAGACATCTTCTGAATGTTCAGAGTCTTTAAAACGGTATTGATAAAAAAAATGTTGACGACCAACAAAAGCATTTGGTTGAATGTCAGATACTTTTTCTCACCAAATCCAGAAAATAGTATGTCCTTTTTCGCCTCTTCTTTGTTTCAAACCATTTTTCAAATCGGTAACGTATTAGTATAGCGGACGAGAATTGACCTGCCAGAGCATTCCATTCGATTAGCATTGGCTGCTCTGTCATGTCATTTATCGTGAGGTATAGAATTATTAAAAGTTTTCTGTAACCCTTGTAATTGTTGTTGTAACAGATAATTCCCCGTCGTTAATTTCCTCTAATAACGATCGACTTTCTTTCCCCGATCTTTATATTTTAAGGTAGAATACCTGTAATGTGGCCATTTTGAGATTCATAAAACATCGGATTTTTCGAACGGCATCGTAACGTATCCGAACAAACCTATTCGGACTACATCCATTACCATTTTCTTCACTATTAAAGGTAGAATACCCGTAATGTGGTCATTTTGAGATCCATAAAAACATCGGTTTTTTTTCGTGCTGCGTCGTCACATATCCGAACCTATTCTGGTGCGGTCGTAAACATTCGGTTCCACCGACGTATGATTTCAACTTTGCCCGAAAAATTCCGATGTCGCACGAATCTAAATAGGGTTGGACTACCTTAATAATACTTTCCAAATATATAGGCTATTATTTACATGTACTCATGCCAGATTTATGCAGACAATGTATCGGCTTTTTTAATACCAGGTTGCCTTTAATGACAGTTGATCTTTGATTATCATACCTCCGCGTTTGGAGGGTGTATACTGGGATCAGCTTGTCGGTGCACTGGTTGGTTGGTTGGATGGTTGTTTTGTCTCCAAGACTTTGTCCGGACAACTTCTCCTACACTTGTTGACCGATTTATTTTATATTTGGCACAAGTGTTCATTGTGACGTGTAGATGTGCAAGACGCAAATTTCACGAAAATCGGACTGATACTTTCTGACTTATGGCCTCTGATTTGATAAAAAAAATCCTTAAGTCCGGACAACTCCTCCTACAGTTTACTGTCCAATTTGCATCATACTTGGCACAAGTGTGCATTTGGACCTGTAGATGTGCAAGACGCAAATTTCATGAAAATCTGACAGATACTTTTTGAGTTATAGCCTCTTATTTGAGTAAAAAGTGCTTGTCCGGACAACTCTTCCTACAGCTACTGTACAATTTGCTTCATACTTGGCACAAGTGTGCATTAGGACCTGTGCAAGACGCAATTTTATTGAAAACCGGACTGATACTTTCTGAGTTATGGCCCCTTATTTGATGAAAAATGTTTGTCCGGATAACTCCTCCTACAGTTACAGTCCGATTTTGCTTCATACGTGGCACAAGTGTGCATTAGGACATGTAGATGTACAAGACGCAAATTCATTGAAAATCGGATTATATTTTTTTGAGTAATGGCCCCTGAAATGCTTGTATGGAGAACTCTACAGATACTGTCGATTTGCTCCATATTTGGCACAAGTGCGAATTATGACTGGAAGATGTGCAAGACGCAAATTTCAAGAAAATCTAATTGACTACTTATGAGTCATTGTCCCTGATTCGACAGAAGCACTTGTTCGAACTAATGTGGTGGCGGGGATATTTTTACCACCTTTAGTGATAGATTTCTAGTTTATAACTTACTTTTAGAATTTTATATTTTCAAGATGAGTAAAAAGGAAAGAAACTGCATGTTTGAAGAAAAAACTTTGTTGTAAATGGACATAGTAAGATTCGGTTGCAGTTATAAATGCATACTCATACTTGGAAACAAATTAAGTAGGATTGTGAGCAATAACAAATCTCCAGAAAATGAAAAAATTGATGGGTGTGAACTCATACAATTTTAAATGTTCCTTTTATTCATTTGCAAAGGATATAGAATAATTATTTTATTGTAGAACAATGCCACCGGTCTAAAACACAACGTTTTGCGCAATAGTATTGCTCACGATAAATTACTTGGCAGATCATCCCTAGCTCATAGCTAGAAATGCCCTGTCAGGTCATATATCGGGACCTACAAATATTCAAAACAAAGAAATCAATGTCTGTGCTAAATTAGACTAGTTCTACTGGTTTCGCCTAATGAATCGTCGTGTTGTAATAAAGATATTGTAACTATGGCTTCAAAAGAGCTTTAGTTACGAGGTTTTAGCATTACGCCGGCGAAATAATGTTGTTTGTCCGATATAACGTCATAATTTTCTGCATAAAATCGTTCCCTGTTATAGAACCTATAATCTAATATCGCAACCTCTATATGATCAGAATAAAAAGCTTCTAAAATTCAAAACTCGTATTTCTGTTGTCATTCGAATACTTAGTACATCACTCGTATCTGCAGAGCTATATATAAGAGATGGTAAAATGTTTTCAAAGTGCAATATTTCGTTAATTCCTTATCAAACCCTACGTTCTGGGTACTCAGTTGATTCGTCGCATGGGGGGCAATTCAAATGAATACCCACAACATACGGTTTGGATTAAATTGTACGTAACAATATTTAGGATGCCTTTACCCCTCTTATGGAGACACTCCACAACGGGAAATGCTTCCGGGTCGTAGTATACAAACATAGTTCCGTCAAAAATGGATTCGCTCCTTTTGTTGCATTGATTCTGTGTCTATAGAATAGGCAGATGCATGAAATGTGGTTCTGTACACTGGCAGACCATCAGTGTACTGCTAGGATGTGTTTTAATGAATTTGTTGGGAACTAGTTTCTTGCGCGGTCGTGACCTTTCATGGGGGTGTGTCACATGCAGATCCCGAAATAGATGGCAAATTTCAAGGGTGGCTGTGTTCACGGGTGCGTGATTTTAGCTGATGGTGCTATTGATACCACTTTCTTGGTAGTAAATTAAAGACAAAGAAATGGTCTGTCAGGCAGACTAAGTAAAAGGTGCCACAAAGACTTCTGAGAGGAGCTAGAAGCTGCCAAAGTGACCCATTTTACCATATATTTAATAGGCCCGTTTCGTTGAGGAGTGACACCTATATGAGCCAGAAGTGAAAATTACGAAATTTCAACTTTGGCCACATTTTTTTTGTTTGAAGTTGCTTCAATTGATCTGAAAGTAAAGAATTTGTGAAAAATAGACCATAATTTTTAGATTTACGTCATATTTTAACTTGAATTTTAAGAAATTAAAAAATGTTAAAAAGAACAAAGACAACGTTAGAAACCACATCAAATGGGCTCGATTGCTTGTGTTGTCAATTCCTGTGTATTTTTGGATAGATAATTCCGTTTAGTACTAGTTCAAGGCGAAACTAGCTTAAAAATATCGTTTGAAAGGCGAAAAACCCTTTATCCCAGAAACACCCCGCCTAAATTTAAAAAGGTGCGTGACATGATTTTTTCATTAAATTTGATTTGAAATGAACCTTTTTTGCACAAAATGCCCTTTGTTTTGTTTATCGCACAATAGATAAAGCAAATTATTACAAAATTCTGGATTTTAAATCGATTTAATACATATTTAATCATTTCAATAACAGAAAATGACTTTTTAATGTTTAACATTTAGCCCCCCCCCCCATTTTTGTATGCCCCCCCCCCCCTCGTGATTTCCTTCTATTTTCTATACGAAATCATATTCAAGTAGGAGAAACACGTATGCAGTAATTATGAATTTCAAAGATATTTTGAAAGCATTTTCAAATGAAAATAGACTGCAGAAACCCTTTATCCTATAAAGACTTATTTTACTATTGATTTCTGTTTCGTGTGTTTTCCCCATTTGTATTGTCTTTAAAACCTTTGTTTTTCCTTCTCAAAGACACGGTTTACAGCTAACTTGAATATCTGAAGACGGGAAATAGCACGAAGAATCTTGGGTAAAATATTTCAATCGTTTTTAAGATTTTTTAGGTCCACAAAATAACGAATTTTAGTAGAAAATCGATAATTTTGTCATTTTTGGCCCCTTTTTATGTGCCCTGTTTCCGCTAATTTGTCACAGGAGTTACGAGCTTTGTTTTAAATAGTGTTACTTATTGCATAGTAACGATTTGCTGTATTTCCACATTCAAAACATCGTAGGAAAAGGCGAAAAACCCTTAACTCTCCCCAATACTTACTTTGGTCATAATCCGATTTAAGAGGCTTAATTGGCCAGTAGTGGCCATTTCCTGTCCCAAAACAGTCTTTGTTTTTATTCATTTTATTGTAAAAATATATATCTGCACTAAAGTATTACTTTTACAAAATTCGAGTTTAGTTTTTACAGTTTAAAATGTATATAAATGATAAAAATAGGATTTCAGCCTGAAAAGGGACATTTGTCTTAAAATAGCCCCGTTTTCTGCATTGTTTTATGCAATAATTTCAAGAAATGCATCTTACTGTGGAAGCTTAAGGACGACAGAGTAAGTATCTTTTTATTTTTTGGAAATCTGACCATAAATTCCTGATTAATTCCAATTCAAGTAAGCCTGGGGGGTCTCAACCCAGAATTGCATTAAAGACATCGTTTTGCAGTTAGGGGGGGGGGGCCTTTTTAAAATGCCACTTGGTTGTTATTTAGAGACAAATTTTAGACTCTTTTTATGTTTTCTCTTTGGAAACACCGTAAAGCACTGACCTGAGACAGATTTGGTATTTTTTTTTTGTAAAATCCTTCATTTTATCTATTGCTCTCAGTATTGATCCGGCTCAGCTTTCCTTCAATGATAGCGATGAATTTTGCGCTATATATAGACTGTGTTTGTTTATCCTTATGCATTGTTAAACCGTCGGCGTTATAATAAAATCTCGTACTACAGCTTCGAAGAAGCTGTAATTGTGAGGTTTTAGAATAATATCGACGAAATATAAGTGTTTGTCCGAAATTACCTCACGGTTTACTTGATATTTAAAAAGGCTTCCGGGTGTAATAGTTCGCCTTCGTACCAAGGCTTTTTGACGCTTTCATTCAATATTAAACAGACAGATCGAATGCTAAAGACGCTGCACGAAAATTCCCACATGAATCTGGGTCTTAGAAGAAGAGTCCTAGTGATATTTGAGATATGGATAAAAGTGCGAGGGATGATCCAAAAGTAATGTTACAGTGTCTATAATTTGGTCATTCGACGTATGCTTGTACAAATAACGACTTATCATTCAAGCTTACCCTATTGGAAACATATCATTTGAATATTGTTTATATATCCGAGAAAATAAAATGATGAAAAAGATCCATATCGTGCATGTGCGCCGCACGCCATAGACTATTCTTTTGAAGATTATTATCACTTTATGTTCGATCATTATATTAAAAGAAAAACGCGGCAATTTAGGTGAAATTTAAATGACGCGATGTCATGATATTGCTAAGCCATTTTAGAACGTTCTAATAAAATCGGTGCCTTGAAATACCTAATGAATCTCCTTGAATTCATCACTCGCATTCGGGGAAATGGCAGTATCGGATAAAAGCCTACAACGTGCAGTTCTAAACTTTTGCTAGAGGCTTGGAAAATAGCCGATTGAAGCAACAGAAACATTTAATTTAACGTAAAAGATCGGCCTGTTAACAGGAGTCTCATCTGCCGTTGCTGCAAGCGTTTCTGGGAGTGAGGATGAGTCGTTTGAAGATGAAAAACGAACCGGAAGACATGTGGAGCAGCGGAATGACGCCAAAGTCCATGTGACTTTGTGCTATACCCGCATCTTAAAAGCTCAATTTAAAGGTAGAACCGGATACTTTTAAAACTTTAAACTACATGTATGGTCATAAATGTTGTATCTTTGGAAACTAGAAGCTATTTCTGGTTCAAATCCGGTATTCATTTCCTCGTTCATGTCGTGACGACGTTACCACGACGACGTCAACATAGGTACCTCACACGTTTTTAACGTCGAAATTCTATAGCCCGGTAATGTACAAAATGGCGTTTTAGTTGGACACTAAAACGCCATTTTGTACATTACCGGGCTATAGAAATTCGACGTTAAAACGTGTGAGGTACCTATGTTGACGTCGTGGTAACGTCGTCACAACATGAACGAGGAAATGAATACCGGATTTGAATCAGAAATAGCTTCTAGTTTCCAAAGATACTAAATTCATGACCGTAGCTTAAAGTTCTAAAAGTATCCGGTTCTACCTTAAGAGGAATTCATCACGTCGACCATAATCAAAATTACTGCGAATAAATTGCAACAATGTATTCAAGGAATCACTGAACTAGTTAAATCCAACAAAATATCTCCAACAATTCGGCTAATATACTCCCCGTCATAAGAAAGTATCCACTTGTCTAATGCAGATGCACGGCAGCTTTAGGATTATTCATAAACGTACCGAAATAGATAAAAAAAAAAACAAACATCGCAGCATAGCAAGTAAAAACCCTTTTGTGAAAGTATCGAAAACAGTCGAATTATCCCATTAGCTATGGTAGCTCAAGGGCGGATCGAGGAATTTTTCCATGGGGGTCCAAGTCCAAGATTTTTTACCGGGGGTCAAAGCTCAAGTTATGGCTTAACCCTTTCCCAAACAAGACCTGGTTTTGACGTCTCTAATTGAATAAGCTTGGGAAAACATTGAAACAAAAGAAGAAACTGCTGATAACCAGCAGTTTCTCCTTTTGTCTCAATATTTTCTATGCCATATTTTACACAAAATCCATCTTTAATAACTTTCACTTTGTCATTTGTGGCAGTTTTTGAAGTGGATCACCCTAAAATCTTGCCGTTTGGGAAAGGGTTAAAATGTAATAAAATATGTAATGTTACACTAAATCTATATAGTCAAAATTTAATTTTCGGCCAATGCCAGGAGGGATCGGACACCCTACCCCCTCTAGATCCGCTCATGTAGCTTGGTCGTAGTTCCAGGAAATCTGCAATTGATACGGTAATCACAACTGAAATTCACGGCCATATATAGGGCTAGAAAGGGAGCCAAAATGAATAAGGATATGTGTTTATTATGTTGTTTTTATTCGAAATGTTTAAAGGCTAATATGTACTAAAATGTTTGTGAGTTCGTTTTGAAAACGGTGTAATACAACGACCTATGGCTGTATAAAGAGTCGAAGCAAATAGCGTACTAGAAAATATACAGAAAGGGTCAACCCTGAACTGTCGTTGTACATCGTCACCTCGGTCAACCATCCTATTTTTGGCGATTATAAAACAAGCCACAACATGTAGCTCAGACTGATCTGGGGTTTAACCTAAATTAAGTTAATTATTCAAGTTACTTATGAACCCTCCATCATGTGAGTTGAAGTGACCAATCGTCGCTGGACCTTTGCAAGAAGGTGTTACATTAACGCCCTGCAATGGTCAGCTGACCACCAAATTTGTATTTAACACCGCCCAGAAGCGGAGCGGGTATTACTTTTGGTCAATCTCTGAAACTGACACATCTTTGGCAAACTGGGACCGTTGTAATCATTTTGGACAATAATTCTAAATTAAATTCTACGAAATTAAAACTTGTTTGAAATTTAAGAGAAGTTGTTGAAATTGTAACATACGATCTAGTTATTTTGGTTGCCTAAGTTCCCAGGATAATTAGTTTAAACATTTATTCTAAACTAATTAGTTATGAACTTGGAAAAAACGAGAACACAACGCGAAGAATAGGAAAATAAAGAGAGAAAAGAAGAAGAATTCAGAAAATTTAGGGACAAAACGGTGAATAACAGACGGACGTATTAAATTAACATTAATATTATAATATTACAAGTGTAAATACAACAGTGAACTAGGGACAAAACGGTGAATAACAGACGGACATATTAATTTTATTAACATTAACATTATAATACAACAAGTGTACGTACGGATACAAGGACACCCAAGAAGGTAATAGCTTAAATTCTCGAATTCTAGACTTATAATTGTTTATTTTGTTAAATCATTATAAATATAGAAATGGCGGAACAACAAATACAAGCTTTGGCCAAGTCCATTGATGAAAATAACCAAATTTTATTACAAAACTGTCAAAATCTAGATATTAATTCTAGGGTAGTGAATGAGAGTGCACAAACTTTTGTACGCTCGCTCGAAGGGTTAAACATAGACAGACAGCCGGACAATGGCAAACTTAACTTCAACATACATTATTTTGATGGTAATCGACAGAACTTAAAAGACTGGATGAAACAAGCACGAATAAAATTACAATTACTACAAGAATTGTTAGAAAGAAGGCCTGTATTGCGCACACGACCACCTGAACGGCCACCAGGGAATTAGGAAAAAAGAAACAAAACAAATAATAGTACTTTATAAAAAGAAATTCAATAAAATTATATGTATATTTAATTCCTATTTTTTTAAATTAAGTTATTCAGGAATGAGTGTAGTAAGTTAGTTAGTTAAGTATACCTTTAGGGCATATATGTATTTACAAATTAGGCCAACAGAGGACATGACAGTCGACAGTGCATTTATTTTGACTAGACAGACAAATATTTTAGTAAATCTACACTAAAGACAAAACAATAATTTTGTTACAAATACGAGAAATTAATGTCAATACATGTATTACAAACCGAAGGCATTGGGCAATTAGTTTAAAAAGGCTCTTGAGTCTTTCTGAAAGGGCGTACCCGGATAGGAATCAGGCCATAGACGAGATCGTTGAATCTCAATTATTAACAATTTTCTTGTGCGGTCTTTCTGACCCGACAATAAGGGCACAAGTTGAACGTACGTCTCCGCGAACGTTCGAGGACGCTTATCAAATAGCACTACGCGAGCAGGGCATAGTATATCGCTGCGCAGTGAGAAATAATTCAAATCCAGATAGGTTGCAGTTTAAGCAAAGTGATGAACAACCCATGGAGGTTGATCATGCTAAATGTTCAAATTATAAATTCTGTAATATTTGTAACAAAAGGGGACATAGGACGGACGAACACCGTGACAGAAAAAGATGGACTGAATAAATAAATAGAGTGCGTCATGTGTCTTGAAGCCGGCACATCGATGGCCGATCTAAAAAAAAAAACTTTAAGATTTATACAAGCGGTAACCGAATCATACCTCGCAGTAATAGGTAAAAAATGATAATAAGAAGAGTAAATTCAGAAAATGCTAAGTTGGCGTTAGGCTTAAGTCTACAAGGACAAACAAGAAGCGAAAGGTCAAACATTTGTTAGATGCCTTGTCGAGCTTGTTAGATTAATTGTTTTTAGGGCTTCAAAATTTCTTTAACCGATAGCGATAAGTTAAGGAAGTTGTAATTAGTCGCTTATAAGAAACAGTAGTTTAGTACTTATGGTTACTATAGACTGTTATTTGAGTAGCAATTTGCTATAGATGAAATGTCTAAATTGTTTACGAGTCATGTTTAGTTGTGATATACGAAGATAGTTGTCTAATGCAGTATTTTGGACAAGACACACGTTTAGTTAAAGAGTTTGGTATTTTAATAGCGGGTCGCGACAGTTGAATGTTACTTTGTTAACTTAGTATGGACGCTTTCCATATTTGCTTTTGGCAACAACAGTAAGTCGGTCACTGCTATTTATATAAATAATGGTTGTGTCATAGGGAAATGATACTGAATCCATGAGAAAGAAGGCTTGTGGTCTGATCGTAAAACAGGTACGAAAAGAACTCGTATATAAGGGAAAGCAACCCTTTGCCACTGAATAGGCCTGGGATTCATAGTGAGGGGTTTCATAATGAACCGTACGTTTTAGCGTATTGCACCAAAGCACGGTCACCTCATATATGATAGGTAAGATTCTTTGTTATACTTACAGGTTCATGTAGAGAACATAGGACAGATGGGATCCTTAGTTATAGTATTTGTTTCCTTAGTTTTAGCTAGTCAAGCTAGTAGCTTTTTCCATGAAAGTACATTCTTTCATAATGTAGGTCAGTTTTCTATGTCAAGATCACGTTGGTTGATATCATTTGTTATTGACTTGGGAGTTTATGAAAACTTCTTATCAAAATTGTCATCAGACATAGACAATGCAGCAAAAATAGCACATCAATTAGTCATAGTGTATGACAAGACGGCAAATGACAAATACAAACATATATTTGATGGGTTTAGAAATGAAATCGAAGTATTAAGGAGTATTCACTCAGACATAGTTATGAGTTTTAATGACTATAAGTTATTACGTGACTCACCCACAAGAGTTAAGAGAGGATTATTTAACTTTGTAGGCAGTATTATGAACTCTTTATTCGGTGTTTTAACCGAAGCAGATGTAGAGAAAATTCAGAGTAATGTAAGAAAAGTAGCACAGAATCAATTAGATTTGACACATGTTTTGAAAGAATCAATCACAATCTTAAATGTAACAAGACTTGAAGTCAAAGAAAATCGGCAAAAAATCAATGAAATTATAATCGCGATGGAGGTTATAGAGAAAAATATTGTAAATATAACAGGTCAATTGCAAACTAAAATAAATAATGTAGAGAGCTTAGCAGTCTTTTCAGCTCAACTGAATTTAATAATTGATAACATAAAGAATGCTTTATCAAGATCTATGTACTTTTATTTACATTTCCAAATGCAAGTTCAAATGATTACTATGCAAAGGCTTTCACCAAGCACCATCTCTGCGAATGATTTACGACAATTGTTGCTTGTAATTCAGTCACGACTTCCGAAGACAATAGGTTTACCTCATGACCCACTGACGAAACTATTCGAGTATTATAAATTTCTGACATGCGTTACGTTATTTGAGGGCAATCATGTCATCATAACCATTCAAATTCCGTTAGTCGAACACGCACAAACTTTTGAAGTTTATAAAGCTTACTCATTACCAGTTCCGTTAATTGGCGCGACACCTCATGACAAAAAGGAATTATTGGCTTATTACAGGTTAGAATCAAATTACCTGGCAATCAATCCAGAACGCACGAGATATATGCTATTAGACGATGATCATGCGTATCAATGTAGTGATCCAACTTTGAAAATTTGCAACGTAAAAGAACCAATCAGAAATGTAAATGTAGGCAAAAGTTGCATTTTAAGCAATTTCATGGAAGACAAACGTAAAGTTAAGAAACATTGTAATGTTTGGATGAAACATTCTTTCTTGCCGACAGCCATTTATTTGATAAATGACGTGTATTTGATAATAACAAAACGCGAATTCGGATTGAATATCGTTTGTAATGATAAGCGATCGTCGAAGAAAAAGTTTCAAGTACAACCGCCGTATGGTTTTCTTAATTTACATAAAAATTGTATAGCTACTTCAAATGCCTTTACTTTGATGGGATATTACGAACGACATACGAATGAAAACGTTACAAATCCAGCTATTTTTATGTTGAAATCCTATAATTTCACAGACTTTAGACTATGGGATGATATTACTAGACTGGACGTAATTCAAAATAATACAATGAAATTACCAAAGAAACTTGACGACTTACAAGAATTCCCATTAAACACCTTACTTGACCACTTAGACAGGTTACAAGTAATTGAGGAAATGAAGTTTCCAAAGCACTTTCCTTTATGGGGGTATCTAATTATAGTTGTTTGTATTGTTGTCGCCATACTGATATTTGGATTTATTTTCAAAAAGTACAAATATGCATTGTTTTCAAAATTGATAAGATCAAAAAGAAATACAAAGAAAAAGTCTAGAACAAAGGAACAAATAGCTATTGATTACGAGACAAAGGAACTCTGTGAAAAAGAAGAATCGGATAATCGAGACGTGATGGTCATGTCAAAGCTACTGGCTAACGAGACGCAGACGGACACATGTGAAGCTGAGGTACACCGGCGAGTGTATCCAATATTGGATGTCACAAGAAACTCGATCGTAACACAGAAATAGACACTTGAACAATTATCGTCAGTATACATATATGGACTAGTCAGTCAATTCACAAGTCTACCTGGTAACCTCCTGAGGACACGTACACCATAAACCTGTGGTGTAGTAAACGGTCATTCGGCGGCCGTCAATCTGTACACGTAACGTCAATACACGTGTAAACAACTTGGTCGATACTTTACATGGGTTGGTACAACGCCATTGGGTTATCAACGTTATCGATACTTCGAACAGCACAATCGAAGAAACATGGACTCTTAATGACTTGATACATTAAGCAATGATAATTTAATAACATTATTAATATACAAGTATGAACATCGCTCTCCTGTAGATTCAGTATAGTTTCCATCTGGTTGGTAATTGCAAGCGATGATATGTTTTTTCTTGGATTGTCATACAAGTATATGTATTCATTGTAATTGATTTAATTCTTATGAGTTCAATTTAACTCTTTTATTAAGTAGTAAATATAGTAACTTCACATGATGCGAGGACGTTACATGGTACAACGGATGGTTTCTGGTACGACGACTGACAAAACAAAGACGATATTGTTTAATAATGATTTTATTAGTTGTTTTCTTTTATTGAAATGTGTTGTAAAAATGGTGCCAGGAGCATATATTATGCAGACATAAAAACAAAATTTAGAAATTTTACAAATTTATAGGAAATTGGGCACTTCACTCACATCGCTCACATTAAACAAAGAAATTAACATACATAATAAAATGTAAGATAAATTTCTTTAACGAAGAAGGAGAGGAATGTAATACAACGACCTATGGCTGTATAAAGAGTCGAAGCAAATAGCGTACTAGAAAATATACAGAAAGGGTCAACCCTGAACTGTCGTTGTACATCGTCACCTCGGTCAACCATCCTATTTTTGGCGATTATAAAACAAGCCACAACATGTAGCTCAGACTGATCTGGGGTTTAACCTAAATTAAGTTAATTATTCAAGTTACTTATGAACCCTCCATCATGTGAGTTGAAGTGACCAATCGTCGCTGGACCTTTGCAAGAAGGTGTTACATTAACGCCCTGCAATGGTCAGCTGACCACCAAATTTGTATTTAACACCGCCCAGAAGCGGAGCGGGTATTACTTTTGGTCAATCTCTGAAACTGACACATCTTTGGCAAACTGGGACCGTTGTAATCATTTTGGACAATAATTCTAAATTAAATTCTACGAAATTAAAACTTGTTTGAAATTTAAGAGAAGTTGTTGAAATTGTAACAACGGGCCCCTGGTTCTTCTGCGCCACCTTTTTGTTTACTGCTTTCTCTTTTGATGTGCGAGCTTACGAACAAGTTTAATAATTCATCTTCCTTCTATCTCTGCTTCGTTCTCTTAGATATCATCTGCAAGGAAATGAAATTGAAAATGTAACTAAAAACGAAAAATTCGCTACTATGCATCCCAACCATCACAACTTACCGAAAATTTCATGTAAATTCACACAATCTTCGGCGCTATTCATGACCTCCGAAATTGACAATGGTATCCGATTTTTTTTAAAGAAATATAGATAATCATGCCAACATCAGTTGCCATGAATGGAGCCGAAGTTACAATGATGATTTATGCATTTAAAAAAATGATAAAAAGTTGATGTTTAATGCCGTGTTTCTACGTCTTCTTGAATTTATGCAAATTGACCAAACGCCGACTGTCAATCAAAAACATCGATTAGCCAATGGACGATCAGAAAAATGTCATGCCCCAATTGTTCTTCGTTGTACGTGTTATTGTATCGATTTATCGACTGACTATCAAAACAGTCGACATGCCAATGACAAAGAATTTTGTGCTAACAATAGACTAGGTTTATCGTTATGTTTTGATAAACCGTCGGTGTTGTTATAAAATCTCGTAACTACGGCTTGAATCAAGCCGTAGTTACGAGATTTTATAACAACTCCTACGAAATACTATTTTGTTTGTCCGAATTCACGTCACGATTAACTGGATAAAATCGTTCCCTATTAACGATCACATTCCCATTGTTTGTCTTAAATTCTATGTTGGGCGGAGCGATCTGTCGATTGGCGTTTGGTCAATTGCAGCAGTTGTGCAATGAAAGCATTCTGGCAAAAAAGGCAGAGCACCAAGACAATAAATAGAATCATTGTTCTTACGAGTATAACAGTAAAACGATAACGCTTTAAAAATCCAAGTGACATAAGTAATGAAAGATACGTTTTGTAAGTTCAAATGAAAAAAATGACAGGGTTAAGGATTTCTGAGAAGGGTAACGCCAAAGAGCTAAAACGACCAGGGGTTGTACTCTTCAACCAATCTCGTTCTTAGTTTACATGTACATGTAAAAATTTCCAACAACTCATCTAATTTGCCGACACATATGTCTCGTCCAATCAGATGGCTTGTAATGTAATTTGTATTTAGACAACGAATTTAGAAATGTTGGTGAATACGGCCCCAGAGTACAAAATTGTTCAAACTTTTCTAACATAATGTACTTTAAGATATTAAAACCACGTCTATAATCCCCACGGGGGTGAAGGGTGGTTGGTAGGTGAGTAAACAAAATTTTAACTCAGTTTAACGGACTACTATAGCTCACGATACATGACCTGGCAGAGCATCTCTTGAGAGATATTAGCTACGAATGCTCTGCCAGGTGATTATTCGTGAGCTATAATAATTTCGTAACCGATCTAAAATTCAATCCGATACATTATACAGCGTTATAGCTAAGACATCTTCGCAATCCAAGTCTGAACCAACCTACGTTTGTATTCACCCTTAGCGGATTTAGTTCGATTCCCATGAGCTCGGAAAAGGCCGCCTAGCGGTTGTCCTGTTGGTTGTTATGGAGTAGAAACCAATAAAAAAGGCTCGTTCTACACGTTATTTGGTCCGTTAATGATGACATCATTAACGTGTGTTGTTTTTGCGTTCTACGCCAAACGGACTAGGTACAAAAATAGCCGCTTTTTGATCGAATTGACGCTAGTATATTATCTCAAGGAGTAAATATTGAAAAAATCGGCTATTGAAGTGGAATTTCGACGAAAAATCGCTCATCTTTGCATTTTTGAATTGCAAATGCAATATTGTTTTCCACCCGTTTCCACGAATTGTTTACTCATAACAAATACGAGTATATGTATCGATCAATCTGATAGGTCCAGCAGGATCTCGCTTGAACCAATGACAAAAGGGCAATGATGGTCATTAATCGCTTACCTTAACCCAGATAGCATGAAAGTCACAATGGACATGTTGTCAAGTCCAAGAGCACATATTTTTTGCGTGATCATGTTCAAGATGAAAATTACATTCACAATCTTACGGTTTTGAATGATCAATATGTGTGGCTATTACAGTGAAAACAAAGTCGAAAAAAAAACAACAAATATGTCTCAGTCAAGACCACATAACTCAAAACATGAAGTTCTGATCAAGTTATTGTCATCAAAATGTTCAAGTTTTGTTTTGATTGATCAATATTTGTGGCTATTTGAGTAAAAACAAAGTCGTAAACGGCAATTTTGTCGCCATCAAGGGCATTTAACTCTAGATTTTCTAGTCTAATCACTCTGATAATTAAAATTGTCTTAAATCTAATGGTCACAAAAATTGTGACAAAGTAATGTTTTGATTGGTCAGTATTTGTGATAATTAGAGTATAAATAAAGTCGTAATTGGTAATTTATGAAAGTAAATGGTCCATAACTCTGGATATTCCGGTCCGATAGGGCTGGAAATTGATCCCATCCAGGGCCCTATGATCACCAATATTTTGGCCTATTTTTGTCTAAATATGTCAATACGAGTGAAAATGTAGATGCTAGAGGGTAAATATAGTAAAAAACGGCAAATTGTGTCAAATTCGAGGGCGTATAACTCCTGACTTCCTGTTCCAATCACATTGAAAATTAAAATAATCCAAGATCTTACAGTTACCAACATTGTGTTAAAGTCCTGTCTTGATTGGTCAATCTCTGTAGATGCTAGAGTGTTAACAAAGTCAAAACTTGCTATTTTTCATGTTCAAGGGCACATAACTCCGAACTTCCTCGTTCAATCTGTCCCAAAATGAAATTCATGCAAGAACCTATAGTCATACATTTTTCGACAAAGTTTGGTCAAGATTGGTAAACATTTGTGGGTGCTAGAGTGGTAACACCAAAATGTAAATAGACAAATGGACGGACGGACGCACGCCTACGGATAAAAAACAAAAATAATAGCTCACCTTGAGCACTTCTTGCTCAGGTGATCTAAGAAAGCTTTCCAGTTTACCAAGAAAATCGGACTAAATTTGCCAAGGGGTGAATACAGAAACCACCTTACGTCGTAGATTTCACCCTTAGCAGATGTAGAAGTAGATAAGAGGAATTAAGTGATGGCTTCTCAAAAGAAAAAATCGCTAAATATTCATCAAACCCGATGTTGTTGACATTCATTAGAAACGTCCCGGCGAGACCATTTAAATGAGTATCCACAACGTAGGGGTTGGATTTGAGGTACAAAAAGTAAATAATGTTTTCGTCTCCCTTATCTGTTGCTCTGAATTCATACCTAAGTTGCACACGCCGCACTCATTTGGACAAATGACCGATATGAAAAAATATTCCCTGCAGTTTTCTTTGTTGGCATGATGACTGCAGACTTCCGTTTTCTTTGTTGGGCATTGGTTCACTGTAAGAAGAGAATTTGAAGAAGAATATTTAGTAGATTTTCTTTGAAAACACCACTGCAACAACTTTAGTCTTTTACCAAACGACAAAACTTTAGGATAACCCATTTTAAAGCTTCCACAAACGAGTTGCTGGAAATTTTTGTACAATACTGTAATGTTATTAATCAATTGACTTTGATTCTGCCTCAAGTGTAACGTAATCAGGAAAAGGTTAAGAAGAAATTGTATTTGCCAGGGAAAAGGGCTATTATGGGGCGGGTTGAGTCAATACTTCAGTTGAAGATTGGGCGGTCCAACAAAATAGCAGGTGGCTAGTGCAGCAGGCGAGGATTAGAGATGGAGATTGAATAGCAAATACAAGTATTATCATGATTATGATTCACATAATTAATGTTGTATAAAAGGGCATGCTTTAGGAGGAATCGGGGAGTCGGCTGTTAGGTTTCGAGCTTTGTAACTCTTGTAAGAGTTGATAAAAATATTGAATAGAAATAAAATTAGTTAAGAATATTGGTTGCTCATTCATTAACCCACTATACGATCATAGAGAGAAGAAAAGCAAGATTGGAAAATATACATCATTATAATACACAAGTCCGAATGCTTCTGTGTGGGCCCGATGCCCGTTTTCTTCGTTCCCGCGATCTTCCTACGCATTACACTTTCTCCATATAACATTTCCTCAGGCTAGGGTCAAAACAGATAATCTCTGACCTTTAAAGTGAAGTTACACATATATGTTTTCGTAATTTTTAATTGGACGTCCGAAAGGACGTACAATTCTTATAACCACTTTTGGACAGGCGAAATGGGTTTTCATTACCAAAAAACCCTTTCTCAGACTCAATTGCCAGTTGACCAAAATTCAAAATAGATTTTGCGACCATACAGGAAAACTGTCGTATCTTTTCCTACTTTCTATGTGTTTTCTAACAAATACTATAAGATTCATTGGCCGATTCAATTCATGCCACGTCTTAACCAACTTTACGATCTTTTTTCGATTTAATCATTTTCTTGTAGTTTTTTGACTTTCGTAATATTAATTGTGTAAAGGGTAAGATCTTTAGAAAGCGATACATGCATACACTATGGTTATAATGTAAAGAGACACCCTATATCATCAGCAGCAGCGATAGCTCAAACGGGAAAGGATTAACCTCGCAACCTTTTTTTCAGTTTGAAATTTGGAACGCCGTTGGTTCAAAACCAGTTCGGATTATTTCTTCTGTAAAACGTTTGTTTTTCTTGGTGTGTTTACTGAAAACACACATTTTAGAATGATTACCCAATTTAATGCACGTATTGTGTATGATAGGTTCCTTTTCTTTGATCATTGTTGTTTAAGTCTTTGACATATTTAAAGGAACGGGGTTTCCACGAGGCGTACTTTGGAACCAGGGTTTTGAAATTGATTATCGGGGAGTGAGTTCATTTCGCAACTCGGGTTCGACTCGATGACAAATCGGGGTTCCATCTGAACAGCCTCAGATGAGACACTAGTGAAATCCACCTATTCAGAAAAATAGTTGCTCTTAAGAGTTTTTTTTTTCTCCAGCATCTGTATCACTGATATTCGACAGTATCATGACCTATTTAAATACTGATCGATGATCATGACAACAATGATTATTACTAGTATAAGACTAAGTGACAGCGATCTGTATTTATTTCGATTAAGAGACCCGTTTACGTGTATTGAGCTAAGAAGATGAAGCAATGGGTCTGCAACAGATGGTACCTGGATGATCGTATGAATATGTTTACAGATAGGGACATTGCTATTCTCAAATTTTCGTTGATAATGATATGAAGATTTAAATTGCTTATTGTACTCCACTGCCATTTTCCCGACGGCACGTTCCCAATTTCTTCTTTTTATGCACATCTGTAGATGTAAGGATGCTGCGGTAGTACTTGTATGAGGAATCCATGGTTAGGTGCTCCAATTCATCTGGTATTTTGTTTCAGGAAAAGTATGTATTGAATTTGTTTTGTAACCACAACCAGGGAAAACTGCTACCGTGTTTTTTTTTTCTTTTTTTACTCTAAACAAGAATAAAAATCAAAGTGCTTGGAGCACTATATTTAGACGCCTCTCATTGATTGAGCGGAATTGTATGTAAATGATCGGCGTTTCATTACTTTATTTCGTTGAATTTGTGTTAAGATCGATTCTAAATCACTGCGGTCGTTTTTTTGCCAACGATGGTGGAGATAGAAGTCGAACAAGAGTGCCATGGTCACAATATAAGCCGCCACTTATAAAACTTGAGACAAAAAATGACATTGACAAGGATTTATAAATATTCACACAAAAACCTGTAAAAAGTTGTGTTCACAAAAAGGTTTTTATAAATATCCAGTCAAAAACCTGGAAGGAATTGCGTTCACGAGACTGAAATATCATTACGCCCTAGAGACTAAGATTGAAGGGGGCATAACTCAGGCAAAAATCAATGAACCATAAAATCCTTACTTCATGCACATCTACCAATTAAGGTAATAACATCCACCAAGTTTTATAAGGATCCAGTCAGAATCTTAGAAGAAGTTGTGTTGACAAGGCTGCAATTTCAATCAGCCCCAGAGACTGAGTTTTAAGGGGGCATAACTCTAGAAAAAATCAATGAACCATAAAATCCTTCCTTCATGCAAATCTACCAATTGGGGTGATTGACCAAGTGTCATTAATATCCAGCCATAAACGTAGGAGGACTTGCGTTGACAAGGCTGCAATTTCAATAAGCCCCACAGACTAAGTTTTAAGGGGGCACAACTCAGGCAAAAATCAATGAACCATAAAATTCTTCCTTCATGCACATCTACCAATTGAGGTGATGACATTGACCAAGTTTCATTAAGATCTAGCCAGAAACTTAGGAGAGTTGTGTTGACAAGGCTGCAATTTCAATAAGCCCCCAGAGACTAAGTTTTTAAGGGGCATAACTCAGGCAAAAATCAACGAACCATAAAATCCTTCCTTCATGCACATCTACCAATTGAGGTGATAACATTGACCAAGTTTCATTAAGATCCAGCTAGAAACTTAGGAGGAGTTGCGTTGACAAGGCTGCAATTTCAATAAGCCCCAGAGACTAAGTTTTTAAGGGGCATAATTCTGGCAAAAATCAACGAACCATAAAATCCTTCCTTCATGCACATCTACCAATTGAGGTAATAACATTGACCAAGTTTCAAGAAGATCCAGCCAGAAACTTAGGAGGAGTTGCGTTGACAAGAAAAGTGGACGGACGGACGGATGGACGGACTGACGGATGGACGGACGGATGGACGGACGGACAGACGGAGAAGATGACGCCAATATACGTCCGCCTCCGGATGATTAAAAAGAACAATGTCTGAGTAGAATTCGAACCCAGGGCCTTCCGGATATAACATGTGTAAAGAGTACAAGGTGAGTGCTCTGCTAAGTGAGCTATCGCGGCTTTCATTTATGTAGCGCGTTGGCTTACATTTTGAATAAATTGCTTTGTAGCGTACTTTATAAAATCAATGAAAAGTATAACTGACGACAATACTCATAGTAAACCGAAACAAGAAGACAAAAGTGCTAATCGCATGGCCTTAATTGAATTTGGTAATCAAATTAATAGTGATTATTCATAGCGACAAATCAGTTGTCTTGAAACGGCAATCAAATCAATTTGAAGCCTGAGAAGGGTTTTCTGGTATTAAAGCCGATTTCGTATGTCCGAAACCGATCTTATAGAATTAAACACAGAAGAATGAATAAAATATCTTTCGTTCATGTACAATCCCGCTCAATCAATCAGAGACGTCCAATTACAGTGCTCTCAGCACTTTGATTACTTTTAGTTTTATCTGAAAGAGTACACTTCTTTTGTTCTGACAATTTCGAGCCAAAGTTTTGCGCCGTTTACGTGAATTTTATATTTTTGTGTTATAATTGAAAAAAAAACGATATGTATACAGCAGATCAGATGTATATGGATTTTGTTATTTCCGTCTTATCCTTATAGGCGTGTTATTCGCTTATCTAAAGGCACTTCAGAAAACTGATAGCATTTATACGCTTTCCTGCGCAGTAACCTCTCTCCATATAACATTTCCTCGGGCTAGGGCCAAAACAGATAATATCGGAACATTAAAGTGACATTACACAGCTATTTTTTTCGTGAATTTTACCTTTATTTTTATCTGAAAGAGTTCCTTTTTTTACATTTCTGAATATTTCGAGCAAAAGTATTGCACAGTTTACGTAAAATTTATATTTAAGTGTTAAAATTGAGAAAACATGTATACATCAGTTCAGATGTATATGGGTTTTGTTATTTCTGTCTGAACTTTAAAGGCGCGTTATTCGCTTATCTGAAGCCAATTCAGAAAACTGATTGCATTTATACGCTTAAAATAAACATTCTTGTCATCAAGACATAGGCTTCTTTGGTTTGGTTTGAAATTTCAAGAACATCAGATAAAACAGACTAAAATAAAATCTGTGTGAAAATAATTTGATATTACTTTATTTCATTAAAATCCGAGCGTTCTGATTTATCATAACTCCGTGAAAATAAATTGACTTCAGGAATGAATGCCTTTTTCATGCAGGTATGAAAAAGAAAATCTAATTACGCTTACAATCAGCGAAGCCTGGATGAAAAAAATATATTCATTTCTTTAAATAATATTCTGAAATTTAAAAAAAATCACATCTTTTCATAATCAATTTTCTAAGAGACCAACTTTGACCAAACTTTGCAGGAATGTTCCTTGGGTAACCCTTTTCTTGTACGAAAACTTTTGATTGGTCCATAAATGTGGGCGTGGCAAGGCGGGGCTTATCAGACTTAGAGAAATCACAAATCAATTATTTAAAAATCAACCATCTGGCCAATTTTTACCAAACTTGGCAGAAATCTACCTTGGATGACTCTTTACTAAATTACTAGTGAAATTTTGATTGGTCCATAGATGCGGGCGTGACAGGGCGGAGCTTATTAGTCTTCGAGAAATCACAAAATAATTCTTTAAAAATCTTCGCCTCTCAAACCAGTGGGCCAATTTTGACCAAACTTTGCAGGAATGTTCCTTGGGTAACCATTTACTTAAATTGTTCAATGGATTTTGATTGGTCCATAAATGTAGGGTGTTATTATGGGACTAAAAGAAATCACAGAATAATTCTTTAAAAATCAACCATTTTGGCCAATTTTGACCAAATATGGCAGAAACGTACCTCGGGTGACTCTTTACTTAAATCGTTTGCGAAATTTTTATTGGTCCATAAATGTTGGCGTGGCATGTTGGGGCTTATCAGAATTGGAGAAACAAAAAATAATTCTTTAAAAAGCTTCTCTTCTCAGACCAGAGGGCCAATTTTAATCAAATTTTGCAGGAATGTTTCTTTGGTGGCCTTTTACTTAAATTGTCCGTGACATTTTGATTGGTCCATAAATGTTGGTATGGCAGGGTGGGCTTATCAGAATTGGAGAAATCACAAAATAATCTTCAAATCAACTAATTGGCCAATGTAGACTAATTATGGCAGTAATGTTACTCGTGTGGCCTGAACTTAAATTGTGGAATTTGATTGGTCCATGAACGTGGGTGTGGCATGGTGGGCTATCAGAATGTGAGAAATCACGAAACGATTCTTTAAAAACAATCATTGGGTCAAATCCGTACAAATTTGGCAGAAATGTTCCTTGGGTTGTCTTTTACTTACATTGTTAGTGAAATTTTGATTGGTGACCCTTTTCGAGATTTGGCAGTGTGAGGCTTACAAGAAATCATGAGCCAGTGGAGCGATACAGGCCCTGTTGGGCCTTTTCTTTTTCATGGAGATATGAAACAAATTCTCAGCCAATCAGAAACCTCGAATTTTAATGAAATCAACTAATATCAAATTATATTGCCGGAAATTCTTTCGGTGTCAAACCTTTGTAAACATTGCCGGATAAATAGATGTGCCCTGTACAAATCGCCAAATTACATTCGTTGTGAGTAATAAATTGTAAGTCTTGTCACTTAATCTTACTTTTGAACTGATTTTCTAGTTGAGATAAACTAAAGACCAAAAAATACTTTTTTCTATAAATGCACTTGAGATGATGAAATATAACGTTATGACATCAGAATCCGCTGTAAACAACGTTGCGATTACTCGTGCTTTTTACGACGTCATTTAAAAAAATCGTCGTGAACGGAAAGGAGCCATTTGGATCACCAAGGACAATTCTATCGAATCATACCTTGGATGCATGTCGTAGAACTACTTTCAGACTATGGATAGAATAGAAAAGACCAACAATTCAAAACGTTCGTCTGTAATGTCAACAATGAAGCGACAATGATACTGAAATGCATTGTTTGCATTTCCAGTGTCCTCTCTTTTTAGAATGATTACAACCTGCAAGTTCCGCAAGTTGCCATGGTTGTTCATTTGGATGACATCGAAAACTACTTTATGAAGCGTAGCTACTTCCGGCTAAGAAAAGTGTTTCATCAACTTAGTTTCAGTCCGAAACTGGGCTGAATTCTACCAGTTTGAACGTTTCTTGGAAAAGGTAAAGTGACAGAAAGGACAACACATTATATTTAAATAGTCCGGTTGTTGTTTTACATCGACAGTGGAATCTTTTCGACCGTAATTAGGCTTTGTCTATTTATTATATGAGCTGACGATTTGTTTAATTGGTGTGGCACTTTTCTTTTTAAAAGGATAGGAAAATGAACTTACGTTGGCATTGTTTGTTCGTATCGTAGTTCTTTTTTTCTAGGCAATTACACTCGCACGTCTTCAAATCCAATTTGCCTAAGTTCATGCATGCATTCAGATCATTGTCACTGCCACAATCTGTTGAAGAAAAACATCATAAAAACTAATTTATAATAAAAGTTCTTATGTTGTTGGTACTCATTGGGACCGTCTCATTGAGACGGGTCCAATAAGAACCCACAAAAAAGGGTTGGTATTTGAAATAACGAATATAGAATGGCTTCAGGTAACTGGTTCTACAAACACTATCGCAAGTCTTTAGACCAATTTGTCCTCGTTCAAACATATCTACGAAGGAATATCGAGGGCTCGGCGCAAAACTATTGTAACTACATGTTTTTTTTAGAAATTTACTTATTTGCATTTTCTGAATCCTTAGGAAGGAATGTATCACGTTTTCTAATATTGGGTTTCAATTCTGTATAATCAAAAAGATATTTCGAATTTTGGAAATTATTTGCCTCTTTCACTTTAAGAAAGTCATTAAGTTTTTTCTCTCTTTTACAAAATGTAGTTACAATAGTTTTGCACTAAGCCGTCCATATCCAAAATACTTTTAACCTTGGGTAGTTCTACAATTTAGGGCCCGATTGGTGAAACTTTGGTTAGCGCTTTCAAAGCGGTTACATATCTTTTTGATTAGACTTCCCCTATAACAACACATGTACTTTTAACCAAAACAGGTATTCAACCATTAACCCTTTCCAAAACAAGACCTTGTTTTAACGTCCCTGCTAGAAAAGGCTTGGGAAAACATTGAAACAAAAGAAGAAACTGCTGATAACCAGCAGTTTCTCCTTTTGTCTCAATATTTTCTGTGTCATATTTTTCACAATCCTATCTTTAATAACATATATTCTGTCTTCTGTGACAGTTTTTGAAACGGATCGCCCTAAAATTTTGCCGTTTGGGAAAGGGTTAAGTTAGCACTAACCAACGTTTGTACAACCGGGCCCAGATGGTATACTACATTAAAAAGGACGTGTTGCAACAAGAGCTAAAAGATAGATTCTCTTTAAATTCTGTGAATTGATAGGGTTACTTAATAACTTTAATGTGTATGTGTACAGAATCTGATGAGGGCTTATTTTTGGAGATAATGGCTAACAAAAAGGGTCGGGTAAATTTACACGAGAAGCATTTCTTTTACTTCGAAGTTTAAAGTGACATTTCACAATATTTTTTACATAAATTTTACTTTTATTTTATCTGAAAGGACATATTTGCTTATTAAAATTCTGAAAATTTCAAGCCAAAATAATGAACCGTTTACGAGAAATATATATTTCTGTGCTAAAATTAAACAAATTGTTGTGGACAACAGTTCAGATTTATATAGAATTTGTCATTTCTGTCTCAACTTTAAAGGCGTATTTTTCGCTTATAAATAACAACTTCAAAAAACTGACAGCATTTCTCCGCATTAGAATAAACAATCTTTGCATCAAGACATACTTTTGAAAAATGAAATAAATGTGAAATGTCCCTTTAATAACTTTTTTCTGTGTGAATCACAGTAATGTAATGTTCATATATGCATTCACACACACAAAAAGAAATTGTCAATGTCATAGGATAAATTTTGTTGTTCATTTGTTGGTCCATTTTATTCATGTACTACATTAGGAAACATGACTGATCTAAACATCAACATAAATGAACAAGAGTGCCACCGTCACAATATACGCCGCCACTTATAAAACTTGAGACAAAAAATGACATTGACAGGGATTTATGAATATTCACTGAAAAACCTGTAAAAAAGTGTGTTCACAAAAAGGTTTTTATAAATATCCAGTGAAAAACCTGGAAGGAATTGCGTTCACGAGGCTAAAATATCATTAAGCCCCAGAGACTAAGATTCAAGGGGGCATAATTCAGGCAAAAATCAATGAACCATAAAATCCTTACTTCATGCGCATCTACCAATTAAGGTAATAACATCCACCAAGTTTCAGTCCCAGAGACTAAGTTTGAAGGGGGCATAACTCTGGAAAAAATCAATGAACCATAAAATCCTTCCTACATGCACATCTACTAATTAAGGTGATAACATTGACCAAGTTTCATTAAGATCCAGCCAGAAACTTAGGAGGAGTTGCGTTGACAAGGCTGCAATTTCAATAAGCCCCAGAGACTAAGATTGAAGGGAGCATAACTCTGGCAAAAATCAATGAACCATAAAATCCTTCCTTCATGTACATCTACCAATTGAGGTGATAACATTGACCAAGTTTCATTAAGATCCAGCCAGAAACTTAGGAGGAGTTGCGTTGACAAGGCTGCAATTTCAATAAGCCCCAGAGACTAAGTTTTTAAGGGGCATAGCTCAAGCAAAAATCGACGAACCATAAAATCCTTCCTTCATGCACATCTTCCAATTGAGGTGATAACATTGACCAAGTTTCATTAAGATCCAGCCAGAAACTTAGGAGGAGTTGCGTTGACAAGGCTGCAATTTTAATAAGCCCCAGAGACTAAGTTTTTAAGGGGCATAACTCAGGCAAAAATCGACGAACCATAAAATCCTTCCTTCATGCACATCAACCAATTGAGGTGATAACATTGACCAAGTTTCATAAAGATCCAGCCAGAAACTTAGGAGGAGTTGCGTTGACAAGGCTGCAATTTCAATAAGCCCCAGAGACTAAGTTTTTAAGGGGCATAACTCAGGCAAAAATCGACGAACCATGAAATCCTTCCTTCATGCACATCTACCAATTGAGGTGATAACATTGACCAAGTTTCAAGAAGATTCAGCCTGAAACTTAGGAGGAGTTGCGTTGACAAGAAAAGTGGACGGACGGACGGATGGACGGACGGATGGACGGACGGACGGACGGACGGACAGACAGACGGAGAAGATGACGCCAATATACGTCCGCCTCCGGCGGCGTATAAAAATGAAGGCTTGGGGATAAAACTGCTCAAAGTAACAATACATTACATTGGCATTTGGAACACAATTGCATCTACAAAATTAATTATTGTAGATTTTAATTGAGATCTATTTTCCACTCTAAATTCAATGTTTTTAGCATTCTAACTATGCTACCCTTTATCACCAAACAAAAATCAACATGAGCATAATTTGTATTGCTAAGACTCTACTATAGAAAGAATGTGGAAACATTATGCGCAAAGAAAATGCTGATAAACAGGACTATTGTCGAGAACGTATCGGTTCCTGCCAGAAAAGAATGTTATTGTTTACAATGCGAATTTCTGCATTGGGAGAAAAAAGGAGATGATGACGTCATTATGTTGGTCGAAAATAGTTCCGGCGGGTCAAACGTTGGTATGCAAATTATTTCTAAAAATTGCTCCGGTTTGTTCAACGTGTAGTTACGGCAGTTTTGTCGCACATCCCTCCTAAGATGTCATCGATAGTTTGGGCGGGGATTTACATAGAACTCAAATAACCGTCGCGAGAACCCGTTTATAGAGAATTTTAAAATATACTACAATTTCATTGGTCCTAAAAGCAGGTTAAATACTACAAATGCATTTAGTGATTAAAGCAGACAAGGTTTACCGTTTTGTTTTGATAAACAGTCGATGTTGTTATGAAATCTCGTAACATCAGCTCCAATCAAGCTGTATGCGTGGTAAAGAAATAGCATCGATGAAATACCATTTTTTGTCCGAAATAACGTCATTGTTTACTGTAGCAAAGTTGGTATTAAATTTCATTTTGTGATGCCGTTTCTATAGCATATTGTCGTAATAAATTAATATATGTACAGTATCCGTGTTCGATTTGTATCCTTTATCCTGATTTAACCATCAGTTCTGCAGGCATATACACCATACGCTATCGATGAATATCCTGGGTCCTGTTTGATTTACAATGGACAATAAAATCTGCAGACATGTACATATACATGATACCAATTGTCACTTTTGATTTGTCCTGGTAAATGTAGGCTATCCTAGTTGTTGCATCCTTGTCCCCAGCCAATGCCGTTGGCTAGATCCGCTTAGAATTGGATATAAATAGGCCGGGTCCCGCAGTATAGTTAGACTGAAATTCTTAATCATTGAGACTTTATCGTGTCGCAATTACATTGAACTTTTACACCTAAATAAAATCTATGTAATTAGTTGGTGTTGTTGACTTGGCGAGACGATCCACCTGGGCTGACCGATTGCTGTAGGGCCACATTTACATGATAAGATTGAACCCTATTATTGATGACTTTCTTAAAATGTCGTTGTACGTAATAGGGAACGATTTTATCCAGTTTAGCGTGACGTAATTTTGGACAAACAAATAGGATTTCGTGGGTGTTGTTATAAAATATCGTAAAGTTTACGGCTTGATTCATGCCACAGCTACGAGATTTTCAAAGAACATCGGCGGTTTATCAATACATATAACGCACGGTGGGTAACCCACGTGACTTTTTGGAAGCATTCAAACCGAAAAAAATCGTCCGCTTCAAGGTATGTCTAGTTTATTTTCTCAGCTTATACGCTACGGAATTTGACGAGATAAAGTGCACGGAACGCGCCTTTGAGAGGGCTATTCCCGTTTGTAACTCACTCTGCTCCGAATTCCATAGTTTCTTCAAACATTCAAGCGAAAAAAAAATCGGTGCATGCGAACGCTTCCCACTTTCGTTTTGCACTTAAAAATATTTTGGCTCGAATGTTTGAAGAAACCACTGGATTTGCAGCAGAGAGAGTTAGAGCCGGAATAGCCCTCTCAAAGGCGCGTTCCGTGCGCTTTATCTTATCAAAATCAATAGAGTATAAGCTGAGAAATTAAACAAAATATAACTTGAAGCGGATGATTTTTCCGTGTGGACGCTTTCCAAAAAGTCACGTGGGTTACCCACCGTGTAACGGTAAAGCCAACCTATTTTAGCACAAAAATTCATAGCCACTCACCACACAGATTGTCTGTACATCTGTCTGTGCCGCATTCGCTGCACGGATCTCCCTTCCACTTGAACGCTTCTTTGCCCTTGATGTTACCCCTGGATAAAATACAACATTAACCCATTACCAGACGGCAACATTGTGGAGTCTTCCATTTTGAAAGGTGCTGCAGACGACAATTTTTCAAGTTGATGAAAATTTAAGATTCGTTCTATTTCTGGTTAAAAAACAAAGCAATTTCTTCATTTACCACAATATTTTCCCAAATATTTTCTTGTGAGGGATTCAAAAGGTGCCACTGTGCAGTAATGGGTTAAGGTAGTTTACTCCTAATGTGACGTCTTGTACATTCGTAACATATCAGAACCAATTCGTGCGACGTTACTTAAAAACATTCGGCGGTGAAACGTTCCACTGCCAATTGTTTACGACGTCGCCCGAATAATTCCGCCGTCGCGTAAGACGTAATGTAAAATACTCGTACCCCCTTACGTAACACGTAACGTCAACGTTTTTACAAATGCGATCTTATCATATAGTTTTGGTTTATTAATACGATTTCCTCGACATACATTGCAACAATAATTTTCTATTTATTTCATGTAAATATGAACAGTATAGACGCTGTACATATGATCCAATGTTAGTTTTCGTTTTGGATGTCATAACTAGTCAATATTCCTTAATATGCTAAATCTTTTCAGCAAAGCCAGATGTGAAAATTAAAATAAAATCATTTTAAGTACAGTAAGTTATAACATGTTACAATTTTTCATTTCTATCCTCTTGTTGTTTTTAAACGGCAATCTTGTTTTCTCTCTCTTTCAAACTGATTTGGCTGCAACTTTTGTCCGGTGTGCGTGGTCGAGAGGTAGCGCGTCGGATTCGCAATCAAGAGGTTCCGAGTTCAATCCCGGGTAGTTGAGGTTGTTCTTCGCTTCTCATTGGCCGACACATTCAATGCGAGTACTACTTGTGTGTTTCCCACAATCGAGATGAACAAATTAAGCTTCTAGCTTTTGTCCTTAAAGATCTATGCAAAATAAATAAGCTTCTACTATACTAACCTTTGTCCTGGGTTTTTACTTTATTGGTAGCCCAGCCTTGAGCTGGGCTACCTTTGTAACGATTTTAAAATATTAACGTGCAGAGTTAGGGAGGCGATTATTGTACAGAATGTTCGACATATTTGTTGAAGCTGGTTAAATTGTACGCTGATAATGATTGTTACATTAACAGCATGTTTGTTTATATGCTTACACCATTTACAAGGAAATACAATGCATAAAACTTGCATTTGTATACTATTTTAATTTCCTCCAGATGCCAATTACTAACCGCTCAATCATGTGACCGGATCGGTCCATAGAAATACCGAAACACTCGAAGAACTATAACACATCATGTTAACTATTGTTGTTTATGCTTAATAACAGCAAGAAGAGAATTTTGTATGAAGTGTTGAATAAATAAAGGTAATATAAATTCGCTATGAAATGATCGATTCTAAAATCGATACTGTAAATGTGTTTTGGTATTTACTAATGTGTTTCGTTATTTCTATGGACCAACTCAGGGGCGATAACCAATCTAATCTGGTAAATACTACTACATTTTAATTTTGTTTTGATATCGTATGATACAAGTGCCGCTGTGGTCTAATGGATAGAGTGTTAGACTTGCCAAACCTTGTACACTTTTGTTCCATAGGTTCGAGACCCACTCACGCCAGATTCTTTTTTTTTTCCTTTTTTGTATATTTTTAAATCAATAAGAAAGTTTTCATGAATTCTTCAAATACGCTTTACTTTTTTATTGGCAGCCGAGCCATTAGTCTGGGTTACCTGCCCCTAATACTGCGTTATTGGGTCAGGCACACACCAGTAATGGCGACGCCCATTTCGCTGATATTTTAACAAAGGTAAAGAACAACGTTCTTTAATTTTGTGAGCAAAGAAGGGTCATTAGAAGAGTAGATAGGTTTCGGTATATTTCTAACTCTAGCAATAAAAGTTTTACATGGCCTCAACGCTAACCCGAGATAAAACGGTTTTAGATTATGTACATGAAAACTATATAATGGCAATTTGGATGAACTTCTAACTAGAAGTCCGATTAGCTCAGTGGTTAGAGCGTCTGCTTAGTGTTCTAGAGGTCCCTGGTTCCAATCCCAGGAGTGAAACATAATTCAGTCACGCCCTTTCTTTTTACATTTTTCATACCAAATGGTTCTAGATATGCATCATATTGCAAAGATGTAATAAAAACACAATTACCAATTATGTTTTAATTGCATCTTAGTGATTTCTAGAATAGTTTGGTTTGAGAAAATGTATTAAAACAAAAAGTGGAAGAAAAATATATACCCGACGTGGGATTCGATCCCGGGACTTCTTGAACCCAAGTCAGACGCTCTACCCCTGAGCTAACCGGACAGCCGATACATATTCATCCAAATTGCCTTAATATAGTTTTCATGTTCATAATTTGAAACCGTTTCATTTCGTGTTAGCGTTGAGGTCATGTAAAACTTTTATTGCTAGTATTAACAAGAGCTGTCCGAAGACAGTGCGCTCGACTTTCTAAGTGCTTAGTATAAAGGGGGCATAACTCCAAATAGAGTGGTCCCAGGGTCATGGGCCCTAATAGTAAGGTAGAGGGTGTGATGGTGAATAAGTATTCCAAGTTTGGGTTGAATCCCTTCGATAAAATGGAAGTTATTGATGTTTGAAAAAACTTTAACCTTTGTTGCAACGCCAACGCCGACGCCAACGCCGACGCCGACGCCGACGCCCGGGTGACAGTATAAGCTCTCATTTTCTTCGAAAAGTCGAGCTAAAAATATACTGAAACCTATCTGCTCTTCTATTGACCGTTCCCTTCTCACAAAATTAAAGAACTTTGCTCTTTATCATTGTAATTAAATTACACCACTGGGGGAAGCTATGTATAGTGAGTGCCTGATGTACTAAAATACATAGTACGACAGGGAACCAGACTACCGAGCCATGAGCTATGAGGTATGCCCGTGTAGAGTTTGTTTGGCGACCATTGTACAAAATGTTCGACTTATTTGTTGAAAATGATTGAAATGTATGTCGATAAGGATTATTAAATTAAAAGCATATCTTTTTGACATGTTTTAAGACATTCACGAGAAAATATACTGCATAAAATATGAATTTGTTCATTGTTTCATATCCTTCAATTTCGATAGGGACAAATCCAAATTGTGTAAATAGTTTAAACTTTTATAAGCTTTATCATAATGTAAAAGCTTGAGTGGTACAGTGGTTACGACACCGGACTAAGAGTTCATCATAGCTTATATGTCATGAGTTCAATTCTCGCTAGAGCTCGATTTTTTTCATATTTTTTTACATATTTTTTTTTTCATTTGTTTTAGTTCAGCTGCTGAACATGAGCAATTCATTAAGCATTTAAAACATGATTGTTTCTGTAAACTTTTATTATGTATTTTATCGAACGCTATGGTATGATTATTTTATACTCATGTCAGTGAATGTAAGCCCTTTAACATTTTCATAAACAAGCTTTGGATTTTAAGCTTCATAAGGGAAAAGGCTTGGACAACATAGAGGCGAAAGAAAAAAATGCTGGTAACCAGGGGCCCGTATAATCAACGATCTTACGACCACGATTTTGTGTAAACTGTGTAACAAAACATCTGATTGCACGAGAAATCAGATTTGGCCAATCAGGTCTGCTGTTTCAAGTAATTACGCAAAAACAAATCATACGATCGTTGATAATACGGACCCCTGCATTTTTTCTGTTTGCCAAAATATTTCCATGGTATGTTGAACATCTTTATCAATTCAAATTACCTTAACTTTTGCTATTTGGGAAATGATTATATCAGTTTAAACCAGAATGCTTCAAAGGGTCACGCGACAAGATAAAACGCGTAATGACGCCTTGGCAGTCGCGGTAGCGACATGGAAATTGCTTTTGGTCGAGCTTGAAATTCTTTTTTTTTTTTTCAAAATATTTGCTGCATTTACAAGTATTTGATATTGACGTTAGATAACTGTGAATTCATATTACGAACACCAAGTTATTGTAATAACAATCTCCATTTCGGCGCCATCAGTTCCATTTCTCCGATATAGCTAAATAAGTCTCATTGTGAACTTTAAGGAATCAAAGTACTGATAGTACTGAAGGCCAGGAAAGAAGAGATCAATTTTATGGAATACGACCTTGATAATTGACACTGACCTTGTCAGGTGATCTTGATCTCAGTAGATAGATATCAATAGATAAACCCACATACTCCATTCGAGAAACATACCTTCAAGACTGAGTAACAGGGAATTTATCTTGGTTAAATTTGGACAGACTGACCGACAATAGTGAAACAATATACACCTGATTACTCGATGCATAGGCATTAAAAGAGGAAAAACTTTTTTTCAGAAAACACTTTATTGAACACTTGGAAAGAAACAATTTAGAGAAAGAAACAGTTGAATCATAACTAAGTTAACACTACCTATTTTCTTATCACTGCCCACAGCACTGCCATTTTAAAGATAAATAAGTTTTAACCCTTTTCCGAGCAAGACCTGGTTTTGATGATCCTTAAAGAATAGACATTAGAAAATATTGATGCAACAGAAAAACATGCTGATGATCAGCGTTTTCTACTTATGTCTCAATATTTTCCATGTTTTAATGTACAACTTCCATTCACTAAATAACACTCATTTTGACGTCTGCATCTCCTTTCAAAAGGGAGCAGTCCCAAATTTGGCAGTTTGGGAAAGGGTTTATGATCTTGACGGACTAGAATTACACTATAGCACATTTATGTATAGAGAATTTCAAAGTAAGAGCAGTCCTACATTGTTCACGGCATCAATTTGTGTGTTTGTCAAAGAAAAAGTGGTCATGATCCATGGAACTCAAATTTGTTGAAATTTCGTTTTAATACACTACCCACAGAAATATACCATCGGATAAGAGCCTTTTCCACTAGTGACCTGTTATTCATCAGAAATGCATTTCAAGCTATTAGCTAGTCTCTGCATGCATACAGAAATACCGACGAAAAATATATCAATTTTTCACCGGGACATATTTTGGGATTACGACCCAGAATCACATTTATTTGTGGAGTGACACCAACTGTATCAGGCGCAGTAATTTATGTCTGTAATATGAGAGAAAACACACACTCGTTTATTATTAAATGGTAGTTGTACCTTAAATTGCATTTGCTGATGAAAACTTTGATGAAAGGAAAGCATTCGGACCGTGTGATAAGCATTCTCTGTCTACACTTGGAAAACTAGTTGTTTTAGCGGACTCAGTGGCATAGAGTGGACACATCGGTCGCCAGTTTTCTGAAAGTAGTCCGTCAAATTTAGCTTTGGATACCTATAGGCTAGAAATCCCTTGAGAGGGATTTCCTGGCCTAAAAATGACTCGATTTACCATATGGTTGACATTATTAGTAAGCAAATAGTCAAACATGGATCCTCATCGGCTAGTGCATACATACCGTCTGATCAACACCCATGATTGGCTCTCAAAGCTTCTTCACAACATGTAGTAGATTCAAACTGACAGAATGTCGTTTAGTATTTTTTCATATTTTAAAATCATTTACCACGCCAATTTGTTTTGCTACCGGGTACATCAAGAATAAAGCTGGTGTTAAATATAAAGATATAAATATATATAGCAGACAAGGTATAAAAAGCAGTGTTTATGGATGACCTATACTTATTTACTTCGTCTTGCTCAAGCTATGGTTACAGAATGTACCATGTCCAAAACAAGATAGATCTCGCCTTGACACCCCTAATAAGAAAAATAAGGGATATAATAATAGAAAGAAAATACACTGACCACATAAAGTAACGCAACACTCATTCAATATCAAATACCTGAAAACTTGTTAATAAAGTAAAGGACATTTTGTTTTTACATCATATTTAATATTACATCAAACAGTAAACGAAACATCATAAGTATGCTAAGACATTTACAGACATAAATTTCAACCCAAAATCACCCGGTGTAAATTCAAAAGTCACAAACAAATTCATGGTTATAATCATCCCTTATATTCATAAACAACTGACATGTTCGTCACATCGACACCATTTTTGGAGCGGTTTGATGTTAAAAAAAACTTAGTTCAATCATCCTGAAGGATCGTTCGTTCGCAAAACAGGTTTGTTGTAGGATTAAGACTACCACGAATATACCTTTTCAGACAATCCCAAAAGTGTTCGATAGCAGACGTGTTCTCGAATAAGGACAGTAACCTTGTTTTGCTGCACAACCGTCGTGTGAAAGCAGTAGTGTGTGCACGAGCGCCATCCTTTTGCAACATGCCATTTACTCTTTCCTACATAATATCAGGGACAACATGGCTCAACACATTGTCAACGTACTTACGAGTATCGCCTTTGGCATTTCATTTGTTTGTCCCCGCCCGCCTGCCTGGGCGTTAGGGTGAATTCCATGACTTTATGCAAACATCCGAAGCACAGACTTGCCGCTCTTAAACTGGATCAGATCGTCTTTGGATGGATAAGTTGTCTTAAATGGCGAAAATTATCCCAAAATTTAGTCAATAACAGATATAAAACGGTTTGCTTTTGGTTGAATCATTCATTTGCGATGGCTTATCCATGTCTGCCAATGTTCATTTATGTGGAATCTGCTGCTATTAGGAATTTGTTCCAATGTTCAGAGCTCCTTGGCTAATACCCTACCGGCTGATTGTAACTGGCCCAGTCGATGATCTGGAACGATCCTGCACTTTGGCGTTTGCTATAAAATGGTACAACAACCTTGAAATTGAAGAAAATTTTGACGCCAAGCTTTTTAGTCCCTGCCAATTGAATATTTCAGAACTCAAATTCGAGTGATATGTCGAGGGCTGTTTTCCGGAAGTTATGACATGACGCTTAGTGCGCACAGTGACACTCTTTTGTGTTTTTACTGTGTAACTGACGACACACTATCAGTAAAACTATCTTTTAGGATTGTTTCTTAACTTGCAAGACGTTAGGACGTGTTTAACGTAAAATAATAAAGGGACGTAAATCTGGCATGTACGTTGGAAATTTAAATATTTCATTTAAAATTACTATCATAATCCTTCCTTGTGAACTATAGAAAGTACCATTTTTGATCCTGGTTTGTTTAAAACAAAACTATTGAAATTTGAAAATGTTGCGTTACTTTATGTGGTAAGTGTATGTGGTATCTGAGAAATCCAGATATATTCCGAAATGTCTTATTTTCTACTAATATGTGTGTACTATGACATACACTTTTGACATGGATTGTTTTTGTCGTGTACATTGAAATTAAAACTGTCGGATTCTTGCCACTTGCTAAATGATTTAGTCCACAAATTTAGTTAAACAAACAAACAAACAAACATTATTACCACTGCCAATTTGATCTGAACCTATCAAAGTTTCAACGTTTGTAATAGCATACTGGTACGCCAAATCGAATGCATAAATCAAGGCCATATCTCACGACTAAACATTGGTATCACAGAAACTTAATTTTAAAGATTTCTTTTACCCATTATAGACACATAGTTCTCATTCGATCTGACCTAAAAATCGGTTATTAGTGCCTGTTCCCATTGTTTTCAAGTAGACACCATGCAGAAACTTTTTGAATTATTGCTGGCCAAAAGATTCTGGGCTACTTTGTATGCTATGCATCAAAAATTTGTCTTGTTTCAATATAATTACATAGACATTATAAACATAGATAAATATTGGTGCTAATTTTACGAAGATATACATATACATAGTATTGATGGTATTCTAACTACTACACGGTCGATAAGCCACGTGACTTTTGGGAAGCGTTAACACCGAAAAAATCGTCCGCTTCAAGGTATTTCTTGTTTAATTTCTCAGCTTATACTCTATTGATTTTGACGAGATAAAGTGCACGGAACGCACATTTAAGAGGACCTTTCCTGTTTGTAACTCACTCTGCTCCGAATCCCGTGGTTTCTTCAAACATTCAAGTGAAAGTTTTTTTTCCGATGCACGTGAACGCTTCCCACTTTCGTTTTGCACTTACAAACACTTTGGCTTGGATGTTTAAAGAAACCACTTGATTTGGACCAGAGTGAGTTAGAGCAGAGAATGGCCATCTCAAAGGCGCGTTCCGCGCACTTTATCTCGTCAAAATCAATAGATTATAATCTGAGAAAATAAACAAAACATACCTTGAAGCGGACGATTTTTTAACGCTTCCCAAAAGTCACGTGGGTTATCCACCGTGTATTCTCCTCATTTGATATCAGTTGACTGTATAGTATCTAATGTTATCAAGGTGGAGATTGTGCATGATGGGATGGATAACGAATACTGACAAATTTACCTCGCTTCAGGTAAGAAATTGTGCAATAATTTTCTTATTTCTGTTTCAATTTTTGAAACGGTTTGTTGCACGTACCCCGCATAAATGCATTCTTTCCTCAGATATATGACTTGTTTGTAGAATCTTTGTACTTTATCCAAAAATTGATCCCAACCGACCAGAAAAAGGACAAAATATTCAGGCCCTTTTTCCAGTCGGTTGGGATCGGTTTTTGAGAAAAGTACAAGGAGTTTTCAGATAAGTAATACATCTGAGAAAAGGGCTCAGTAAGAAGGAGTACAGCATGAAAATTGACGCAGAAGTAAGAAAGCTATTGCACAGATTCTAACCTGAAGCGTGATTAATTTGGCCGAAGTCGTTACCATTTTGTTTTCTGGTCGGTTGGGACAATATTTCGGAAAAAGTACCATGAGTTATCTAATATGTCATACATCCGATGAAAGGGCTCGGTAAGGCGGGGTACATGCAAAACACCTTTTGAAGATTGACGCACAAATAAGGAAGTTATTGCAAAATATCTTACCAGAATCGAGATTATTTTGTCCGTATTCGTTATCCATCCCACGATGCACAATTTCCACCGTGGTTATCGTGACAGTGGTCCTGAGGTGTAGTTAATTTCGGAAATCATTGAGAGACAGGTAAAACCGTTGAAATTCAACGTCTTTCTCCCTCTCTCGATGGTCACCTTTAATAAATTTCACGCACTTTCTTAATCAAAATGTAACTTGTTATATCAATATTCGATCTTCTTATTTCAAGGTTATCTAATTCTTAGTTGTTTGATGAGAAAGTAGTATAGAAAAGATTTGGTTGATACGCATAATATACAGTCAACTGTTCAATATTAAATTTTGCTTTACATAGGTATATGTAATAAACAGTTTTAATGTTTTAACACGGTACGGAAACTACAGAGACAGAGCCAATGGCTCTGCCGCTTAAATCCTCTGGGGGGCTTCCGGCCACGTGTGGCTCTGTCTCTGGGAGCACGATTTTTGGACAAAAATAGGTGAGTGTTCAACTTTGTTGTTCAAAAGTTTTCTTTTGGCGCTTAAAAGCGAAAAAACGGGAATGTCATGCTCCCCTAAAACCATTTATCTGTCTGTTATAATTCTGTGGGCTTCAAAGTCGGCAGGATTTTCACAGGATCATTGTCGTCGTGAGTCGACCCTATGTGATTTTTTCTTGTGTACATCATGTATTTATGTACATTCCAACGGTAAATAGCCAATTGCTGCTGCCAAAACATGTTATATACTAATCGATGGATACTCTCGATTAGATTTCCCTTTCCCATGTCACAGAACCTTAGAAATGATTGACAAAAATAGAATTTGAGCAATTTCTATCGGTGGCTCTGTCTCTGGCGGCTGGCTCTGTCTCTGGCGGCTGGCTCTGTCTCTGTGTACTTTGTTAAACAGTTCAATCCACCACAAAATTCGTGTCGAAGTAATATACCTAATTGACTCATACACTCAATAGATCATAATAGCGTATGGCGAACGTTTCAGTCACTGATTAAATGCTTTTCCAAAACATGGGTAGATAGATCTCACTTAGGAGAAGTTCTGTGTACAAAAAGCGGTGGTGTATTTCATCACCTGTAGTGATAGATTTCTAATTAAGGACTGCTTAAATTCGAAATTATGAACACACATGCACCGATCCAGATGGGCATCAGCCCCTCTTGAGAGAGAAATGTATGGATCTTCGCAAGGTTCTGCATGCGCAAAATGTTAATCATTGAAATATGTGAGAAAAAGGTGAATATGCTGGTTATCAGCCAATGTAGAAAAGAATCAAAATTTACATATCAAAAGTATCTTAAAGACATCTTAAATGTAGGTTCCATGCAAGATCAAACCAAAGACAAAGGACAATCACTTCCAACCAAAAAAAAAATCTACACTCTACTAAAACATCCAAAACAAGATTCTACTGGCATAGATACTCTAAAACAACACAACAAACTGTACACTAATGACGAAAAAAACCGAATTCTAAATGAACAATTCCAATCTGTTTCCACCCACAAATCTTCCTTTTCACTTAAACGCGTAGATGAAATAATACGTTCACACACAATTTAAAACACAATTGATGCATGTACAGAAATTCACCACTGTACCCAGCCCTCATAAATCCAGGCACACCTTCGAAATATCTGGAAACAGGATCAACAAATTGCTAAAATATCTGAACCTGCATAAAGCTGCTGGCCCTGATGAATTAAGACCAATTATACTAAAGAATTGTGCCAAGGAACTCATACAGAGCTGTATTAAGAAATCTCTTGAGACCAATTCTTTACATTTTACATTTGGAAAAAAGGCAAACGTCGCCCCTGTATTCAAAAATAGTCCAACCCAGCCAATTTTCGCCGGATCTCTCTCACTTGCATCTTATGCAAACAACTTGAACATATTAGTGCATCTAGTATAACTAAACACTTCGACAAAACATAGTCTGCGACTTACAGCACGGCTGTTGGGGAAAAAGATACTGTCTGGCCTAACTCTTCGGCTTGGTAGATGATATCCTCCAGTTCATAAATGAGGATAAAGCCAAGATGATTTGATCCTATTACATTTTTAAAGAGCGTTTGATATGGTAAATTATGAGAAACTGGTGTCAAAAATACATTGTTGTGACATTATAGGTCATACTCTGGCATGGATCAAAGCATTTGTAGACAATAGGACACAATCAGTGTTGGTCAATAGATCCATGTCCTGCATCATACCAGTTCCTTCAGGTGTGCCTCAGGGTTTGGTCTTAGGCCCTACTATTCCTTATCTATATCAATGACCTCCATGAATATGTACAATGCTCTAAAGTACGTCTCTTTGGTGATGACACTATCATTTACATACCACAAACTATCACATTCCATTCCAGCCTCTTACAACAGGATCTACTCAAGCTCGAGAGATGGGAATCAGACTGGGACATGTCTTTTAATTCTGCCAAAATGCCAAGTCATACAGTTTATAAAGAGAAAGACACAATTACCGACACTGTACTTTCTACATAATACACTACTTGAAATACACTCCTCAGCAAAATATTTAGATGTTACAATCTCAAACGACCTATCATGGAATAACCGCTTGTCAGGCCCCAGCTCGAATACTGCGCTGCAGCATGGACTGCAGTCCGCTCAACACTCGGGAACATTGATTAACCAGATTGAATATGTGCAGTGGGGAGCAGCTCGCTGGGCCATGCGATGCTATAGTCCCACATTCAGTGTCTCCGCTATGTTAGACAACCTCTGTTGGAGAAGATCAGATTTGCGCCATATTGACTTACGGCTGGTTAGATTCTATAAAATTGCCAATGATAAAGTAGTCGTCCCTCTTCCTCAAAATATTGTCAAACCTGTCAGACCACTTAGAAATTCCCATATACTGGCATTCAAGCAACTACATACTAATATTTTCTTTTCTCACAATGCATCAGACCAATGTCTTGTTTTGGAGAGATTACATGGAAATATGTCGAATTACATTGGTGCAAAATGTTTCTTCGTCAACACCTAATTTGTCGCATGTAGTAGCTTTGAAATTGAACAGCGCAGAAATTTTGATGTTTTGGGAAGCGTTTAATCAGTGACTGAAACGTTCGCCATACGCAATATGATATATTCAGTGTGCGAGTCAATAAGGCTTCGACACGAATTCTGTGGTGGATTAAATTTATCAAAGTTAGCACGCAGAGACAGAGCCAGCCGCCAGAGACAGAGCCAGCCGCCAGAGACAGAGCCACCGATAGAAATTGCTCAAATCTTATTTTTGCCAATCATTTCTAAGGTTTTGTGACATGGGAAAGGGGTGTCTGTTAGAGAGTATCCCTCGATTAGTATATAACGTGTTTTGCCTTCGACAATTGGCTATTTACCGTTGGAATGTACATAAATGCACGATGTAAACAAGAAAAAATCGCATAGGGTCGACTCACGACGACAATGATCCTGTGAAAATCCTGCCGACTTTGAAGCCCATATAATTAGAACAGACAGATAAATGGTCTAAGGGGAGCATGACATTCCCGTTTTTTCGCTTTTAAGCACCAAAAGAAAATTATTGAACAACAAAGTTGAATACTCACCTATTTTTGTCCAAAAATCGTGCTCCCAGAGACAGAGCCACACGTGGCCGGAAGCCCCCCAGAGGATTTAAGCGGCAGAGCCATTGGCTCTGTCTCTGTAGTTTCCTTACCGTGTTTAAACTTAATCTGAAAATAAAGTATTACTTTATATGGAAGAACGAAAGATGTGGATATATAAGCAAACAAAAGTGAAACATAAAAAAAAGTTTAAAGCATGCTATAGTTTGAAGTGTGTTATTTGGATCGTACTTTTTATTGATCTTGTACCAGTCTCCCAATAATTGCCCAATGTTCTTTTTTGTTATTATTTTTCTGAGTTTACTCGATAATTTCGAAAGCTAGTTTAAGGTGTCGTTCGAAGCCGTTTTGTGTGGGTAGGATCCTTTTTAGTTTGCTGTTGTAAATATACCGTTTTAATTCTAGGTTTAAAATATCAATTTTAGGTTTGTTTCAAAACCAAGTAAAACATCTTTAGTGCCACCACTGACCTTGAGACTCAAATGTACTTTTAATTCTTGGACTAATCCACGTGAGATGGGTTGTATGTTTACACTGTACGGTGTGTTTTTGTGAAAATAATTAAATAATTATTATTACATGGTCAATACAAAGTAAGCGTGGTCGAGTGGTAAAAACAGCGTCACCAACCATTATAAGATGGAAGATGTGGGTTCGAATCTCACATAGTCGCGTTTTACCTTATTTATTTATTTATTTATTTTTTATTTTATTATTCATTTTTCCATCACCTCAGATACCGTTCTAAATGATAGCTTTGCACGTAGTTCTGAATAATTCAATTAAAGTAATACAATTTTTTAAGTCATAAATGTCAGACATGTCTGATTTGTAGGCTTACATAGATATAACCCTGATGACAGAGAAATCATTTTAATATATACATAATTTGTATGGACGAAACATATGAGAAGAAACGGCGCGCTGCAAAGATAAAAGAAAATAGATCGAATAATAACAAATAAAACATGAAAAAAATATTGTGGAATTTTCTGGTATCGAACCCTGGCTAAAATAGTTCATTCGATTGAGAGACCACCACCTTACCCACTTTGCCACAGAGACTGTTTATTTATGCGACACTTGTTTTTCAATCAAATATCTTAAAAACGGTTGAATTTAAACAAAGGGGCTCCGAAAACCTGTTTTACCTTCTTAGTTGGACTCGTCTGTCCAGAGGTCATGGTATATTTATACATGTATACTGTTAAGTTGATAATTGTAATTAAAGTGGTTAAGCTTTTGATTTAAAGATTGGATTATAGGTTGAATTTTAGTACATTCGAAGAATAAATGCAAAAGATTCTCTTCGTTTGTGAGACAAAATGTGCAAGTGCTGTGATCGGTAATGTTCGTTTTTTTGTAAAACGTGAATTGGTTGAAAATATCCTATGTACAATCCGAGTTTGTAACTATTTGATAAAAGTGTCATTGATTAAATTGAAAACATTAGACTACACTTTTTTCCAGTCTCTATTCATGTTATTGTATTTTGATAGCCACTTATTTTGGCTTGTTGCAGTTTCTTCATTATATATCAATGTTGAATAAGTATATTTGTTAACATTGGATATTGTTATGATGGGAAATATATACGTAGCTATTCATAGAAGGATTGTGACATTGATTTAAATATGTAAAGTCGACATGATCATGCATCTTTTGTAAAAAGGATTTAATCGCGTTGGGAATAAATTTTTGAACCGTCTTCTTTTTCAATGAAAGGTATATTTTTATTTACATATTGTTGTTCTTCAAGATTGCAGAAAAAAGATGTGACTTTCTCACCTTCATCTATCCATTTCGATTTAGATCAAACAAAAGCCCCTTAAAGTTTAGTTTGTCGAATTTCATGTAATTCTTATTGTAAATTCAATAGTAATTCTTTATTTGATTCATTTAACATGTTTTCAATATCGCTAATTTTTGTTATAAGGTGTTTTTCACGCTGATTCATTTCCTTTTTCTTGTGCGATGCATATGATATGGTTTCGCCTCTAATCTCCATTAATAATGTTTCAAAAAAAAGTTGGTCGTTTATGGTAAATTATATTTCACTTTTGTCCATATTATATTTAAAATGTTATTATGATTATAAACTGGAAGACTGTATTGTAATATGGTTTTGTTTATTTTGTCATTAATACTGTCAATATAATTGATATCAAATAAAAGTAAATTATTGAATTTCAAGTAGCCTTCACCGTATTTAGTTTCTGAAAGTTTGGGATTTAAAACAACAATTGTGTGATCTGATTTGTAACTAATGTCTACATCACAATTTTGAATATACTCATTTTAGTTGCTTGAAGCAAGAAAAAAATCGAATCGTCCCTGTTGAATTGGTGTTAGTCTTTTCCGTGTATATTTTTTCTGTTTCTGTGATTTTCTCTGAATGGGTCTTAAAGATTTCTATTTTCTATCATAGATAAAAATAATTTTCTTGAATTGATATTGTGATTGGTATTTCTATAGTCGTTTTGTTCTTTTAAAAAAAGGGATCCGCTACAACCATTTAGATATGTCCTAATTCTGTCGGCTTCAAAATCGGCGGCGTTTTCACAGAACTACAGTTGTCCTGAGTTGACCCGTTGTGATTTTCGATATCAAGCCTTTACCATGTATTCATGAGAATTTCGTATAAGATATATATCAGATAAAGGAACATCAAACAACCTCTCCATGAATTTCTTTCATATTGCACATATAGAATGTCTAATATAATGTACGATCACACAGAAATGTTTGTCACCCCCATTTCTTAAGTTGCCATTAGGAGGGTTATACATTAGACAAAGAAATCTCGATTTACTGATGGCACTCATCTTTCACCCACCTAGTTTTGGCTACCTCTTAACGGCAAACAGATGGTCCACTTAATATATTTTTATACACAAACGAATGTTGGGATACTCGAGATACGCGGCCGTGAAATTGGTCAGGTAATAACAAAATTATTGACAATTTCTTAAATGATTGCACTGTTACCTGCCGTGAAAGAGTCTTTTTTTATTTGTGAAAGAGTAAATCGCTGTTTTTCAATAAAAACCTCGTAATTGCAGCTTAAGGTAAGACCTGGGCAATGCAGGCCCCTGCTTGCTGTATAATTGTTATATTTCGACTAATTTCTTGACGTATATAAGTCCGAGCATTTTTAAAGTACCGATAAATGAAACATCGCCTGTTTCCGTAACAACGGAAATGATATTTGGCGTGCTCAGACTTCCGGAAAAAAATCTAAACAATTTTTGTGAAAATGTTTCTAGATCTAAATCGTATGAAGAGTAGGCAAAAAGACCCACCAAAAGTCAAAAATTCAAACTTGAGAGTAATGAAAATTACCTCCCTTGAAATCGTCTTTTCATACCATAACATACAAATTTCGTTCCATTATTGGCTATATAGCCCATTACTCATGTCTTACCTTAAGGAAGCTGCAGTTACGAGGTATTTGTTGATAAGCGACAAAACACTTACTCCGGGGCGTAGTTACAGATGAAGATTCTCTTTATTACTTCCCCAAAAGTGCAGTACGCGAGGCCACATCCAACTTGCGAGGTTTCAGCCCACACGATCTGAAATAAACCACTAACCCATTACCAAATGGCAAAATTTAGACCTGTCTTTATTTGTTGGACAGAAAAAACTTGTGGGAAAAGAAAAAAATGCTTGTCACAAGTAATTTCTTAATTTTTCACGCATCTATCTTGTTGGACTTCAAAAAGGGTCACGTTATGGGAATTGGTAGTAGCAGACGAGGTGACATGGCTTTTTTCCACCTACAGTCCAGTCCGCGCGGCCATGCCCAACAAGCGATGACTCCGCCCACACCATCTGCAATAAACGATTGGGTTGGGTTTGACACCGATATCAATGCAAAGCTACAGATATGAGGGAGTAAAGGACTTTAAAAATGCAACATTTTACTAATTGTTCACCAACCCTATGTTGTCGGTACTCATTGGAATCGTCTGGTCAATAGACTGACAATTCAATTGAGTACCCACAATGTAGGGTTTGAATTCAAAATAACCAATTAAGAATGCGTTCACACCCTCTCATCTGATGAATCTTATTTTGGAGATAAATACTGACAAATTGAGTGGGGTATTTAAATTGGCATGAAAAGATTTTTTTCTTTGAAATTTAATTCCTCTTTTGTATAGATCAGATCAAAATGAAAGAGTCAGCAATTGTCTACGAAAATAAGCCCTCGGCTGATTTTTTACACATACAAATTTAAAGATATTATGTAACCCTGTCAATTCACAGAATTTAAGGAAAATTATATTTGGTCCCTTACTGCAATTCCTTCTTTGTAAATCTGAGCCATAAAATCGCTTAGCCGAGCCCGGATAGCTCAGTCGGTTACGTCGGAGTCTGTCAATTCAGGGATCTCGAGTTCGAACCCCGGCTCGGCCAGTATCCATTCTGACATTTGACAAAAGTCATTTGTCTCTCACCAATGGGTGTGAATCATCTATGTGAGAGAGCAGCTGGAGGCTCGGTTTGGATATTGTGGTTGTACTGGTGCGAGAAATGCCAGGAACCCACGTTTAGGTGCTCCAGCCGCCGCGATATGACCATAGAAGTTGAAAATGGCGTGAACCCCCAATAAAAAGGATTAAATCGCGACTGGACTTTTTTAGGCCTACCTTTTGTACAGCGCTCCTATCAATTAATCCGGGACATCTGCATACATAACGACCCCACAAATTTTATTGACGGATTTTGATAAAAAATTACGTAGAATGTTTCTTCAAACTGTCTAAGAGTATATAGTGTCAAATTTCTGTCATATCATGCTGTGTCATAGGAAAATTGGTCTTAATGCAAAAAATGACTTATTTGCCGATTTCTAGCAGCCACCGAGAATTGGGTTATAATGTTCGAGAAAATTTAACGTTGTGATATGTTGTAGTAAGGAATAAAGAAATCAAATACGGTTTAACGGCAACATTTGATGCTCCACTAAGTCGCACGTGCAAAGTTTGCAAAATCGGCATGTAGCATAAGTATGGGTAGACATGCAATTTTAAATTAAATTTATCATCACTGTAGCAATAAAAAGTACAAAATGTTGAGTCGATATGATGGAAATTAAGAGAGATATTGACAAACAAAAAGTGTATACTTTCTTTTGCCTCTCAGGATATTTCATTTCATTATTTTCAATATACCTTTATCACTTTATTTATTACTGATAATCTTCCTAGCACGTTGCTTTTATATTGACAATGTATTGGTCTCTCACAGCTCCTTCCAAATCCGAAGGACAGTGACCCTGCTGACTTCAGTTGTAATGATGGCAAGCGCAGAAAGGGATCTCGGTATCCAATTTGTCTAAAAAGGTAAGCAAATAGGTATTTACCTTAGAAAATAGTATCTACCTGGATCTAAATGGTTGCGGTCTTGAAAGACTAATTCAAGTGAATAGAAGATTGAGGTATACGAAAGGTATGCCTGCATTTGAGATAAAAAATGTTAGGAAAAACTAATTGGACAAAGGCCGCTAACGGGGTTCGATCCACGGACAGATAGTACACAAGAGAGTCGCCTTACTCACTAGGCAACTTTAATTCAATGACAAGGGCGGTGTGTATAACAATACTTATACAAGTTATACTCCCAATGTTGAAAATGCGGAAAGAGCCCAAGATTGGCGGAATATGCAAGAGGTCTCAGTTTAAACTGTGCGAACAATAGTAGGATGAAAAAAGGAAACATAAACATTCGCTCAAACTTACGAAAAAGGGAGTTCGCAAGGTGTTAACTGTTCCTTTCCTTAATCAAGACCTGAGGCACGACCGCGATTTCTTGAGACATCTTGAGATTTCTTAAGATGTTTAGGGATAAAGCGTTCTTTAGAGGAAAATTTTATGACGCTCAAAGGGAGGCACCATCACCCTATATTTTGTGCGGAACCCCTCGGTTAGCTCTGTAGAAACAATATAAGAGAGAGTGTAATATAATGGGGCAAAACTCCTTATTATCAAAGAAGAGAAAATCATAGCATAGATATTGATTTGTCAATATACAAGATTCTAGGCAGTCCGGGGACGCCCTACTGTCATAGAGTTTTGATGAATGAAGTTAGAGATATGACCACTGACCAATACTCTTGTACAATGCTAGTTTAGTGTTTTGATTCGTTGTTGTCTGTCATATATAATACAGTGTTCTCGGGTAACACGGGAGAGAGGAGCACGGGACGAGCTTAGTATGAAATGTAGAAAGATCTATTAGAGAAAGAGTTCTGAGCAATTAGCTCTAGAACGGAGATGTTATTAAGAGATTGATTAAGATCAGCATAGACAATTAAAGATAAAGGAAAGAGATGGATCAAGATCAGTTGGAGATTTAATAGAGTTTTAATAAGATATTGTTATGTCATTGTGGAGTTGGATGTAGAGATTTAAATATAGATGAGATAGATTAAACATTGTATTGTCTACAAAGGAGTTGTTTGTTTTATAATAGAATCCACTATACGGTCACATAGAGAAGACTAACATAATTGGTAAAGAAGCGAGATTATGTTACAGATTTAATTTGGTACCGAGACCAGGAGCAACTAACAGTTGTGTTACGGACTTGGATCGGACTATAATTCAGTGAGCAGCCAGATTGGGATTAATGGCAGAATAAACACTGAGGGACAATTAGTTACACTCATGACATTTCGTTTCGGGAAACGTTGCTGATTTGTAGTAATTTTGATGAAATCCAAAATACTTTAATCTGAGGGACAGATGGCGCGATTAGGGGCATTCTGGACGATCCTTTATTTACGCTGCCGTGGGGAAGCTGATTATTTCGAGTAGCAAGACGATTAGAGGAACGGGTCGATGCAAAACAGGGACAGAAAAGAAGAAAACATTATTTATAGTCTAGGAGCCAGCTTTTACAAAGGGGGTTAAATTAAAAGTTCTTGCAACCGGTGACCTATAAAATTTTGAGTGGTATTTTTCAATACATTAGGGTCCCATGCTTTGGTTAAGGGTGGATGACATGCTTAAAAGTGGTAGGATTTTTTTTAAATCCAGGTCAAAGGTCATTTGGTGCACTTCTCATACATACCTCCTAAAATATCCCATAACTTACTCATTTATTAAGCTAAAACAATTATTTTGGTATCAAAATAAAGCTAATGATTTGCACTTTGACTTACATGAATAATATACAATTTTTTGATTTTCAATATTTTTGAATATTCATAAATAGAGCAAAAAATGGCTAAAAATCACCAAAATATGTTTTGTCTACAAGTGAAAAAAAGGTTTTAAAAATACCAAAGGCATGTTTTTGTGATTGAAATCATACTTAAAAATTGCCCAGAAACCTGTTCTTGACTTATATGTATTTCTTCATAGAATTAGTCTTTAGCTTAGGCTTGTAGTCATAGGTAAAAGTGGGTGGGGTAATTTTTCCCTAAAATTACAAAACATGCAAACATTGATGTAACAATAAATCTTACACATAAATGTGCTGTTTTATTAGAATTTATTGTTTTGAAATCATATTTGCAGGGATTTGTAAAGCTTTTAATGCATATTCCTGAAAATTAATTTGAATTTTAAGTGCCAAAATAACAATTCAATGATACAGCATGTTAGATGGATACAGATTATATCAACACCACAATGTCAAAACTATGACTCTTAACGCGAATATTTATCAAGTATCTATATAATAGTAATCGGCAGCTGAAAATATTCCCCAGGCCCGTGCCATATTTTATAGGAATCAGAACAACATGGGGACGGTCAGAGTTTGCATTGTTGGGTAGTGCATTGCTTTTATAGAGCCAAATGGAAAGGAATTTAGCGCTGGAACCAAATAGCTCATACACAGGAAACACAGTTTACAGTTTAAGTGAATAAAACAATATCTCTAGTATTACATACTTATTAGAGATACCGAAATATATTTTTTTTTCAAAATTATCTTTCTCCTTTTGTTCAAAATGGCCAACAAAATTCAAGATGGCCACTTTAAATGTTTATATAGCGAATATTTAATATATATAGAAATAAGACACGAATTAGTCGTTTTTATGCCCCCGCATTGATAGATCGATGGCATATTGTTTTACCATTGTCCGTCTGTCTGTCTGTCCGTCCATATATCCATCTGTCTGTCCGTCCGTCAGTCCGAAACTGAACATGAAAACTTAACATTGGCCTTTTCTCCAAAAGTATTCCACATGCAAAGCTCAAATTTGGTATGTAAGCTTCTTTCAATGATATCTATCTGTTCCATGCAATATGACTTTCCCCAAGGTCTTCCATTAATCCTTTTCAACCCTTACCATGAAAACTTAACATTTAAACTAATTAACGTGAAAACTTAACATTGGCTTCAAAGGGAGTTCACACCCAAACCTTATCAACCATTTATTTAAGTGAAAACTTCTCATTGGCCTTTTCAGGGGCATTCGTGTTTCACAAAGACCTGTTTTTCAAGATTAGGCTGAATTATATATGAATTCATGAGAGATAGCCAGTGATGTGCATTTTAGAAAGTAAGACCATTTTATAGAGTTTTATTTGTCAAACGACGACCGAAATGTCTTCTGCATGATAGTAGCGTAAAGAAGAGGTAATGCATAAACTCATTGTTTTGTTCATTTTATGTATCTTGTATACTTTACTAAAAATAAGTAATATCTGTGTCTGTATATACAACACTATCCTCATCCTCATCATCACCAACAACTACAATATCAACAAGACACATGCTGCAATAACCAGACTTGTAAAGTCCACAGCTACCCTATACTAAACACTTCAATACACTCAACTCATGCCATATATATTCATCTTTATCACTGTCTGATGCATCAAGATACTCAAGTCTTTACACAGTTCTGACTCACAAACACATACATCAGTGCATAAAAGATCTTCTCTTTAACACTTAGACCTTCGCATGTGGTAGTCAGTTTAACACGAGCATTGTGTGATGTCAAGCAAAGCTAGAGGTGCAGGATCTTTACGCATTCTTACAGGAACTAAATCATTGTTGTCATCCTTGGTCCATACATGGCATGCTGGTGATGGTAGATTCAGATACTGGTCAGTTTAGTACTTACAAATACATGTATAGGAATATACTGAATTTATGTTTATACAGAAAATATATATGGGACCATATATTTTTATAACCCCGTATCGAGAGATCGGGGGCATATTGTTTTACTTTTGTCCGTCCGTCCGTCTGTCTGTTCAAAACTTAACATTGGCATTTTCCCCAAAAGTATTAAACATACAAAGCTCATTTGGTATGTAGGAGAGCTGTTTATAAAGTATCCGGAATTATGTCATAACTTTTTTGTTTATGTACTAACTGTTATGATATTATAGGATACAAAAACTAAGCTTATGCATTAAGGCGCATTCTATAGTTGTTATGGCAACATAGGGTCACGTTGAGCAGCGCAACCTATGTCTGAGATGGATAAGTCAGGAAAGTCTGTCTTACACATCTAATATTTATATCTTTTCGATATATTTGCCACTGCACGATATACCACATTTCCAACATATGCATTTATTTCTCAAAGAAGCGTCTGAACTGTACTTGGGGAATTCTATAGATAGTTTCTGGGACACAATTGGCAAGTAATGAACGAATTCGCCGACGTCATGTTGGGACGTCCTGCAGATACATTAAAGTCAGAAACATCATAGGTAAAATAATTTATAAATGCGTAATACCACTCACAAATCGCTTGTTTTTTTTTCTCGTAGACGTATTAGCTGTGCGTGTTCATTATCATATAGATCGTCTCTGATTTTGATTTTCCAAATTACACTCTTAAAATCATTATTGAATACCATTGCCCTAGCATTGCCCTAGCACCATATTTGCTATGTAAGCAATGCGATGTATTCACCTACGGTTGTTTACGGAAATTGACTCCAAATGTCAGCCGATGATGTTACGTTTGCTGAGAAAAATGTCCGCTCAAAGGTAACAAGCATTTTGGACAATTGTTGAAGTCAAAATACAAAATATGATTGCTTTAAAAGCGATTCATAAGTCACATCTTTACAAATTGTCAAAAGTTTCCCCGCTCAACGTGACCCCACCCTGTCGAATGCGCCCTTATCCAAACAGCAGCGTTTTTGTTCCAGGATCAAATGTAAAATTCTTCAAAGTTAAAACGACAAAATGGGTGATTAGATTTGTGTACAATATAGCCTAGAAAATATTGAGGCAGATGATACAGAGATACAAATGAAAGATGCACGATTTACTAGGAATAGTTTTAGCCATGTAATAAGTAAAACATTGTCCAGATTTTTGTCAGGTATATTGTTGTGGAGTAAGAACAACAACATGTCCAAAGATTTCCACTTTTTTAAACCAAAAGTTTCTCTGTGTCTACTCAAATACGTATTACAGTCGTGAATCAATACACAAAGTTATGTTATCATGATGGGATTGTGAAGGATGGATCAACAATTGTGGTATCTTTATTTTCTACTATTTACTCGTAACAAAATGTCACATGCAATAAATAATTTGCATAATAAGAGATATAGGGCCTATTGAGTTCAATTTCTTGAACAATTAAAACTTATTGGGTCACAAAATTAATTTAACTAAAAGACCAGATCCACTGTTGTCCCTATTGAAGGCATGTACATAAACGAATATACGGTACTAACATGTTCATGGTTACTCTTGGAGACCTTCATAACCACACATCATAACATCCAGATTCTAGACTGATGATATTGATACGTATTCACAGAATGGAATATTCTGTTCCAAATTACATTTTATGTATACATGTTCGATTGTTCTCTAAAGGATACCAGGTGTAAGCATTGCAATGATGGCAGTTTCGTAATTATCTTTAAAGAGACCCATGCTAGGTTGTCGGACATACAAAAAGATAGGAAATATGTTTATGAAATATTGTATGGAATGGTCAACCTGGATAGCTAGATCATTTCTGCGCAAGGAAATTTCAAATGAAGTTCATCTAGTTCTTCTAAATCAAGTCTGTTCTTCTAAATCAAGTGTATATAATTAACTAACCACACTTTATATTTATAGTAACATTTATGTGACACTGAACCTTGATAGTGAAAGATTTAGTTCCAGCTCTAAAATGGCTTAATGCACTACAACTCTAATTCTGACCATCCCCATGTTGTTCTGATTCCTGAAAATCTGGCATGGGTCTTTTTAATGTCCTTTACCCACCCGTAAGATAGAAAGAGGAATATTTTCAGCTGCTGACTATGCTAATCTGAGTCTTGTTTTATTTAATTGTACTAGATCAGTGGCGTAGGAAGCTTTGTAATATGGGGGGGGGGGCCAAACGTTCTAGTAAATGGAAAAATGGTTGTTTTATGGGGGGCCATAGGGGGGGGGGGGCCAGACCCCTTTTTCAAATTATGGGGGGCCAGGCCCCCCCTGGCCCCCTCTTCCTACGCCTATGTAGATACTTGATAAATATTCATTAAGAGTCATTATTTTGACATTTTGGTGTTGATATGACCTGTATCCATCTCATATGCTGTTTTATTGGATTGTTATTTTGGCTCTTAAAATTCTAATTAATTTTCAGGAATATGCATTAAAAGCTTTACAAATCCCTGCAAATATGATTTTAAAACAATAAATTCTAATAAAACATCACATTTATGTGTAAGATTTATTGTTACATCAATGTTTGCATGTTTTGTAATTTTAGGGAAAAATTACCCCACCCACTTTTACCTATGACTACAAGCCTAAGCTAAAGACTAATTCTGTGAAGAAATACATATACGTCAAGAACAGGTTTCTGGGCAATTTTTAAGTATGATTTTAACCACAAAAACATACCTTTGGTATTTTTAAAACTTTTTTTTCACTTGTAGACAAAACATATTTTGGTGATTTTTAGCCAATTTTTGCTCTATTTATGAATATTCAAAAATATTGAAAATCAAAAAATTGTATATTATTCATGTAAGTCAAAGTGCAAATCATTAGCTTTATTTTGATACCAAAATAATTGTTTTAGCTTAATAAATGAGTAAGTTATGGGATATTTTAGGAGGTATGTATGAGAAGTGCACCGAATGACCTTTGACCTGGATTTAAAAAAAATCCTACCACTTTTAAGCATGTCATCCACCCTTAACCAAAGCATGGGACCCTAATGTATTGAAAAATACCACTCAAAATTTTATAGGTCACCGGTTGCAAGAAAAGTTCCATTCCATGATCTGGCTCCTAGACTATTAAATAGTGAGTACAAATATTTTGTTGAAGTTTGAACATGATAAGTCAGAACCAACCAGAACAGGAAAATATTCCAAAATTGATTTTAGACCAAATTGGCAGTTTAAAAGAAGTTTTTCAGGCTCAAAATGTTTTGAAAATTGTTCCAATTTTTGATGGGGATCAAAATAAATTCCAGGATTGGGTAAAACTAATTGATAAATATGCTTTGTTGAATGGGATTACAGAAGATCAAAAATGTCTGATCGCACTCCAAACATCGTCGGGAATTGTAGGAGATTTCTTGCAGAGATATTTAAGTTCCAACCACCAGTAAAAATGGGCAGATGTAAAACAAGAATTATGTTTCCGTTTTGCAATTGTGTCAGATACAAAACATGCGCTTGCAATTTTGTACCAGGCCAGGCAAGGACAAAAAGAAAATGTTCAAATATTTGCCGAGCGATTATTGAATCTTGCATCTCAAGCTTTTGAAGGACAATGGGGTCAAGTAGTCGATCAATTGTTGATAGGATTTTTCATAGATGGATTAAGGGAAAAAGGCATTAAGAAATGGGTCATGAGAGCAAATCCTACCAGTTTTCAAGATGCTGTAAAAATCGCGACCACGGAACAAAATATGTTAATTAGACTCCGACTTAGAACAGAAGAAAAGTCATGTAAAATCGAACAATTAGAACCTATGAATGTTGGTCATGTGAAATCAAGGAAATGTTATAAATGCAAAACAATTGGGCATTTAAAACGCGACTGTCGGGCGAAGGACAGGGTAAAATCAATGTCAAAAAACTAATTAGGTCTGCGCGAAATGAAGCCGACGCACAGACTAACAGAAGAGTACAAAAATTTAATATCAATATCTCAGGAAATCCGAATTCAGTTTTAATTAATTTAGGAAAGCAGCGGCTCCGAGCTCTGGTGGATAGTGGCGCTCAGCTCAGTCTCATCCATAGGAGAGTGTATCAAAATTTAAAGAATAAACCTAAGTTGACTAAAAAGGCAATATGTTTACAATCTGTTAATGGACAGTCAATAAATGTTGATGGTTGTGCTACAATTACTTTTAAAATTAATGATTTGACATTAACACATACGTTTGTTGTGGTAAAAGACATGAACAGAAATGTTATTCTAGGTTTTGATTGGCTACAGAAAGAAGGTGTTCGTTTGTATTTTGATCTACAAATGCTACGAATAGACAAAACTTATATTAAAATGAAAGAAGATGTACATGTTTCATCATTTGTACGGCTTAAAGACAAATTAATCATGAAACCATTATCATGTTGCGTTGTCGATGGACGGCTACAGAGAAATCTTAGTATCGATGATAATGTACTTTGCGAAATACAGGGTTCCGAAAAAACATATTTGTATAATGAGCCAGGTCTGGAAATTGTAAAATCGGTCTCGAGAAGTAAAAGGAAGACAGTATCAATTATGTTTATCAATAGTACCGGGAAAACGATGAAGCTTAAACGGAATAGTGTTGTTGCCGTGGCAACACCGGTTAGTGAACAATGTTTGGTCTCTGTTAAAGGGGAAATTACTTCTAACCAGGAAAAATCAAACTTAGATCTGAATGAATTACGTTGTGCTGATAAGTACCGGAAACAAATAACAAGGTTGGTAAGGGAAAATGTCGATTTATTTGCTAGGTACTGACACAGTACAGATGACAATTGACACAGGGGATCATCCCCCAATAAAATGTAAGCCATATAGGTGCCCATTGACAGACAGAAAGAAAATTGAAGACGCTGTCAAGGAAATGTTAGACGCCAAAATCATTGAAAAGTCTAGGAGTCCTTGGGCTTTTGGGTTGGTTTTGGTTCAGAAGCCAGATAACTCTACTAGGGTATGTGTTGATTTTAGAAAGTTAAATAAGATTACTAAACGAATGTCATACCCTTTGCCAAACATAGATGACATACTGTCTTTGCTAAGCAGTGGGTCAATTTATTCTAGTTTGGATCTTTTCTCGGGTTATTACAATGTTAAACTAGATCCCAAAACTAAAGAAAAGGCCACTTTTACCTGCCACGTCGGCCAGTATTCTTATAATAATTTATGTTTCGGATTAATGAATGCCGGAAGCCTGTTCCAAGAGCTTATGAACACGGTTTTAGATGGGTTACCTTTTGCCTTTGCTTATATAGACGATATTGCGATAGTTTCAGAAACCCCTGAGCAACATTTTGAACATTTAAAATTGGTCTTCGACAGATTAAGACAGCATAATCTCAAGATGAAGTTAAAGAAATGTAATTTTTTTAAAGATGAAATGAAGTATCTAGGGTTTATTGTAAACAAAAATGGTATAGCCCCAGATCCCGAAAAGGTTAAGGCAATTAAAGAAATTGCACCGCCAACCACTGTAAGACAGGTTAGGTCGTTTATTGGTTGCATTGGGTTTTATAGGAGATTTGTGGTGAATTTTTCCCAAATAGCGGAGCCACTTATCTCTCTTACACGAAAGTTTCAGAAATTTCATTGGGGAAAGGACCAACAAGAGGCGTTTGATTATCTGAAGCAGAGTCTCGAGTCAATACCATTGTTAGCTTACCCAGACGTAAACAAACCCTATAATTTATACACAGACGCGAGTGATACAACTATTGCTAGCTGTCTAACCCAAGAAATTTCCAATAATGATGACCCTTATCCCTTAAAGGGCTTTAAGAATGAAAAACCAATATTTTTCTTGTCGCACAAGCTTAGTCCTACCCAACAACGATACTCTACTATTGAAAAGGAGGCTTATGCCGTAGTTTTCAGTTTACAAAAGTTGCATCACTATTTGCATAACAGTAAATTCACTTTCTATACAGATCATGCTCCACTACAATATTTGTTAAAAGGGGATATTAGAAATAGGAGAATACAACAATGGGCATTAGCAATTATGGGTTATGATTGTGAAATAAAGCACATAAAAGGCAATCAAAATTTTGTAGCCGATTTCTTGACTAGGACTCCCACAAAGGAAGCCGAGGGGGAAATATTAGAAGAAAAGGAGAAAAGCGAGGAAATATCCCAAGAAAATGAATTTAATATTGGGGACCTTTATCCAGAAGTGCAGGACATAAATGTAATTGATTCTACTCATTTCGACCCAAAACAATTTGCAAAGGCTAAATTACCAAATGTAGATCCATTTGATGAACCATTACCGTCATTAGAAAATTTTGATATTATCGAAGAGCAAAAGTTAGATAAAGAAATAGAAGAAATCAAAACGCAGTTGGAAAATAATACGGCGACAAAGAAAATCGATAGTAGTTATGTATGCTTAGATGGTATATTATATTTCTTGTCAAATGCAGATGGGGACCCAATACTCAGACTGTATATTCCTGCACAATTGAGGAAACATGTTCTGGTACAATATCACGATTTAAATGGGCATATTGGGATTGATAAATTGTATTATACAATAAAACCCAAATATTTTTGGCCTAATTTGTTCAAAGACATAAATGAATACATTAAGGGCTGTATTCCATGTCAGGCTAGGAATTTGAGACCAATTGAGGCGCCTTTGCAGACGACAGGTATTAATCCGTATCCCTTTGCACGAATTGCTTTAGACCTGAGTGGTCCTTATCAAAAGACACTGTCAGGAAATTCTTACCTAGCCACATTCATATGTATGTTAACAGGGTATGTAGAGTGTTTCCCTTTACCAGACAAATCAGCACATAACATCTCACATTTACTCATAGAGCAAATAATACCAAGATATGGATGTTGCTTAGAACTAGTACATGATAATGGGGGCGAGAATGTAGCAAAAGAAGTGCAGGATATATTAAAATATTATAAAATAAACAGTGTTAAGACGACCTTTTACAACGCAAAAGCGAATGGGATTTGTGAAAAAAGTCATTCAACTTTATTATCAATAATGGGAAAGTTAATGAATCAAAATCAGTCTTGGGAACTGCTGATCCCAGCGGCGCTTCAGTCCGTTCGTTTCACAGTAAATTTGAGCACTGGCTTCTCGCCGCATTTTTTAGTGTATCACTTAGACGCTGTAATGCCGTTAGATCAAATCCTCCAACCTAGGCGTAAATATGTAGGGGACGACCCTATTCAACAAGCAATGCAGTTGCAACATCAAGCTTTCACTCTTGTGCATAGAAATTTGAAAAAGGCTAGGGCAAGACAAAAACGGTACGCTAACAAAAATGCAAAGGATGAAAAATTGGAAGTTGGGGCTCCGGTGTATTATAGAAATTTCCGAAGAACTTCGAAATTTTCACCTAGATTCCTGCCATTTTATCGGATTATCGAGCAGACAGGACCAGTATCATTTTTAATCAAATGTCAATTAGATGGAAGTGTTACTAAGGCTACGGCAGATCAATTAAGATTAGCATCATTAGATTGGGGAGAGCTTAAGGAGGGCCAACAAATTTACAATCCGTTAGGGAGACCGTTAAGGAAAACACAAATTGCCATGCCAGAGGCAAGTTATGACTCAAATTCAGACACGCCTTCAAGTGGATCAGAAACAGATCAAAGTTCTCAAAGAAGAAAAGAGATGCGCGATAGATATCGATTAGAAAGATCAGATTCGGACTCAGAGGATAATATGCCCCTCGCAGAGCTTAGTAGGCGGTTAATGAGTAAGGATAAGCGCGAGAAAGAGTTACAAAAATCCGACAACTCCGCCCAAGTGAGCGAGTATAGTAGTGGGAGTGGCTATGATGAAAAGCCGGTATAATCATTGCCATCAGAGAATGTATCAGATTATGGATACAGCGATGATTCTCATATGGAAATCGATAACGTGGTAAAAGTACAGAACGACAGAACAAAAGGGGAAATAAGAAGCAAAACTGGTAAACAATCGAAACTTCATAAGTTTCTAGAAAGGTTTCGAATTAAGAGGAAAAAACGTAGGTTTTCTGAGGCATTGAAATAAATAATTACTCTTCAGGCTTCAAATGTATTCTTTCATTGTTATTAAGTGAACTTGTAATGAAAGGCAAATTCTGTTGAACGCGTTGTTAAGTCAATAGTAGGGGATACTGAATACCAAACAAATATCGGGAAAATCTGATGCAAGATTCTGGGGTCGTTCAGGAAAGATATTGGGAAAATCATTTGGCTACATATCCAATTGAATCTTTATTGTAAACGCGGGATTTAGACAAATAATTGAATAGGCCATTTTGGTGATTTATGAGATTAATCATAACTGGTGGCTGTATGAAGTGGAATCGAATATATTTGCCAAACATTTGTATTCAGCCTAGCGAAATTAATCATACGACTTCTGTAAGATTTACGAGGAAGATTGGTTTGGAAGATTTCCTTAAAGGGACAGTCTTGTGATTTTTCTGTCTTATCCCTCAAAACAAAAAAAATCAAATTGAAGTTTGGTTGGTATCCTGACTGACGAGGTTCAAAGTTCACAGAATATTTGTACATTATGGCTGGATCTACTTGAACGTAGAAATGATATTAGTGAAATTCATTTTTAGGCAAAGTGAAATGCCTTATCCAGCAGAAACACATAATGTGCGTGTGTAGTAGTTTATAATTAGTGTAACATGTATATGTTGCAGGGCAATAATTTTCTAAGAAGTTGTTTATGTTGGTTGACACTAGAACTTCGATGTGAAAGCCCGTAAATATATCCATGAATGACAGTGTGGTGTCACTGGTGACAATTATAGGTAATTATTGTATGTAATGTACATGACTTTTATAGTGCAGTGACAATGAAACAATTTGGCCATGTTGTTGTTGAGACGTATATTTGAACTTATTAATTGACTTTGATGACGATTTTATCATAATTATGTTGAATTGCTTTTATACAAGCGTATTGGTTCAGGTTAATTTTTGGATTAAGATTTTGATTGATGAACATGTAAAAATCTTGTAACAAAGGGGGATAATGTAATATAATGGGGCAAAACTCCTTATTATCAAAGAAGAGAAAATCATAGCATAGATATTGATTTGTCAATATACAAGATTCTAGGCAGTCCGGGGACGCCCTACTGTCATAGAGTTTTGATGAATGAAGTTAGAGATATGACCACTGACCAATACTCTTGTACAATGCTAGTTTAGTGTTTTGATTCGTTGTTGTCTGTCATATATAATACAGTGTTCTCGGGTAACACGGGAGAGAGGAGCACGGGACGAGCTTAGTATGAAATGTAGAAAGATCTATTAGAGAAAGAGTTCTGAGCAATTAGCTCTAGAACGGAGATGTTATTAAGAGATTGATTAAGATCAGCATAGACAATTAAAGATAAAGGAAAGAGATGGATCAAGATCAGTTGGAGATTTAATAGAGTTTTAATAAGATATTGTTATGTCATTGTGGAGTTGGATGTAGAGATTTAAATATAGATGAGATAGATTAAACATTGTATTGTCTACAAAGGAGTTGTTTGTTTTATAATAGAATCCACTATACGGTCACATAGAGAAGACTAACATAATTGGTAAAGAAGCGAGATTATGTTACAAGAGTTGACCGAGTTGTTTCGAATGCTTCATGGTGCCATATCGATGCCCCATACCTCAGACAAATGACGTCACCATGACGTCCTTTTTATAAAGTATGGAGCATTTGGAACACCTTGGTCAGAATCTAGTTCTTAAAAACGCGTTATCTAAAACATATTAAGTAAATCTTGCTCTAAAGAACGCGGCTATGGTTTCGACGTACTGGGCGCAGCTTATTTTAAGCTGCAGGTACGAGTTTTTTTGTTGAAAAGAGACGATTTGCTGCTCATCGTTTCCGTTTAGCCCAATATTCTCTTCCTAACGGACTCCAAAAGCAGGTCTTTGATGTAATAGGGTCTATCCATTAAAGGTGCTCTATCTAGATTTTCCCCCGAAAAATCAGCTTTAAAACCATTTGGTGGTCATTCGCAGGGCCATTAATAATATTTTCAAAACAATACACCCTTCAAGCTCAATTGTAGTCGAATTCATTGAAATTCCCCTTTATAACGAAATGCCAGAGGGGATTTTCCACAAATTACCGCTATTTATAGAAAAAAGTATTTCGCGGGACTTTGATGGTGTCATCCTCGGACACACCCCCATGCGACTTCTCAAGTGACCACTATTGATGTACCGATCAGTGTTTGGCAACATAGTTCGTGTCAGCTTCGATTAGGCCTATCCATTCTCCTTTCCATCGCTCTGTTTTATCCCCGATAAAGATAGGCTTGGATCTAAATCTCCTGTCGTCTGGATTTGGATTCTTCTACAGTTCCAGCAAGATCAAGTGGCACATGGATTAAACACAATATATTCTTTATATGTGACGTATGTTACGTAATAACTCAGAAAATTTAGCTACATAGGTAGAGCGGTCAGTTTACAGTTTTGGCGCCCCGAGTTCGAACCCAGATATCTGCGGATTTTTTTTAAACTTTTTACTTTGTCATCAATTGCTATTACTAGCTATGACATTTCATTTGTTATGTTGGTAACAGCCTGCATTTTGTGTAAAAAATACAAATGAGTACGATAGTGCCACCACTGACATTGAGACTCAATTGTACTTTTAATTGCTGACTAATCCACGTGAGAGGGTTTGTATGTTTATATCATACATTCAAAATTAAACGAGAATCGATATAATCGATTCAAAATCTTTTACTGATTAGGGTCGGGCAAAGCCCAAATCCCGATATCGGTAAACAAGGTAGGTAAAAGTGACCATCCATGTGTTTAAGTTGTTACTATAAATAGTTTTCAACATACCTGTTTTACCTTTATGATATTGTCCAGCAAGATTAACCCGGGATATCTGCTATGCAATGACCCCACTTCGGCAATGTATTGTTAACACGCTCAACTAACGGACTTCGCACACGAAAATTAAGTTGACCTAGTTTAATTTGGATGGACAATACATTCAAAGTAAACGAGAATCGATACAAATATTTTGGTTTTATTAAAGGTTCAGGTAAATCCGGTATCTACACAAAATTCAAAGTTAATTTTTGCATTTATTCTTAACATGTATATGCCATATCATATATCAAATTAAAGCTCTACGTGAGTGGAAAATGTTAAGCAACTTAATTCTGGTTCACCTTGTAAAGCATAATCAAAACGTGCGAAAAGGGACGACTTCTAGGAAAACCGAGAACACATTTATCTTTTTTCACACAAACATACACCGTGGTCTAAACTTGGTAGTACTACTACTTACATGAAGTTACTTTCTTCGAAAAACGTGCATTTACGAAATAAACTTTGGACATTTCTTCATTTTTCATATGAAATTCAAGGTGGAACTATTTTTTTTGAAACACTATGTATGGTTAAAAAATTTGGCCATATTCTCAAGCAGTCAAAGTAAGTTTTCTAATAAAATTGTTATTTTTCTTTATTTGATGAACTGAAATAAATCAATGATGGTTTCTACAGTGAAGACATATGTCACATAATAATAACCTTTCCCCATTTTTCTATTGACACACCACTTACATTTTTCATATTGATTCCAAACGTGTAAACATATTTTAAAGGTATCTTGTTATCAGAATTGTGTTATAAGTTAGCATAACACTCCCTTTGATGTAATGTTTTATTGCTCGGTAATTGCAAGGAAAATTATCAAAAAAGGCATGATACATATCCTGACGCTACTAATTTGTAATGGTCGTTGCCCTACACCATACATTTCTTAAATTATGCTACAATATAATTTCATTTGATTTATCGTTTAAAACATTAATTTGTGTAGAGACGGAATGCATATTGTATTTAGTATGCATGCACGTTTTGTCTTTGCGAAATAAAATAGTTTTCGAAAAAAAATTAAAACATGAGCAGAGTCCGTTTCCGGTGCAAATTATTTCACATTTATGCATGGCATAGTCCAAATTCTTTGAAAATCGAAGAATAGTAATACGTACACCACCTTTCAAATATCAATTCTAATGTGTCTGAAAACTGACCATTCATTAAATATGTTTTTTACGGAGATTTGTTCGATGAATGCCTTCCGTTTACAAGTTCCCGGCCCAACCAAATAACGCTCAAAATAGTTCCGAATTTTGCGAAACTTTTTTCTTGATTTACCGATCGAAATTTTAAAGACATTTGGAAATATGATAAATAGGATCATTACAACTGAAAAGCTTGATAATAGTCACGAAAAATAATTTTTATCAAAGAAACGAATATACGCGAATAAATCCACTGTTTTCAAGATGGACGAGTCTTCGACCGGAAACGATTGAGTGACATTTAAATCGACGATTATATGAAGGTGAAGACGCGATCGATGTAATGCATAATACTTGAAGATCATCAATGAACCAGGCTTAAAGGTGCACTTCATTTGTTTTCGCTGCCTATCATTTTATGCCCCCAAAACACTACTGAATAGGAGTCGATGGATTTTGCAAATGGCGTCCGATGAAAAAGCATGGGCGGGAATGGTCTTTGGGGAATATCATGAAAACCGCTGTGATATATTGACGTACCAAGGTAGTACTACCTGGCCCCGGTTTCTCGAAAAAACTTATGTACATACCCATGAGAATATGCTCAACTTCAAAGGAATACTCTCCAACGTTGAAGTGTATTCGATTGAAGTTCACGTGGATTTCTTTCGACTTGAGCGCGGTGCTCAAATTTGAGCATAAGAACGTACTTAAGTTTATTCGAGAAACCGGGGCCTGGACTAGAATGTGCACATTGTATTGGCATATCTCAAAGAAGAAAATTTGTTGTCTAGAAAAAGTTGCTGGTTTAGGGAGAAACGCCAAATTTCCGACTTGTCTTGTTGATTTTGGTGCTAAACTTTGTTCTTTCTGTCAAATGAACTATGCCTATGGCATTAACATGATCATGATGTAACAGAACATAAGACACATTTTTACTGTAAAACTTGTTAAACTTGGAGCCAGCAATGACGCAAATTCACCGTCAAACTGTTTAGCTGTCCCTTAAAGGTAAAGCAGGTATTGTTCAGCAAGATTAACTCGGGACATCTGCATATGTAATGACCCCACTTCGGCAATGTTTTGTTAAGACGCTCAACTAACGGACTTTGCGCACGAAAATTAAGTTGCCCCGGGTTAATTTGGGTGGACAATATATTGAAAAACTATTTATAGTAACAACTTAAACACATAGATGGTCACTTTACCTACCTGGTTTACTGGTTTACCGATATCGGAATTTGGACCTTGTCCCTCATTACAGTTGTCGCCACATCGTATGGCACGTGTTTATGTTTTCTTTAACGTTCAATTACATTTGAACAAAACATAAACATTGTGCCATACGATGTGGCGACAACTATAGTAAAAGATTTTGAATCGATTATTGTTAAACCGAAGTTACCGTGCGCTGTGAATATTTATAATCAACCGTATAGAGGAAAATAATTGACCCGGCAGAGTCACCTTAACTGTATAGAAAAGTGGAAAAGTTTATTGTCCAGTTTTGATGGGAAAGGTCCGTCGTTAATTCACGTAAAAGCGTGCACTGTATCCGTTATACAACATTGTGCCGCCATGTTAAAATAAGATTTTATCTAATCTAGCCAAATAAAAATGTTAAGCTACCGTTGTCCATTTGGATCGAAATTTTCAGGAAAGCTAATAATTAAAATATACGTAATATCCAAAAATTGAAAATATTTAAATACAATTCACATCCTAGTTATACCGTACAGACTGCACAGGCTGACCAAGATCGGCATTTTACATATTCAATTCACCAATTACCATTTTAAGACGACGCGACAAATATATGCACTTACAAATACTGTTAAGTCGTTGAGTAATAATGATTATTAGCTGTAAATAGCGAAGCATGCGAAGTGTTCTGCAAATCACGAGGGGTTCCGGCATACCTATCACCCCTGGACGATAAGTCTGTTGACCTTTCCGCTTGGTCTGCTCTGCCGGGTCAAATCTCGCCGTCAATAATCGTCTGCAATATTGATAATAATGAGCGCACGGTTACTTCGGTTCAACAATATAACTTTGAATGTATAATACAAATATTTTGGTATATTTTAGGGTTGAACAGGTATCAGTGTGTATAAGTTGTTACTATAAATAGTCAAATGTACATCCTGCCTTCCCTTTTTTTTCAGCCGAGCCCGGATAGCTCAGTCGGTTACGTCAGAGTCTTTCAATCCAGGGGTCTCGAGTTCGAACCCCGGCTCGGCCAGTATCCATTCTGACATTTGACAAAAGTCATTTGTCTCTCACCAATGGGTGTGAATCATCTATGTGAGAGAGCAGCTGGAGGCTCGGTTTGGATATTGTGGTTGTACTGGTGCGAGATATACCAGGAACCCACGGTTAGGTGCTCCAGCCGCCGCGATATGACCCTGGTAGTTGAAAACGGCGTAAAACCCCAATAAACTCAAACTCAAACGCCTTCCCTTTTTCCGTTATCAATCTAGTCCCTCATTAGTAAAATATTTTGAATCGTTTATACTGAACGGTGTGTTTTTGTCAAAATATCTTAATACTGCGACGTCAATACAAAGTAACCGTGGTCGAGTGGTAAAACAGCGTTACCAACACAAAAAGATGGAAGATGTGGGTTCGAATCTCACATAGTCGCGTTTTATTAACCATTTTTTTTGTTTTTATTCTTTTTATAATTTAATTATTCATTTTTTCCATCTCCTTAGATACTGTTCTAAATGATAGCTTTGCACGTAGTTCTAAGTAATTCAATTAAAGTAATACAATTTATTAAAAGATTAAAAGTTACATGAGCCGGAAAACTGTTTTAGTCCCCTTTTCGTATGACGGGTTCACATAAGAGAGAAAACTTGGAAATAGTTTTATGGATGAGTGAAGAAACTTGTGGGATTAATATATGCCAAATTATAAATCTAAATCTTTGACAATAAAGAGGTTATGCAATTTTAAAAAGTGATGCGTTAGCTCTTTTGCTGAGTATATATGGTGCTTGAGCAGTGGTATTCAAAAATGTTTTGCATGTTGATGGGTAAATCGAAATCAGAGATAACCTCTATGATAATGAATATTTACCCAAATGGTTCTATGATAAAATCAAGCATTTTTGAGTGGTATAACACATTTTAAAAATAGTCTATACATAAAATTGCTGGCCACAAAAGATATGGACGTCCCAATACGAAGTCGGCGAAAACCTTCAAGACCTGTCAGATGTGTCCGAGAAACTATCCATAGCATTCCATAGGCACAGTTCAGATCCTTCTTTGACAAATGGCATTATAGATGGGAGAAAGGGGTATCGTGCAGTGGAAAAAATATTAAACAGGTGTAAATATTAGATGTGTGAGACAGACTTTCCTGACGTCGTATCCGTTCAAGAACTAAGTTGCCCCGCTCAACGTAACCCTACGTTGCCATAGAGATTGTCGAACGCGCCTTAATGCAAAACAACATAGTTTTTGTTGCGGGATCAAAAGCATCATTCTCCAAAGTATAAATGTAGGAACTATCACTGTTATTAGTACATAAATTGAAAAATTATGAACCCATTCCGGATACTTTATTAACAGCCCTCGTATACTGTGGTTTCCAACAATTTTTCTTGTGGGATTTCCAACAAAATAATTTGTTGGAAATTCGTCACACAAAAAATCTTGTTGGAAAATATTACTACAAAAAGTGCTGTAGGTACTTGATAACGAGTTTTGACGACTAAAAACCTATGTAAGACAAACTATGATAAATATCGAACAATAATTTGTGTCATCTTTACCTAAAAAGGATTATAAAATGTAGTTGTGTAATATTTGTTTTTCGAATGTGGCGCTATTTTATCGGGCGAGATAGAATCGATGAGTCGGTAAATGACGTCATCAATTCTATTACGTGGAGCAATGAAAAATCAAAACAAACATGGCTGCCGCGCGTGACAGAAAATTATGTCAAATCTTCGAAGAGCCGATATTACACAAATTAAACGCTACGCAGTCCTAATATGACGATGAGGTGAGTGGCCTGTACGAAAAAAAGAGGCGGATTCCGCTTGGAAAACAGGCGTAAATGAGGCGTAAATGAGGCGTAAATGGCAATTCACGCTTGTAACAGTGGCGGAGTTATATTTTACGCCTCAGTCACTGTGCAAACTAGTGGCGTAAATTAGAGGCGTAAAATGAAATGGAGACGAAATTTTATCATGACAGGCGTAATTTAAAACTTTAATTTATGAAAAGGCGTAATTTTTGGACTTAGCCATTTTAACAAGGCGGAATGGCTGTTTCTTACAGCGGAAAATAACTTAAACTTTCCAGGGAGACTGAATTTTTGGACTTAGCAATTTTATAATGACGCGATTCCAATATACTAGCCATTTTCATTTTGCACTGCATACGATATAGGCAAAGAAATGGCTTTTGTTAAGAAGGTCAAACTCCAAATTCAAGGTCACAAGGTCAAGTTCAAGTTTGAGTTTATTGGGGTTTTACGCCGTTTTCAACTACCAGGGTCATATCGCGGCGGCTGGAGCACCTACCCATGGATTCCTGTTGTTTCTCAAACCAGTAATACCACAACACCCTTACCGAGCCTCCAGCTGCTCGCCCACTTAGGTTAACGATTTCAAACCCATTGGTGGGTGACAATTTTGTCAGAAAGGGTATTAGCCGCGGCCGGGTATCGAACCCGGGACCTCTCGAATAAGGTCAAGTTCAAGATTGATGGTCTTGGTAGGAGGTATGTATGAGTAAACTATCAAGATTCCATCTGTAATAGTGATTGAAATATAGGCCAAGTTAAAGTATATACCTTATGGTAAAGGTCCTAATGCCAAAGGTCATGATCCCAAATGAAAGGTCTTAACAAGTTCTATCCATATGTGAAATATCAAAGCTCTTTATCTCACAGTGCATGAGATGTAGGCCAGGTTAAACAGTAGGTCAAACTTCAAGGTCAAGGTCACAAGGTCTTAATTCCTGAATGAAAGTGAATGTCAGGTAGTATCTTTGTGTGAATTATAAAGGCTCTATCTAAACAAGAAATGTTTGTAAAACATATAGGCCCCCTCAAGGGCCGACCTTTAATGTAGATCAAAGTTGAGGTCAAGGTCACAAGGTCCAAGGTCATGATCAAATGTGAAAGGTCTTGGTAGGAGGTGTCCATGTCTGAAATATCAAGTCTGTATGTGTAAAAGCACATGAAATATAGGCCAGGTTAAAGTTCTTTAAAGTAGGTCAAACGCCAAGGTCAAGGTCAAATGCAAAAGGTCTTGGTAGGAGGTGTCCATGTGTGATATATCAAGGCTGTACATGTAAAAGGACATGAGATAGAGGCCAGGTTAAAGTTTTTACAAAGTAGATCAAAGGTCAAGGTGACAAGGTCCAATGTCATAGTCAAACGTGAACAGTCTTGGTGGGAGGTGTCCATGTGTGCAATATCAAGAATGTATGTGTAAAAGGACGTGGGATAGAGGCTGGGTTTAAATTTAAAAAAAAGTAGGTCAAATGCCAAGGTCAAGGTCACAAGGTCATGGTCAAATGTGAAAGGTGTTGGTAGGAGGTGTCTATGTGAGAAATATCAAGGCTGTATGTGTAAAAGGGCATGATATATCGGCCAGGTTAAAAAAAATTTAAAATAGGTCAAACTTCAAGGTCACAAGGTGCAAGGTCATGATTCCAAATGAAAGGTCTTGGCAGGAGGCATCCATGTGTGAAAAATCAAGGCTATATCAATAATAGTGCATGATATAAAAGCCAGATTGAAGTTTTTAAAAAGTAGGTCAAACTCCACGGTCAAGGTCACAAGGCCAAAGGTCATGGTCCCAAATGAAAGGTACTGGCAGGAAGTATCCATGTGTGAAATATTATGGCTGTATCTCAAATAGTGCTTGAGATATATAGTTCATAAGATATAGAATTAACTTTGTGAAAATAAGGCCTCCTAGTCTATTTTCTCCCAGTCTATGACCATTTCCTACTTCCTGTTTAGAAAATTGGAGGGAATTTTGCTTCTCTGACTTTTTGCAAAGTTAATGTTTGAGGTATGAATTCAAATATTGATATTGATGAATCCAGTACATTAAGGAGCTCACTAAGTGGTAAGACCAAGTGAGGCAACATTGGTGAGTGTTCTTTTCACTAAATTAAACAAATTCAAATGTTCATTTTTACCATTCCCCACCCACATATTATATAGTAAATATCTAGGAGGCGGGATTATGAGGCGGATTCCGCCCGTAATTTCTTAAAAATTCCAAGCGTAATCTGCTTCCTAGCAATTACGCCTGTAAAAAAATCCGCTTCATTTGCATATTCCGTCTCTAAAAATTCCGGTTAATTAACATTTTACGCCTCTAAATTACGCTTGGTTTACGCTTAGTTTCCGTCTCATTCTTATATTTCTTTAAACAAGCTTACTAGCGGAAAATGAGGCGGATTCCGTCTCATAATTCCGTCTCATTTACGCCTGTTTTACGGGCGTACTTTTTCGTACAGGGAGTAACGAATACGTAAGCCTAGCAGACTGATACAAAAGGACTCGTATCGGCATCTAGACTGGAAATAAGCATTTGTTCAATGGAAAATCGAGATTGAATGCACTCGAGGTCTGGCTCGTTACAATATTGTATTTAGTATGCATGCATGTTTTGTCTGCGAAATAAAATATTTTTTGAAAAAAATCAAAACATAACAGAGTCCATTTCCGGCGCAAATTATTTCATATTTATGCATGGCATAGTCCAAATTCTTTGAAAATCGAAGAAAAGTAATACGTACACCACCTATCAAATATCAATTCTAATGTTTCTGACAACTCATCATTCATTAAATATGTTTTTTACGGAGATTTGTTCGATGTATGCCTTCTGTTTACAAATTCGAGGATTCTATAATCATGATGTAACAGAACATAAAACAATTTTTTACTGACAAACTTGTTTAACTTGGAGCCAGCAATGGCACAAATTCACTGTCAAACTGTTTAGCGGACCCTTAAATAAAGCCGTAGCTATGAGATCTTATAACGAACATGACGGTTTATCTAAACATAACAGTAAACCAGTCTAGTTTTAGCACAAAATCCATTGCTATTGAACCATTTTCACTTGAAATGTCCGTATGCATCATCTTTGAATTTGAATAAGTCTAAAAAATTTGATATCAGGAGAAAGGTTAGAATACCTGGGAGTAATCGTCGTAGCCTTTTTTGGGTTGGAAGAGCTGATCATCCGGGAAATCATTCATCTGAGCAATAACCCAATAATCTATGGCTTCTGTCCAGCTATTTAGTCCTTCAGCGTAGTTCTGTCCAACGTCGAATTTCCCTAAAATAAAATATAATATAAACAACATAATTTTAGAACGGTTCAATAAATCGATTAACCCTTTTCAAAATGACATAATTTTAGAATGGTTCAATAAATCGATTAACCCTTTTCAAAATGACATAATTTTAGAATGGTTCAATAAATTGATTAACCCTTTTCAAAATGACATAATTTTAGAATGGTTCGATTAAACGATCAATCCTTTTCAAAATGACATATTTTTAGAATGGTTCAATAAATCGATTAACCCTTTTCAAAATGACATAGCTTTAGAATGGTTCAAGAAATCGATTAACCCTTTTCAAAATGACATAATTTTAGAATGGTTCAATAAATTGATTAACCCTTTTCAAAATGACATAATTTTAGAATGGTTCGATTAAACGATCAATCCTTTTTCAAAATGACATAAGTTTAGAATGGTTCAATAAATCGATTAACCCTTTTCAAAATGACATAATTTTAGAATGGTTCAATAAATTGATTAACCCTTTTCAAAATGACATAATTTTAGAATGGTTCAATAAATCGATTAACCCTTTTCAAAATGACATAATTTTAGAATGGTTCAGTTAATTGATCAATCCTTTTATAAATGACATAATTTAAGAATGGTTCAATGAATAGATTAATCCTTTTCAAAATGACATCATCATCATCATCGTCATCATCATCATCATCATCATCATCATCATCATCATCATCATCATCATCATCATCATCATCATCATCATCATCATCATCATCAATATCATCATCATCATCATCATCATCATCATCATCATCATCATCATCATCATCATCATCATCATCATCATCATCATCATCACCATCATCATCATCATCATCATCATCATCGTCGTCGTCATCGTCATCATAATCATCATCACCATCATCATCATCATCATCATCATTACCATCATCATCACCATCATCATCACCGTTTTCTTCCTCATCATACAATAGCAATACCTACAACAACACTCACCTGGTTCGCGTCTCTGATATTTTCTATCATTACATGTACGCTCCCACGGACATGTTGCCGCAAAATTCTGGGCAGACCGGGCGATTTCAGCATTCCATTTCTGTAAATAAATAAATGAGCCTGTGACAGGAATAAAGTACCCTAATAACATATGAGGTAATCATACTTCAAGATTATTCTGTGCTTAAGTGCAGCTTATTCAGGACCCATTACGCTCCCTTAAAGTTGCTTCAGGTCATAATAAAAGCTATTAGAGAACGACATGGGTCTTGATCCGACTGTGCCCATGCACAGGCTATTCTAGATTCACGGTGTTCTCAATTGCCATAAGGGTTCTTTTTCCAGATACCACGCCCAGCTCAAATGAATGAATAAATAAACAATTAAATTTGTATTCGCAAAGATAATTACATATCACAACCAATTGATAATAACAAAGGGGTAAAACAGGGTGATAGTTTGAGTCCTACACTTTTTAACATTTACATAAACGATTTAGGATCCTATGTAAGCAATCAATCTAAAAACGACCCAGTCTTCCTAGGTGATGTACCTTTAAATCATCTCCTCTTTGCTGATGATCTACTCCTGTTGTCTGAAACAAGCACAGACTTACAAAATTGTTTAACTAAATTAGAACAGTACTGTAATAAATGGAGATTAGATGTCAACTTAAAAAAGACAAAGATTGTTATTTTTAATAAAGTCAAGCATAATTATGAAAATTACCACTTTACATACAAGAATAATAGGGTTGAGGTAACCGATTCATACAAGTATCTGGGCATAACATTTTTCTATAATGGTAATTTGAAACATGCTGCAGAAGATCTATATAATAAAGCCAGGAAGGCCATGTTTTCGTTGAAGAAAAAACTTACAAACTTTTCCCAGTTTCCTACCAAGCTAAGTTCAAAACTATTTGATTCTCTAATTAGACCTATTCTCACTTATGGAAGCGAGGTATGGATTATGGACTATACAATTAATTTAGATAATGTTGACCTCCTTCCACCTGAAAAACTGCAACATAAATTTTGTAAGTCCGTTCTTGGAATACGTCGGAATTCCTCGAATCTCGCAAGTCGTCTAGAGATGGGTCGTTCCCCAATCACATTGTTTATTATTAAACTTATGCTTAAATACTTCGAAAGATTAAGAACTTTACCCAACGACAGGCTTTTGTCAAAGGCATTTCAAACTGATAAAACCCTACATCTGAATGGAAGCAAGTCGTGGTACTCTTGCTTGGATAAAACTTTGAAATCGACAGGCATTAAATTTGATCTAATGTCCGTAGACTGTAAAACAATAAATGAAAAGTTGAATGAATACTACTTTAAACAAACTGAATGTAAACTGGAAATATTAAAATCTAAAGATGATAGTAAGCTGAAATTATTCTCCTCTATTTTGTATTTTGATGGTAATTTGCCAAATTATTTGAATTTAAATCTAAAACAGAAATATAACTCTATAATAACTAAATTTAGATTGAGTGCTCACGACTTAAATATAGAAAGAGGCAGATATACAAGACCTAAAACTCCACGTGATGAAAGGACATGTAAATTTTGTAATGAAGTAGAGAATGAATCTCACTTTATACGGTTCTGCTCAAAATATGATAGAATAAGGGATGATTTGTTACAAAAGTTTGGCATTGATAAAACAAATATCTGCAAAGAGAAAGAAATAGACTTGCTCAAACTTATACTAAACCCTGAAAATAGGAATCAAGCAACTAAATTATGTACATACCTATTACAAGCATTAGAAATTAGAGATACATAATACATTGTAGTTATGCTATTTAGAACTGTTTAGAAATTGTGCATATAATGTTGGTAGCCTTGTATTTTCCTATCTACCAATGTGTCTTTATACTCTTGATCAGGAGATTATTCTCTGTGTGTATAATCATGTACATTGTAATGTTTGTAGTAAGAATGTTTATACCTAAATTATTGCTTTATTTGTGACATATTGTGCAATGTATGATATCACTGTTTAATGCAGTATTTTCATTAAAAGAATTGAATTGAATTGAATAAATCATACTATAATTTGAGCAACGTTTGTCCGTTTGTCCGTTTGTTCCCCTACTCCTCCCAGGTCCTTGGGCCGATCTTCACCAAACTTGGAGGGAAGGTGGAGGGCGGCCCCGGGTGTTAGCTTGAGGGGTTCATTTTTGAAAGGTCAAGATCATCGGGGTCAAAGGTCAAATTTATGTTTTTACGGGTTACGGGTATCGTTTTTACGGGTTACGGGACGGGATTGCTTACGGGTTACGGGACAGGATTAGGTGGTGGGCAGCCCCGGATAGGTCAAGGTCATCGAGGGGTCAAGGTCATCGAGGTCAAAGGTCAAATTTCGAGACGGGTAAAATTGCTAGTAAATACAAAAAAGAGAACCACGAAGGTCTTAAATTGCTAATCTCAACAAAATGCAACAATGTCTTTGGCATCCACATAATCAACAGAGCCTTTTTCATACTAGAGTGAATGTTTGTGAAATTACAGTGCACTTACTCTTCTGATCATGCAGAAAATTGTTCTTATCCAAGATTAAATAGACAAAAAATAAAACATTGAGATTTACATGTTATTTGTCAATATTTTCAGTATTTGCATTTGCAGTTTCGTACTAAAATATTTCAATTAAATAGAGCAATGTTTTAATACAATTTTATTCTACGGCTCTCACAAAATGATTTGACAACTAATATTTGTGCATACAAATAATTTTCTGACCTTGAGTATTGCTGAAGATATACAGCTGCGATTCTTACAACACACAGACAGCAATGGTGTATACACATGGCCAACAAAAACAGATGAATCATGGCAATCCCAAGATGACATTATCAGGAAGTTATCAGCCCTATTTTACTCCCTGGTCGTGGTCTTAAACTGAAGTTTAAGATGGAAGAGTTGGAACAAGCAACAGAACTTCTAGAAAATTAGTCTGACCACATACCTGTTCTGATGCCAGGAGTGTGACATAAGGATCCCAAATTTCCACTGCAGTTTTTTAGAATATCTTTAAATATCATAATCTTTTAATATCATTTATACTGTAGTTTTGCCATTACAATTATTACATTAAAATAGACAGTTAGCAGTTGTATTGCAAAGTATGTGTTTTGGGCGGTATTTATCGTGTCAGCCTCTTTCAGTACTTAAAAATATGGATAAAGACATTAATTGTTGGATCCACACATTTGAACACTATCTCTGTTGGCTATAAGCTCATAACTTGTTGATTGTTTATTAATAAGTATTAGTTGATGTTTTGTCTAATTTTCAAAAGAGGCATTGAAGTATGTACTGTCAGGAGTGTGACAATTTTAAGGCAAAAACAGAACATTTTCTGTTGAATTTCTGAAAAGGCAATCTGTTAAATGTTGTTAATGAATTACTTTATTGTTACTAGGCACACTTCAAATTACATAGATAAAATGTTTAGTTCTGGCACTGTTCCAAACTTGTGGGCATATATGAAACTTCTTGGAGTGTAAAAAGAAATCTTTGTCATAAAACAAATGAAAATATGGATAAATACTTGCATGATACTGCAAGCCATTGAATACTTTTTTCTAGCTTTAATATGTGTGCAATAAAAAAACCAATGCATTAAAATAATGATAAGTAATGCTTTTCCATTATTTAGCATACAGCTACATATTCCTGTAATTTGCTTATTTTTGGCTTGGTCTTGAACAATAAAGTGTCATAAAGATGTCTGTTGTAGTTTATGAGTAACACTTGATTGGTTTTGAAGACTCCAATGACTATACTTAGGCATAGTATAACCAATTTTGACTTAATATATGGATGATATTTTTTTTTACTTTTTTTTTCACTTCACTTGCCTTTCTTTTAAACAGCCCATATACTCTCTGTGATATTCCTAATTTGATGGCTTAAGCGAAAATTCCCCCTCAATTTAGCATGAGCCATCAAATAGAAATATCGCAGAGAGTATGTAAAACATTGATCTATTTTATTGAATCATTTTGGTACGAAACAGTTGCTAGAAAGCACACAAAGAGAAACTGGAAAGTCTTAGAGTGCAAAAGGTGCAGAAGGTGTTATCCAATTCAATGAGACTTAATTCTTGGAGCATAAATACAATGCAGCAAATTATCTTAAGTCATCTAAGACCTTGCATTCACAAAGATTTGGTTCTACTTTTGTGGTGATCGGGCAAGGTGAAGAAGTAGGGGCCAATTCAGAGTAAAAAAAACAACAAACTTGTCAAATTCAAGAACATATAACCGAGAATGTGTGGTTCTGACCAGGCTGAAAATTTTATAAACGTTTGTGTTGCACTTTATTTATGTATGTACATGCTAAATTGGCTGATTAAGTCTATCTTTGTCGCAACATACAAAATTAATCAATGCTAAATTTATGACGAATGTTGTTTATCGGATTTTTCGCCAGGACCCCATTTTGTTAAGTCACATACATTGTATCCTTCAATGAGCGCATGTCTTGGCATTTTTATCAATGACTTTTAAGTTGTATGCTTTTTATGAAAATTAAAGGAAACACATTACATTTTGGGAGAAAACTAGATATCGAAAGATTCATCACAATGTAGCATACATCTATCTCCTTAAAGGTAGGCAAGTAATTCCAATTAATTGCGATAAATGTTGATATGCGCTGCTTTAATTATTTCGAGCAGTACATGCCCTTTCATTGCGAACTATATAACATTTTTACCAAGACTTAAGGCTACAATTAATATCGATATGTGCTCCTCTAATTATTTTGAGCAGTGCATGCCCTTTCATGTCAATAGGAAGGATGGGGAGGGCTAAAGCCCCTGTCCGGGCCAGTGTCTGAGCATTAGAGGGGTTATAATAGATTTTTCACATACTTTCAGTGTATGATACGGAAAACTATACATCTTTGGCCAACTTTTTTCTGGTGGGGTTGGGGTGGCATAGTACCCCTAGCCCGCCTGTTCTCACGAGCCTGCTCGAGAGGTCCCAGGTTCGATACCTAGCCGCGGCAAATACCCTTTCTGACAAAAATGTCACCCACCAACGGTTTGATATCGTTAACATATGTGGGCGAGCAGCTGGAGATTGGGTTAAGGTGTTGTGGTACATGTAGTACTGGTATGAGTTACTTGTTACTTACTTGTAACTTGTGTGTCGAGACCTCTTATAGGCTGTTGCCTCTCTGGTCCTTTTCTTTATGGTTCTGTCCTCTTGATGTACCCGCCTCCGGTCCTTTACAGTCGGGTGAGAACTTAACCGGGTTCGTTTTCCAATACGTGTTTAATGCACTTTTAAAACTATTTACACTTGTAGTATTTACAACATCCTCAGGCAATCTGTTCCACGAATTGACAACTCTTTGCGTGAAGTTAAACTTCCTTATGTTTGTTTTAGAGAAGCGTTTGTGTATTTTATTTTTGTGACCTATGGTGTTTTGATGGGTATGTAAAGTTGGAAACAATTTGTTTTTATGGGTTTTATCTATTCCTTTCATTATTTTGTAGACTTGGATTAGATCCGATCTCTCCCTTCTATATTGCAAAGTTGGTAATCCAAGATTTCTCAGACGACTGCTATAGCTTAGATCTTTAAGGTATGGTAGGATTTTAGTTGATCTTCTTTGAACGTTCTCTAATTTCACTTGTTTCTTTTTGTAGCAAGTTGACCAAACATTTGAGCCGTATTCCAGGTGTGGTCGAATCAGGCTTTTGTACAATATCAGAAACATATTTTTGTCTATGTAACTGAATGTCCTCTTTACAAGTCCTAACATCTTGTTTGCAGTTTTAACCTTTGTGTCAATATGTAGGCTGAATGTCAACTTGTTATCAATGTGGATCCCGAGGTCTTTGCTGTGTCTTCATTTATATTACAACCTGACAACCTGTACTGTGTATCTCGACTCTTCCCCAACTTTAAATGTTTACATTTATCTTCATTGAATTTTATAGACCACTTATTGGACCAGTTTTCCAGATTGTTTAAGTCATCCTGCAGTTTTGCTTGGTCATCGTCAGAATTTACAGTTGAATAGATCTTTGTATCGTCAGCAAATAATTTGGTGATGTTTTCAGTACAGTCTGGCAGGTCGTTGATATAAATAGTAAATAAAATTGGTCCGAGGACGCTTCCTTGGGGTATACCGCTTGTGACATTTGCAGGGCACGAGTATGCGCCATTCAGAACTACTCTCTGTTTCCTACCTGTCAAGAAATCTTTGAGCCACTTAAGTAGATTCTTCTTGATCCCATATCCTAGAAGTTTTTTGCAGAGCCGCTCATGAGGGACTGTGTCAAACGCTTTTTGGAAATCTAAGTATATCACATCAATGTGGTCATTTTTATCTATTCTTTCTGTCCAGGCATCCATAACCTCGATCAGTTGTGTCACACAGGATTTCCCTTGACGAAAACTATGTTGTTCAGTTGTATATAGATTGTTACTCTCCATGTGTTCTGTAATCTCGTTTCTTATTATTCTTTCCATAATTTTGCAGAGTATTGATGTTAGGCTAATAGGTCGATAATTGGATGCATCTTGCTTTGATCCCTTCTTGTGTAATGGGGTCACGTTTGCCTCTTTCCAGCAATTTGGTAGTTTACTTTCCTTCATTGATTTCTCAAATAAGATTTTTATTGGTTTTGATAGTGATTTTGAGCACTCTTTCAGCAACTTTGGATGTATTTCGTCTGGACCACAGGATTTAGAAGCATTTAGTTTTGTCAGCTGTTTTATAATCTTCTCTTCTGTAAAAAGTACTGTTTCTATTGTTTTTTCTGTTCTAATTTCAAAGTCTGGGACGTCTTGTTGGTTTTCGACTGTAAAAACGCTTTTAAAAAAGTTTTTGAAGATTTCTGCTTTCTCTTTGTTGTCTGTAACTATTTCACCGTCATCTTTTTTGATACAGGGAATGTTTTCTTTTACTTTAGTGTTTCGTTTGACAAATCCCCAAAATAGCTTTGGATTCGTTTTCATCTTTTCAACAATTACTTTCTCTTAATTTCTCTTCGCTTTTCTTACTTTGTTGGTAGCCTCTGTTTTGGCTATGTCATAGTTGTCATTGTTGATGTCTGTTTTGCAGTATTTATATTTTCTCCATTTTGCCTATTTGGTCTTGATTGCCTTGAGGACGTCAGCTTTCATCCATGGAGTGTCAAAGGATTTGGTTGTGAAGTTAAGCTCCGGTATGTTTTCCCTAGTTATTTTGTTTAATATTTCGGCAAACTTCAGCCATATCTCTTCCACACCCTCATGAGCGAGCTCTGATTCCCAGTCAATGTTGTCCAATGAATGACAAATGTTCTCGTAGTCACCCTTGTTGTAATTTAACTTTGACTTTTGTTTTTCAAATTGTTGGATGTTGTTGGTGACAATATTGAATTCTAGTACTTCATGGTCGCTCTTGCCTAGGGGAGCATTGTGGGAAATAACAGAAATCAATGGAAAGGTGCTCCAGCCGCGCGATATGACCATAACTGTTGAAAATGGCATAAACCCTAATTTAGCAAATCTCACGGACCTGTCCTTAATGTAGTTATGTGTTGTAAAAATATTATTAGAAAATTTAAGTCCAAAGAAAACGCATTATCGAGCCCATCCTTTACAGAAAATATGTTATTTAAGTATGGCAACAATTAAGGGTAAAGGCATTCTATGTCTTTTCATTTCAAATTCAAACCCTATGTTGTAGGTACTTATTTTAATCGCCTCGATAAGATTTAGAATAAATGCCATTTAGCCTTAAAACAAAGAAAATAAAATAGTTAAAATCATCTTACATGTCGTTCTGAAATAGGGTACATACCATTTTCATCATATTGGAGGCTCGAGTCTCCGATCTGTATTTGTTATGTCTTGCAACGATTTCTTCTATCTCCGCAGCATTGGGTGCTTGAATAATAATAATAATAATAATAATAATAATAATAATAATAATAATAATAATAATAATAATAATAATAATAATAATAATAATAAAAATAATAAAAATAATAATAATAATAATAATAATAAAATTAATAATGATAATAATAATAATAATAATAATAATAATAATAATAATAATAATAATAATAATAATAATTACAATTATGATTAATAAATAAATAACAGTCGGTCACTGGACACCTAAAATGAAATTATGAAATAGAAATACCCTGGAGGGTTTTTGTCACTAATAGAAATCAGCAATTTCTCCTTTTCCCACAATAGTTTATGTGCAGTAAAATACATATTTTTACCAATGATATCAATGCTTTATAGTCTGTAACTGTTTTCGAATTGTTCCACATAAATATTTTGTCAGTAGGGTAAGGGTTAAGCCCTGGTCAAATACAAATTAGCACACACATCAAAAGTCGCATCCCGTTCAAAGGTATAATAATGCTTGGGCAACCTTTATGACATACCAAGGCAGTGCACCCTCGAAGACCAAGGTAACTCACAGTGTTTCGTCCCTTGGGAAAACATGTAGTAAAGCTTTGAATGAGCATACGAACATTTCATACTTGTAATGTCATACCGAACGGTCCATTGAAATACATGTTAGCGCTCTCTTGTATGTACCGTGTTTATTGGACGAATATTCCGTCATAAAATAATGAGAGAAACAATGAAAGAACAAAATTCGGCCAAGTGTAATTCGAATGAAAATTTATGTATATTGTCCTAGGACGAAAACATGCAGCATGTGCATGAACCGTGTCTACAAGGATGAGTGCAATGATAAAGCAAGCCGCGGCCTTAGCGCAGTTGGTAGCGCATCTGACCCTCATCTGAGAGGTCCCGGGTTCGATACCCAGCCGCGGCTAATACCCTTTCTGACAAAATTGTCACCCAACAATGGGTTTGAAATCGTTAACCTAAGTGGGCGAGCAGCTGGAGGCTCGGTAAGGGTATTGTGGTAGTGCTGGTTTGAGAAACAACAGGAATCCATGGGTAGGTGCTCCAGCCGTCGCGATATGACTCTGGTAGTTGAAAACGGCGTAAAACCCAAATAAACTCAAACTAAACTCAAACGCGATGATAAAGCGGTAAATCGCTACTTTCCATCCAAAATCTCGTAACTACAGCTTAAAACAAGCCGTAGTTACGTGTTTTTCGATGAAAAGCGACGTAATACTCGTGTTACGGCTCCTTTTAGTGGTATTCCCTCATGGCGTACCAAATGAGCCAAACATCTATGATTTCGGCTGATCGCGTAAATTATACGCGTAACACTTACGTACAATCGCGTTAATTATAAAAATTAGTCTATTTTTAGCCTGCTCGCGTAAAGTTCTTGACTAGTCATGTAATTTTCGAGACTGTTTGCCTACAAATACGCGTGCTCCTGTAAACAATACGCGTACGAGGGGCGTTCAATTAATTTTGGAACTGGGGTTCTATAAGCCATAGTTTTATCGCAATTCAGTTTTAAGTTTCTTCAATCCTTCGAAGTAATCCTCTTTGACAACCACACACTTCTGAAGTTTTAGATCCATTACTTATATGCCAAAAAATTGGCCTCTTTTGGAACACCCTGCTGACACTGGTAAACTGCATATGGAACATGAAAGCCTATACCGACGATCAGAGGCCTTTTGTGTCATCATGGGGAACACAAAAAAGCCACATGGGCTTAAGCGCGGCTATAAGGATGGATGGAGACACTGTGCAGCATGTGTCTCTTCCAGGAAGTGTTGGACAAGAGGACACATGTGGACAGCTCCGTTGTCATGGATTTGGTACATACCTCTTTAGTCGGTCCTTGACCTGCTCTTTTCGTGATGTTTCTTTACTTTCGCCGACATACATTTCTTGTATGAATGACCGGCAATAGTGGTGGTACTATTTGAAACAGTAATTTGAACAATACATCCGTTACATTTGAAAATTGCCGCGTACAAAACTTTTGCCGCGCTTTTAATTTTTTGGCTATAACGGACCTTGCCTGATCTTTTCGCAACCATTGCTTGCTAATGACACGCCATTGGTGCTCATAATAGTAGATTTTCGTTCAATCACATGTATAAAGCTCAGAAAGCCCACATTTGTTGCAATTATTGCATTATTTCAAAATATATTTTGCCACCTTTACACGGGTGGCTATCTATCCTTTAGGCAGCCGGTGGGGGATCCAATGGGCATTTCCCTGTCTGTGTTTCAACCCTTTCGTCAAAATGGTAAAACATGTCCCCGATGACAAACCTAATTTATATGCTATTTCTTGCACATTGAACCATGCGTCTTGGTTGGTCAAGTCGGAACCTACATCAACATTTGCTTTGGTACTAGCTCTACCCGAGTTGCCTGAGAGGGGGGCATCATTCAGGCCAGTTTTACCTATTTAGATTTTTATTATCTTCCGTAAAACTGACGTATGTTCAACGTTCGAATGTCCATAAATCTGATAAAGTTCATTATATACACGTGATTCAGATATGTCAAAGCCTATGCGACCTATAATGTAGACCCGTACATCCTACTTCAGTTCGTTTTCCATTTTGCGCACAGCGCAATAGCCAGTGTATATGACTAAACCAACTTAAAAGTTCCATAACTCTTGAAATAGTGAACGAATTTGCCTCAAATTTTTACCAAGTATTGAAAGTTACTTTCCAGTCAAATAGCCACAAGCACAACTAGTTCTATAGAACCGTTAGGTATGGTGGCCCATTAGTACCACTTTTAATTGAATGCCCCTCGTATATGCGAATATTTTACGCGAGCACACGTTGATAAGACTTCTGACCAATTTGGTACATGTACGTCATACGCGTACGCGCCCATTTGGTGCGCCATATTTTGTACCAGTTTGGTACGCACTATACACTCACGTTTTTGCTCTATTTTCACGATATCCGTAGTAGTTAGGCACTGTGAATGGTTGTCATCAAGCTCCGCATACTTTCTGTCACACTTGCCCTGTAAACGAGTAGGCTAAATAACAATGAAAAAAACTATGTATAGATCGTCCAAAAAGAGTGGCAGATGTTTACATTTTGTTTTCATAAATTATACCGTTATTTACCCGATTGATTATATATCAATGATATATACATTGTCTTTAACAGGTAATTTGTCTCATAACTCGATTTAAATCTCAAATAAATAGCCTGACATCCTTTTGTAAATGAAATAGCCTATTGCTTATCTGCCACTCGTTTTGGACGATCTATAATAGCAATAATTTTGTGCTAAAATAGACTGGGTTACTGTTTTGTTTTGATAAACTGTTGATGATGTTTTATAATCTCGTAACTAGTTACGAGATTTTATAACAACTCCGACGGAAATACTATTATTTGTCCGAAACTAAGTCACGGTTCTCTGGATAAAATCGTTCCATATTTTGTTGAATATAGAGACAACTTTATTCAAATTTTGAAATATAGTTAATAATATAGTTTATTTATAAATATTGTTTAATTATGTAATGATGGCGTAATATATTTTTCTTTTCTCATTTTTAGCGAGTCGGGACTTTATGTCCGGGGAGCTAATGTCACAGCCCTAGTGTCGGCGTCGCGTCCCGTCCCGTCCCGTCGCGTCGCGTCTTCACCTTGAAAAACTTAAACCTGGTCAATATCTCAGGCACTATTAGAGGTACAGCCTTGATATTTCACACATAGATAGTTCTCGACAAGACCGTTCATTTGGGACCATGACATTTGACCTGGTGACTTTGACCTTGGAGTTTGGCCTACTTTTAAAAAACTGCAACCTGACCTATATCTCATGGACTATTATAGATACAGCCTTGATATTTCACACATGGATACCTCCCGCCAAGACCTTTCATTTGTGACCATAACCTTTGACCTTGTGACCTTGACCTTGGAGTTTGACCTACTTTTAAAAAATTAACTGTTTTTGTGACAAGCCCCCATGGAGGCGAGCTACGTTGTCCGCGGACAACTCTTGTTATATATCTAATATAGTCCACGAACTTTCCGGACAACCGTCATAAATATTAAGGCAATAAAGAAAATACTAGTCATTGGCATAGTCTTCTTATTTTTACATAATAGTTTACTAACTGAAGCCTTTACGATTAGATACGGCCTTGAAAATGGTTTAATATCAAACAAGACCTGGACTTGACATATCCAGTAGAAACATTTTAGGAAAACAATAATAACCAAAGACAGTGTGAATGTAATTAAGAATCTCATTTTATTTAACACTTTCCCGAATCATACCCGCTGATAATCAGCAATTTCTACGTTCCTTCAATTTTTTTCTATGCTATGAAAATACACTATCATTATGTAATAGTGATGCCAATAATTTTGTTGTCTGAACATGCCTATGTGCTAAGAAGGAGGAATTCTGGACTTTGCTTGAGTACACAGACCAAGATGCGATTATCGCCACTGAAACCTGGTTACAGCCAACAATTTTTGAAAGGGAAGTCCTCCCACCCAACTATCGCTTTTCTGCAAGGAAGGACAGGAAGACCAATGTTACAACCCGTTTTGTAATAATCACCCGTTTTGTAATAAATATAACAAAGTGGGGGATTATTACAAAACGGGTTACAATGTCTAACCCGTTTTGTAATAACCCGTTTTGTAATAAAATAATATATTTCCCCGATAACTACTATTTGCATTCAATATTCAATGTTAGTTATTTTTATAATTCTCAGAACAGCTGTGCGAACTTTAAATTGAAATAATTTTAATTTTGCAATGAAATTAACAAATGTAGAAAAATGATATTACGCAGTTATAAAATTTTCATATTGTTTTCAATAACTGATATTTGCATAAATTATGCAGTGTAACGTAATTTTAACACTTTCTGAACTATTGTACGTCTGTAAAAAAGCAATTTTCATCTTAAAAATAAAATTCCATCCGTAGAGCATTGATATAACGCAGCTTGTGATAAAGTATTACAAAGTGGGGGATTATTACAAAACGGGTTACAATGTCTAACCCATTTTGTAATAACCCGTTTTGTAATAAGATTATATATTTTCCCGATAATTACTATTTGCATTCAATACTCAATGTTAGCTGTTTTAATCATTCTTAGAAAAGCTCTGCGAACTTTAAATTGAAATAATTTTAGTTTTGCAATGAAATTAACAAAATAAATGTAGAAAAATGATATAACGCAGCTTGAAATAATGTATTAAAAAGTGGGGGATTATTACCAAACGGGTAAGAACACCTAACCCGTTTTGTAACAACCGGTTTGGTAATAAAATTTTCACATTGTTTTCAATAACTGATATTTGCATACATTATGCAGTGTAACGTAATTTTAACACTTTCTGAACTATTGTACGTCTGTAAAGAAAGCAATTTTCATCTTAAAAAGAAAATTCCACCCGCAGATCATTGATATAACGCAGCTTGTGATAAAGTATTACAAAGTGGGGGTTTATTACAAAACGGGTTACAATGTCTAACCCGCTTTGTAATAACCCGTTTTGTAATAAAATTATATATTTTCCTGATAACTACTATTTGCATTCAATACTCAATGTCAGCTATATTAATCATTCTCAGAACAGCTGTGCGTACTCTAAATTGAAATAATTTTCGTTTCGCTATGAAATAATCAAATGCAGAAAATTATATAACGAAGTTTTTGATAATGTATTACAAAGTGGGAGATTATTACAAAACGGGTCACAATGTCTAACCTGTTTCGTAATAACCCGTTTTGTAATAAGATTACAAATGTTCCCGATAACTACTATTTTCATTCAATACTCAATGTTAGCTATTTCAATCATTCTCAGAACAGCTGTGCGAACTTTAAATTGAAATAATTTCAGTTTTGCAATGAAATTAACAAATGTAGAAAAAAGATATAACGCATCTTGAAACAATGTATTACAAAGTGGGGGATAATTACCAAACGGGTAAGAACGCCTAACCCGTTTTGTAAAAACCCGTTTGGTAATAAAATTTTCACATTCTTTTCAATAACTGATATTTGCATACATTATGCAGTGTAACGTAATTTTAACATTTTCTGAACTATTGTACGTCTGTAGAGAAAGCAATTTTCATCTTAAAAAGTAAATTCTATCCATAGTGCATTGATATAACGCAGTTTGTGATAATGGATCACAAAGTGGGGGATTATTACAAAACGGGTTACAATGTCTAACCCGTTTTGTAATAACCCGTTTTGTAATAAAATTTTAAATGTTCCCGATAACTACTATTTGCATTCAATAATCAATGTTAGCTATATTAATCAATCTCAGAACAGCTGTGCATACTTTTAATTGAAATAATTTTCGTTTTGCAATCAAACAATCAAATGCAGAAAAATGATATAACGAAGTTACAGCTGTGGGAACTTTAAATTGAAATAATTTCAGTTTTGCAATGAAATTAACAAATGTAGAAAAATGATATAACACATCTTGAAATAATGTATTACAAAGTGGGGGATTATTACCAAACGGGTAAGACCGCCTAACCCGTTTTGTAACAACCCGTTTGGTAATAAAATTTTCACATTCGTTTCAATAACTGATCTTTGCATAAATTATGCAGTGTAATGTAATTTTAACACTTTCTGAACTACTGCACGTCTGTAAAGAAAGCAATTTTCATCTTAAAAAGTAAATTCCATTCGTAGAGCAATGATATAACGCAGTTTGTGATAATGTATTACAAAGTGGGGGATTATTAAATTTTAAACACTTTCTGGATTAGTGTACGTCTGTAAAGAAAGTAATTTTCATCTTAAAAAGAAAAGTCCATCCGTAGAGCATTGATATAACGCAGTTTGTGATAATGTTTTACAAAGTTGAGGATTATTACAAAACGGGTTACAATGTCTAACCCGTTTTGTAATAACCCGTTTTGTAATAAAATTATAAATGTTCCCGATAACTACTATTTGCATACAATATTCAATGTTAGCTATTTTAATCATTCTCAGAACAGCTGTGCCAACTTTAAATTGAAATAATTTTCGTTTTGCAATGAAATTATCTAATGAAGAAAAATGATATAACGTATTTTGTAATAATGTGTTATAAAGTGAGGGATTATTACCAAACGAGTAAGAACGCCTAACCCGTAATGTAACAACCCGTTTTGTAATTAAATTTTCACATTATTTTCAATAACTGATATTTGCATAAATCATGCAGTTTAACGTAATTTTAACACTTTCTGAACTATTGTACTTCTGTAAAGAATGCAAACAGTAGTTATCGGCAAATTTATAATTTTATTACAAAACGGGTTATTACAAAACGGGTTAGACATTGTAACCCGTTTTGTAATAATCCCCCACTTTGTAATACTTTATCACAAACTGCGTTATACCAATGCTCTACGGATAGAATTTTCTTTTTATGATGAAAAGTGCTTTCTTTACAGACGTACACTAGTTCAGAAAGTGTTAAAATTACGTTACACTGCATAATTTATGCAAATATGAGTTATTGAAAACAATGTAAAATTTTTATTACCAAACAGGTTGTTACAAAATGGGTTAGGCGTTCTTACCCGTTTGGTAATAATCCCCCACTTTGTAATACATTATTTCAAACTGCGTAATATCATTTTTCCACATTAGTTAATTCCATTGCAAAACTAAAATTATTTCAATTTAAAGTTCGCAGAGCTGTTCTAAGAATGATTAAAATAGCTAACATTGAGTATTGAATGCAAATAGTAGTTATCGGGGAAATATATTATTTTATTACAAAACGGGTTATTACAAAACGGGTTAGACATTGTAACCCGTTTTGTAATAATCCCTCACTTTGTTATATTTATTACAACAACCCGTTTTGTAATAATCACCCGTTTTGTAATAAATATAACAAAGTGGGGGATTATTACAAAACGGGTTACAATGTCTAACCCGTTTTGTAATAACCCGTTTTGTAATAATATGAGGTTATTTAACATGTCTTTGTACAATACTGAATTCTATTGGATGAGTACAATGCAGAACGAGGCTATATTTGGACGAGCCGATAGGCGAGTCTAAATATAGACTGGTTCTGCATTGTACGAATCCAATAGAATTCAGTATTGTACAAAGACATGTTAAATGACCTCTTTATTTCACATCATTTTTTTTTTCACACAAAACATGACAAAGATTAATTTTGTATAAAATCTAAGATCGAGATCTAATTATTTTTTTAAATATAATTCCAACGTGAAATAAAAAAGGAAGAAAAACAACATAGGCCTATGTCATGAAAAAAATGTAGGCTACATGTACATTTCTAACACTGTGAAATATACATGGCATCTTACATTAAATCTATATTTATCGATTTATGTTTGTCTCAAAAGATTGAATAGACCGTCATATGACAGTGTGAAATGTACATGAAATTTGTCATATAAACTTGCTATCATGCCATGCGTAAATCAACAATGAAAACATTGACAGAAAAGGAGAAATTGATGATAAACGGCAAATCTCTTTTTCTCTTAGAACTTTTTTGTCAAGCCTTTTAATGGGTATCAAATCCAGGTCTTGTTTGGGAAAAGGTTAAGTGTGATTTTTATCATTGCTGCAAATTAAATGCGCTACAATTCAGAAATGTTTTGAAATGAAAATAATCTCTTTCGTGATGTTTAAAATCATTTTCTCCTTTTGCCTTAATGTATTCTCAATGTTTTTTTTTTCAATCACAGAATCAAAGCTATGTCTTGTTTTGGACAGTGAATTCAAAATATCATGTTGAAACAAACATTCAACTCTAATGCACAATTACTCTACTAAGGGAGATTACTCTTCGATGCGAATATGGATATTTTGTATCGCAGCCTCGATTTAGGAAAAATCCATATTTGTACGGTTCAATCGATATTTGTAGGGTTCAAATGAGTGCAATGCATATTTGGAGGGTTCAACCGGTGCATCGTACAAATATCGATTTGGCCGCTTTGGAGTATCGAGAATCCCGTGCGTTCACGCAATTATCTCGTGCGTACAATACGGCTCTAGGTATTGTATACTCACGTGGTACGAATGGGACGATTTCATTGGTTTACTAATGTAGGGTGTGAAATAAAATCATATATTTTCCCGATAACTACTTTTTGCATTCAATACTCAATGTTAGTTATTTTAATCATTCTCAGAACAGCTGTGCGAACTTAAAATTGAAATAATTTTGATTTTGCAATGAAATTAACAAGTGGGCAAGTTTAAAAAAAATGAGACCAAAGTGTGACATTTAAATTTTAAGAATAACAGCTATTTTTACAGAATATCATCCAGATTTCTTAATTAGGATGCCTAAAAACTATTCTAAATGGTTAGGCAGTGTCCAAATTATATTTAAAATTCATGTTCACTAACTTTTAGCTAAAATTGTGTGCACAATCTTGCAAAATGGCAACAAAAAAGCGTTTCACTCCTGACAGCATATATATTGCACAATATGAGAAATTGTAACCCACGAATCACTAAATAGTAGCGCGCAGAATGTCCACAAGGTTGATGGCTTCGTAAAACAGTTTGAGTGGTAGATTTCTGGCTGAATAGACAAAAATGAGAACATATTTTAAGAAATAAAAGTGTTTCACTCCTGACATAAAATTTAGAGGGTTGTTGTATAAACAGGCTCCACATCCTAAACCAGTGAAGATAAGATGAAAAGGTAATTTTAAGATGATGATACACATGTTGTTTTATGAATTACAATTGCTTATTGTAGAATCCTGTCACTATCTTTTACTTATCATAGCTTAGAAATATGGTCAAAGTGTTAAGTGTCACACAAAAAGCGTTTCACTCCTGACATTTTTGACATGTTTAAATGACATATCTTTTTTATTTGTGAAGCAATTTTCTTAAAACTTGGTACCCAGTATAAACACACAATAACACATCTTTTTAGCTTTGATTGGGTAGAATATGTTTCTCTGTAAAAGCTGAGGCATGTAAATAGTGAACGGTCAAATTTTTTTTAAACTTACCCAAATGTAGAAAAATGATATTACGCAGTTATAAAATTTTCATATTGTTTTCAATAACTGATATTTGCATAAATTATGCAGTGTAACGTAATTTTATCACCTTCTGAACTATTGTACGTTTGTAAAAAAAGCAATTTTCATCTTAAAAAGAAAATTCCATCCGTAGAGCATTGATATAACGCAGTTTGTGATAATGTATTACAAAGTGGGAGATTATTACAAAACGGGTTACAATGTCTAACCCGTTTTGTAACAACCCGTTTTGTAATAAGATTTTATATTTTCTCGATAACTACTATCTGCATTCAATACTCAATGTTAGCTATTTCAATCATTCGTAGAACAGCTGTGCGAACTTTTAATTGAAATAATTTTAGTTTTGCAATGAAATTAACAAATGTAGAAAAATGATATAACGCAGTTTGAAAAATGTATTACAAAGTGGGGGATTAGTACCAAACGGGTTAGAAAGTCCTACCCATTTTGTAACAACCTGTTTGGTAATAAAATTTTCACATTGTTTTTAATAACTGATATTTGCATAAATTATACAGTGTAACGTAATTTTAACACTTTCTGAATTATTGTACGTCTGTAAAGAAAGCAATTTTCATCTTAAAAAGAAAATTCCATCCGCAGATCATTGATACAACGCAGTTTGTGATAAAGTATTACATAGGCCAGTCACTTTAGCCGAAAAATAGGCCCAACCCACCACTAATTCTAACAGAAACAAAACCAACATTTTTATAATCTATAACCATTTATCCATTCTAGAAAAAAAGTCCTCAAGTATTACTCGAGGGGAAATATGAAAAAATCGATCTTACTAGGGGACCCCTTCAAAGCAAGCCAAAAGTATGTTTTGGGGTGTAGGCATAGAAAACAGTCTTTTGAAACCAAGTATGCTATTGTGGATGGAATATTTTACGGAAAATTTAATAAAAGAGGTTTATAAAGTAAAAAACATCGATTTTGCTATTTTCTTTATTTGAATTTTACATGGAAAGTGAATTTGCGAGTGAAATTTCCCCACCCACTCATGTATTAAGGTTAACTTATCCAAATACTTTTAAACCCTTCGCTGTACCTAAATATTAGACTTCCAGTTCGAACGCTGCTGTAGACGACAAAAATTCTTTGAAAAAATGGATTTGTATACATTATAGAAAAATAACAAGATAAAAACGTTTTGATGCAAAAGGAGAAAAATCTGATTATCAGCACTTTCTTCATTTTTTAAGAGTCGGTTCTCTTTAGAGACGTCAAATCAACGACTGCTATTCATTGCTGATTGAATTTTGTTTTCTTGTTATACAATCAACCAATCATGACATTGTCTTAGATAGGGTCACCGGTCCATAAAACAAATCACTATACAATGATTTTAAGTCATTAAAGAAATGAAGTTATGTTTATGTTTTCTATTTAGTACAATTCAAGATTATGTGTGAAAAAATAGTATATCTTTATGAATGTTTAACGATCTACATTACCCAAATACTAGAACTGCTTTGTTATAAGGGTATTTCATAAAGCGTGTTAAGCTTTCAAATGAAATAAGAACATGTAGGCCTGTGGTATTTCATTCATACATAATCTAAAAATCAATTTGTAGATATGATAATGCAATTTTGTGCAACATACTTAGTAACATGCTGGAACACGTCATTACTACGTCATTGTTGACGTCTTCTAATCGTTTATTTTTTTTCAAAATTGGCTTTATCAAGGGAAAATGTCAGAAAATTATGTAATTACTCAAATGAAGAATGCACATAAACGTAAATAGCTAATCAGTAAGAAGCAGGTGAACAGCTTCAAGAAGAAGTTTGAAGACATGGGATCACCAAACAGTCATGCATGTCTCTAATTGTGAATGTTATTCAGAAACCGGATGCCTATCTTCACGGATTTAGTCCGATTTCTTTGGAATCGCGATACGCCGCTTAGTTGCCCAGCTTGTTGTTATGTTGTAGCAACAATTCATTAGTCGCATTCTAAATGCATTTGACGTTATTTCGTCCATTATTGATGACGTCATTAATGCACCTTCTATTTCGCGTTCTACGCCAAACAAACAGGGTAAAAATTAGCTAATGTTTTAGTTGTCGCAAGTATAGAATCTAATACTTCGTCGACTAAAAGTTGATAAATGTTCTCTATTGAAGTGAAATTCGCTTATCTCCGCATTATGAAATTGCAAATGCAATATTTTCCCCGCCCTTTTTCACAGACACCATAGAGATTCGTTGTCTCTAGTTTCCTTAAATTCAAGGGCAGATTATTCAGAAACAAAAACAGTTATCTAATTTCCGGGAGCGGCGTGTACAACTTGACACCACGGAGATTCGTTGTGGCTAGTTTGATTGAATTCGGGTCGAAACTGTAGGAGTTGCGCTCACGAGAAAATGGGCATTTTTGAGAAAAAAGGGCATTTTTTCTTAAATTCAAGGGAAGATAATTCAGAGACGAAAACAGTTATTTAAATTCCATGAGCATTGTATACAACTAGACACCATAGAAATTCATTGTGGCTAGTTTGATAAAATTCTCATCAAAACTGTAGGAGGAGTTGCGCACACAATAAAATGGACATTTTTATGGGCATTTTTTTATTCAAAGGCAGATAATTCAAGAACAAAAAGAGTTATCTGAATTCCGTTAGCGGTGTGCACAACTAGATACCATAGAGATTCATTATGGCAAGTTTGATCAAATTCTTATCAAAACTGTAGGAGAAGTTGCGCACACAAGAAATTGATAACGGTCGGACGGACGGTTAGACGGACAGAAGGACGACCGGGCCATAACATAATACGTCCCTTCGGGCGTATAATGACAAAAAGCATGTGTGGACTTCAATCCAAGTGGTTGGGGGCGAATAAAGAATGATTTTCTCGCAAATTGTGTAATTCCGGTTTGAATGATCTATATCTGACGGATGTAATAATATTATAGTCACATTGAGCTTCCGTACTTTTAAAAATCGACCACAGATAATTCTTTTTAAAGCCAAATTATTTTTACTTATTCGTTATATTTATTCTTTTATATTTTTATATAACGAATACATTTTTCAGTTTTAATATAAAATTCAATCAAATTAGAAATAATATGTGACAAGTACAGCGTAAGAGAAGCACGTGGTACTCGAGAAAATGTACGGTGGTTAGGATGGACCAGTGTATTACGATCATATTGAGGCATCTTTTAGCGTAATTTAACACCATTTCCCCCCCAGATTTGCTCTGAGGACTTTTGATATGTTGATCATGATATAGAATACTTTCGTTCAGTTACAAAATTATTTCTGTTAGAATTAGTGGTACCCTAAATGCTAAAGTGACTGGCCTATACAAAGTGGGAGATTATTACAAAACGGGTTACAATGTCTAACCCGTTTTGTAATAACCCGTTTTGGAATAAAATTATATATTTTCCCGATAACTACTATTTGCATTCAATACTCAATGTTAGCTATTCTAATCATTCTCAGAACAGCTAAGCGAACTTTAAATTGAAATTATTTTAGTTTTGCAATGAAATTAACAAATGTAGAAAAATGATATAACGCAGTTTAAAATAATGTATTACAAATTGGGGGATTATTACCAAACGGGTAAGAACGCCTAACCCGTTTTGTAACAACCCGTTTGGTAATGAAATTTTCACATGGTTTTCAATAACTGATATTTGCATAAATCATGCAGTGTAACGTAATTGTAATACTTTCTGAACTATTGTACATCTGTAAAGAAAGCAATTTTCATCTTAAAAAGAAAATTCCACCCGCAGATCATTGATATAATGCAGTTTGTGATAAAGTATTACAAAGTGGGGGTTATTACGAAACGGGTTACAATGTCTAACCCGTTTTGTAATAAAATCATATATTTTCCCGATAACTACTATTTGCGTACAATACTCAATGTTAGCTATTTTAATCATTCTCAGAAGAGCTGGGCGTACTTTAAATTGAAATAATTTTCGTTTTGCAATGAAATTATCAAATGCAGAAAAATGATATAACGAAGTTTGTGATAATGTATTACAAAGTGGGAGATTATTACAAAACGGGTTAGGCGTTCTTACCCGTTTGGTAATAATCCCCCACTTTGTAATAAATTATTTCAAACTGCGTAATATCATTTTTCTACATTAGTTAATTTCATTGCTAAACTAATTTTTTTTCAATTCAAAGTTCGCACAGCTGTTCTGAGAATGATTAAAATAGCTAACATTGAGTATTGTATGCGAATAGTAGTTATCAGGAAAATATATAATTTTATTACAAAACGGGTTATAACAAAACGGGTGAGACATTGTAACCCGCTTTGTAATAAACCCCCAATTTGTAATACATTATCACAAACTGCGTTAGATCAATGATCTGCGGGTGGAATTTTCTTTTTAAGATGAAAATTGCTTTCTTTACAGACGTACAATAGTTCAGAAAGTGTTAAAATTACGTTATACTGCATAATTTATGCAAATATCAGTTATTGAAAACAATGTGAAAATTTTATTACCAAACGGGTTGTTACAAAACGGGTTAGGCGTTCTTACCCGTTTGGTAATAATCCCACACTTTGTAATAAATTATTTTAAACTGCTTTATATCATTTTTCTACATTTGTTAATTTCATTGCAAAACTAAAATAATTTCAATTTAAAGTTCACACAGCTGTTCTGAGAATGATTAAAATAGCTAACATTGAGTATTGAATGCAAATAGTAGTTATCGGGAAAATATATAATTTTATTACAAAACGGGTTATTACAAAATGAGTTAGACTTTGTAACCCGTTTTGTAATAATCCCCCACTTTGTAATACTTTATCACAAACTGCGTTATATCAATGATCTGCGGATGGAATTTTCTTTTTAAGATGAAAATTACTTTCTTTACAGGCGTACAATAGTTCAGAAAGTGTTACAATTACGTTACACTGCATAATTTATGCAAATATCAGTTATTGAAAACAATGTGAACATTTTACTACCAAACGAGTTGTTACAAAACGGGTTAGACGATCTTACCCGTTTGGTAGTAATCCCCCACTTTGTAACATATTATAACAAACTGGGTTATAACATTTTTCTAAATTTGATAATTTCATTGCAAAACTAAAATTATTTCAATTTAAAGTTCGCACAGCTGTTCTGAGAATGATTGAAATAGCTAACATTGAGAATTGTATGCAAATAGTAGTTATCGGGAAAATATATAATTTTATTACAAAACGGGTAAGACATTGTAACCCGTTTTGTAATAAACCCCACTTTGTAATACTTTATCACAAACTTTGTTATATCAATGATATGCGGGTGGAATTTTCTTTTTAAGATGAAAATTGCTTTCTTTACAGACGTACAATAGTTCAGAAAGTGTTAAAATTACGTTACACTGCATTATTTCTGCAAATACCAGTTATTGAAAACAATGTGAAAATTTTATTACCAAACGGGTTATTACAAAACAGGTTAAGCTTTCTAACCCGTTTGGTAATAATCCCCCAATTTGTAATACATTTTTTTCAAACTGCTTTATATCGTTTTTCTACATTTGTTAATTTCATTGCATAACTAAAATTATTTCAATTTAAAGTTCGCAGAGCTATTCTAAGAATGATTAAAATAGCTAACATTGAGTATTGAATGCAAATAGCAGTTATCGGGAAAATATATTATCTTATTACAAAACGGGTTATTACAAAACGGGTTAGACATTGTAACCCGTTTTGTAATAATCCCCCACTTTGTAATACATTATCACAAACTGCGTTATATCAATGATCTGCGGATGGAATTTTCTTTTTAAGATGAAAATTGTTTTCTTTACAGACGTACAATAATTCAGAAAGTGTTAAAATTACGTTACACTGCATAATTTATGCAAATATCAGTTATTGAAAACAATGTGAAAATTTTATTACCAAACGGGTTGTTACAAAACCGGTTAGGCTTTCTTACCCGTTTGGTAATAATCCCCCACTTTGTAATACATTTTTTCAAACTGCTTTATATCATTTTTCTACAGTTGTTAATTTCATTGCAAAACTAAAATTATTTCAATTTAAAGTTCGCACATCTGTTCTAAGAATGATTGAAATCGCTAACATTGAGTATTGAATGCAAATAGTAGTTATCGGGAAAATATAAAATCTTATTACAAAACGGGTTATTACAAAACGGGTTAGACATTGTAACCCGTTTTGTAATAATCCCCCACTTTGTAATACATTATCACAAACTGCGTTATATCAATGCTCTACGGATGGAGTTTTCTTTTTAAGATGAAATTTATTTTTTTACAGACGTACAATAGTTCAGAAAGTGTTAAAATTACGTTACACTGCATATTTTATGCAAATATCAGTTATTGAAAACAATGTGAAAATTCTATAACTGCGTAATATCATTTTTCTACATTTGTTAATTTCATTGCAAAATTAAAATTATTTCAATTTAAAGTTCGCACAGCTGTTCTGAGAATGGTTAAAATAACTAACAGTGAGTAATGAATGCAAAAAGTAGTTATCGGGAAAATATATGATTTTATTACAAAACGGGTTATTACAAAACGGGTTACACATTGTAACCCATTTTGTAATAATCCCCCACTTTGTTATATTTATTACAAAACGGGTGATTATTACAAAACGGGTTGTAACAGACCAATCCACACGGTGGAGTAGTCATTATCACAAGGACAAATCTAGATGCCTCGGAAATAGACCTGAACTGTGATGCTGAAATTGTTGCCATCACCCTACCATGCCTCAGCCTAAAAAACACATTGTAGTTTGTGCCGTTACCGACCACCGGACAACAATCTCGAAACAGTTGACAATATACAAAAGTGTATCACTTCAATTATAAACAGCCACGAAGGACACCCTTTATACATCAGCGGGGACACAAATTTACCAGATATTGACTGGGAATCAAACTCTATTAGTGGCAATAACTATGTCTCAGCGATTTACACTAAATTCATGGACACGTTACAGGACACTTGTTGTGAGAAAATAGTGACTCTTCCAACTAGACTGAACAATACACTTGACATCTTTGCTACAATAAGACAATCACTTGTTGATAAGTGTATCTCAATACCGGGCCCTAGTGATCATGATATTTCGCTAACAGACACTCATACCATGCCATCCCGTAAGAGACCAGTACCACACCGTGTCCACTTGTGGAAATCAGCTGATCTTGACAGCATGAGAATGGAACTCGCAGAATTCACAGCCAAGTTTACATTCCAACACCATACACTTACGCCAATTAACAAGCTCTGGAACACCTTTAAGATGCAGTGTATGACAGCACTCAACAAGTTTGTCCCTTCCAGCTCGATTCAGCCAACCTTGGAATGATCGTAACATAAGGCGTCTATGCCGGAGGAAGAAGAGAGCCTATAGGAAAGCCAGGAATACCAACAGACAAGAGGAGTAGGATAAATACAAGGGCATTCAAAATGTGTTAAAGAACAGTGCAGGCTAGTTCACAATAATTACATAAGCAACTTAGTGACTCGTGGCAATCCCCAAAAACTATATTGATTTGTGAAAAGCAAAGAGTGTGACAGCTCTGGTATCGCCCCCCCCCCCCCCAAGAAAATTAACATCAACCATGTTGACCCTGCAAGTAAAGCTGAAATCTTCAATGAGCAGTTCTCATCAGTATATACTACAGAAGGAGATTGCCCACTCCCTGATCTCGGAAATTCCCCCTATCATGATGCCCCACCCATCCATGTCACCGTAAAGGGTGTCCGTAAACTCCTACAAGGAATTAAACCCCACGAAGCTACTGGCCCAGACCCTATCTCACCAAGGTTTCTGACAGACATGGCTGACCAAATCGCACCTGCTCTAACTCTTATCTACCAAGCCTCTCTAGACCAAGGCAAGATACCAGATGACTGGCGACAGGCGAATGTCACCCCCAATCTACAAGAAAGGAGGCAAGAGCAAAGCGTATAACTATAGGCCAGTTTCATTGACCTCAGTCACCTGCAAGCTTCTAGAGAAAATCATCAATAGTGATCTTATAACTTTCTTTGACCAACATGACATCGTCAGCAAATACCAACACGGATTCCGTACAGTTCTTGCGAAACTCAACTCCTTCTCAAAGTTCAGGATCTCGCTGCCAGTTCAGAGAAATCAGAAGAGATTGACACAATTCTCTTGGATTTCTCGATAAAGTCCCCCACAAGCTTCTTAGGTCAAAACTACACCACTACAGGGTCAGGGGTATACTTCTGGACTGGATACCCGACTTCCTACATAACAGGAGCCAGCAAGTCACAGTCGAGGGTAGCAGCACCAAACCAGCACCAGTTGCATCCGGTATCCCTCAGGGCACAGTCTTAGGCACTCTGCTGGTCCTGGTCTATATAAATGACCTTCCTGAGTGTGTTAAGTCGGCACCTAGACTATTCGCTGATGACTCGTTACTCTACAGGATCATCAATTCACACGAAGACGCCAAAATCTTACAGGAGGATCTGGGCAAGCTACAGGAGTGGGAGGGGGACTGGTTGATGGAGTTTAACACGGATAAGTGTGAGGTACTCCTCAAAACCAATAAGAGGAACAAAATTAACACCGAGTACTTCATCCATGGGAAACAGCTACAGCAAGCTAAAAAGTCTAAGTACCTTGGAACACTCATAGCCACTCATCAGCCAAAACTTATCCTGTAACCCACACATTGACATGATTACCAAGAAAGCCAATAACACCACGGCCTTTCTCAGGAGGAATCTTCTTGTCGCACGTTCACCAAGACTTGATACAAGACATTCGTTCGGCCACAGGTTGAATACGCGGCCACAGTATGGGATCCGCACACCCAAGCCAACATTACTAAAGTTGAAGCAGTGCAACGCAGAGCTGCCAGATTTGTATCTGGGGATTACAATCCAAAAAGCAGCGGCACCGCTATGCTCAACACTCTTGGCTGGTCAAGCTTGAAAGAACGACGACACCAGGCAAACGTTATTATGCTTTACAAGATAGTCAACCAGCTTGTAGCTATCACGAGCGAGCCATTCCTTCACCAACAAGGAGCATCAACCAGAGGCCACTCCATGAGATACATCATGCCCTTCTGCAACAGAGTAGTCATGAAGCAGTCCTCCCTCCCCACAACTATCGCTATGTGGACCAGACTACCAGCAGATGTCGTCTCGACACCCTCCTTGATAGCATTTAAGGCTGGGCTCGCACAATGTAAATAAGTAACAGACAAGATGTTTTTAACCTGTTTTTAACTAGGGACCCTCCCTCATGTTAATAGTTTTCAACTGTGCGAAAATGCCCTGTAAAGGTAAAGGAAGAAGAGAAGAAGACGCTTCCAAATAAGACCACCCTGATTTATTTGTTTTGGATAAGAGTTAGGGAGCAGTAATTCTTGTGCTTTAATTAGTAAATATATATTTTACATGCATCTACAATACAAATATATCAAGTAATTAATTGCATGTATGGCAAAACCCATATTGATTTGTGACCCATCACGTCAAAAGGGACGTTATAGGAAGTGTGAAAAATATCGACCCAAGTCAGCCTGTACACTCCGCGCAGCCAGACTAGAGCAGACACTTTTCACTTGTATGTAATTTTCTTAATCTGGAATGTTTTTCCTATCTTACTTTATTTATGTTCCTTTTTCGCATATAGTATCTGGTTGACCTGTGCTGTGTCTGACAAATTTGTGTATTTTTTGACATCTGATAAGGTCCCTTGTAGCGTGACGGGTCAACATAGGGAGTCGAAATGACTTTCGATATTAAAAAATCCAAAACATTAACTTTGTATACGTGTTGCTTATAATTTATTTGTAAATTCTAATTGTAGATGTATGGTTATCTATTTTCTTCTCTGTTTGTTTGTCTTTCTTTCTCAGTATGTCTGTCTGGTTGTCCGTCCGTCTGTCATCCATCTCAATCGCATCCCCTTTCTCTTTTGATGCCTTAAGCTTTCTGTATATTCGTTTCACCTTTCAAATATTGTAATTGTGTGTGCTATGTTATTTATGTACAATGTTTGTAATTAATATAGATCTTCAATATTGGAGGAAATAAAGATATTATAATAATAATAATAATAATAATAACTGTATGAACCCGCGATGTGGTTCAAAAGTGTAAAGATATTTCTTTTCATACCTGTACGAACTTTTTTACAATTACTTTACAAAAAAACTGACAGATTAATAACGCGGCGTAATGCAATGTTTGACAGGAAAAGTAGTTCTGGCACTTTTTCATGGAGCTAAGAAAAACATTTTTCAACCAATCAGAACGCTGGGATTTTAAAGAAATCGACTTATATCAAATTATATTTTGAGTGGTATATATTCAGTCAATGCACAAGCAGCAGAACTATAACACCCTAAAGGTCTATTTAAAAGGAGTTTAGTCTCTTTAGTATTAGTGTCTAAAGGGTAAAAACACTCATACCTGGATCCGCATGTTACTGCCGTAACCTGAAGAATGAAAATTATGAGAAAATATATAAATTATCCATTTACCAAACCACGGTAGGTGACCAACGTGATTTATAGGAGGCGTTCTCATGGAAAAATCGTCTGCTTCAAGTATGTTTTGTGTAATTTTTCATCCAATACTCTACGGTTTTGACGAGATAAAGTGCACCGTGCGCGTCTTTGAGAAGGCCATTCCCGCTTCTAACTCCATCGGAACAAGATTCCGTGGTTTCTTCAAACATTCAAAATGTAGACTTTCGCTTGAAAGTTTGAAAAAACTATGAGATTCGGTGCAGAGTGATTTAGGTTCGGGAAATATCCTCTCAGAGGCACCTACGGTGCAATTTATCTCGTCAACATTCGTAGAGATTAAGCTGAAAAATAGAACAAAACATACTTGAAGCATACGATTTTTTGGAGTGAAAGCAAACGGTAATCTCTATCTCGTCAAAATCCATAAATTAGAAGCTGAAAAATGGCACAAACTATCAATGAATTTTGTGCTATAACTAGACTAGGTTTACCGTTATGTTTTGATAAACCGTCGGCGTTGTTATAAAATCTGGTAACTACTGCTATTGTTAGTTCGAAATAACGTCACGGGGAACTGTATAAAACCGTTCCCAATTTCCTTGAAGTTGACGATTTTTCGGTGTGAACGCTTCCCAAAAGTAATGTGGGAAACCCACAGAGGTAAGGGTTTACAATTCCTTCTGACTCCCGCCGCGATATGACCATATCAGCTGAAAACGGAGTAAAATCCAAATGAATCAAACCCTTCTGACCATATCAAATTGACGCTTTAAAGATTTTGTGCTTCACAAGGACATAACATTTCAGTACAAAACCATGTGTTCGCAGTGCTTGACATGGATAATGACATTTTACAGGAAATAGCCCCTTACGTGTACATGTCAGATCTTACTCTCAGGCAACATCGTGTTTGATCAGATTGACATGATCGTATTCCTTGCGGAAACAAAATTTTATTCCATAAATAAACGTGCCTGTCATTACAATATGGATCTCTATTTTTTGATTCACAGAATAAACACGCTTACCGGAAAGTGAACTTATTACCCTAGCACCGATCATTCACTTCCTCTCCAAAATCACCACTTGCGTCAGTTTCTCTTTTCTCCCATCTCCGCAGCATCAGAATGTTATATGCACAGCTTATGGTCGCCACGTGTCTTCGGACTTTGTTTAATTATCGTGGTGCTTTCCTGAGAAGAAATAGCTTCAAATCATCCCCTTGAGGACGGAGAATGTACAGATGCGGAGAATTTCAGCGGCGGGACAAACCTGTCGGTTACCTCGCCGAATGGAAATACGGACTTAGATCGCGACGCCGACCACGTGCTTCGGACAGAACCGCACACAAAGACAATAAGACTAACAAAATGTCAAGATATAGTGAGATGCCAAAAAGATTCACATGTATGGAAGAAATGATGCATAAAAAGTTGGAAAATCAGTCTGCAACTGGAAATAAATCGACACACAAAGTCTTATCAGACTCTGAGGAGGAAACAGAGTTCTCTGTTTCCTTGTTGACAAATTTCACCAAATAACTCAGACCACCATGGTGAAAATGTACAAAGTGAAATGATTTGGAAAAAATAATAACATTACTGCAGAAAGAATGTTTTCCAAAGACCAAAGGAAATGTTTGTTTAACATATTTAGAGATGATGCTGTTGTAAAAAAAAGACAGAAAAAAGAGGGATAAGTGCTGGACTATTCCAAGTAGAATTTCTAAATAACAGCCAAATTATATGTCGGCCTTTTCAGAAGAAAAATTGTGACATGTTACTCAGACTCAGAGAGGTTGTTGCAGGTTTCGTCAATGGATGTCATCATTTAATCATGTCTCACAAAGAGATACGGAAACGGGGCTTCTTTTGTAAGGAACAAAGGTAAACATTTATTTGGTCAACCAGCAAAAATGGTGGAGAAAATAGCCTATAAATGGCAACAAACTTCAAGACTTGGACTTGCGATACAAATGTATGTGCAGCAGAGTTTGGGAAACTTATTACTGTTCATTCAGTCAGATAATTTTGACAAAATCAAGACAACGCAACAAGTCAATGACGTTTTCGCCATGACCTTGATCTTGATCAGCTTGGAAGAACGGGTGCTTTCTATCACATAATTAGGAGATCCGTGACTATAACGGAATCGCTTTTATTTGAACATCCGGATCATAGTGAGTTCTCTAACTTGCCTTTGACGGGAACTGGAGTTTTTTTTAACCCAAACTGGAATCTCTGTTAAAAGGTCGTAAATAGAAAAAGAAACGGTTCGACGATATGATTCCTGACATGGAAAAGAGACTTGAATCGAACACAGGTCTTCAACTTCATCTGAGTCTACTCAGTCCAGTTACAAGAAGCTGGAATTAGGTACTTCGGGTTCCAGCCAGCAGTCCGGTTCGAACTGGAACAATTTTCGTATCCCACGGGTACCACGGGAACAAATACGACAACAAAAATCGGTCAAGATCGGGCATCAACAACGAGACGTCAAAGTTCATAGAGAACACCTGGACCAATGTCTGCTAAAGCTGGGAAAAATGACTGTAAGTTCCTTCCCTTTTGGAAACGGACAACAACAGACAAATGGGTTTTGGAAATCAAAGAGCAGGAGTACAATCTAGAGTTTGTGCAGAAACCTCCGTTTTTTGGGTATAAATACAACAAATGTTCTCTTAAACATCGGGATGCTATGGAAATAGAAACAGAGAATCTTTTGGGAAAAAGAGCAATAGAAAAGGTAGACCAAAAGGATATTTATCCCGGTTTTACAGTGCATTGTTCCTAAATTAGTTTTTTAAAAAAAGAACGGGGAAATGAGATCAGTCATAAATCTGATACCCCTCAACGAGTATCTCTGCAAATTGCAGATTGGGCTATATCGATAGATTTAAAAGATGCATATTTCCATACAAATATTTTCGAATGTCACAGACAATTCCTGTGTTTTCAGTTCCAGGGAATAGTCTTTCGGTTCAGGGCTCTTTGTTTCGGCCCAACAAGTGCGCCACGATTATTTGTAAAAGTCATATCAGTAGTAGTTGCTCATTTACGAAAGCAAAATATCCGTCTAGCAAGCTACCTCGACGACTGGTTATCAGCTAAACAAATATTTTTACTTTAGGAAACAGAACCAAGATCCTAAATCTCATTTTCCATCTGGGTTTTATTGTCAACCAAACAAAATCACAATTGACCCCTGTTCAAGAAATCACTAACATCGGGGGCAAGTTCGATTTAACTGTTTGGAAAGTGTATCCAATAGAGGAAAGATTGAACAAATTGAAAGTTGCAATGACAGATATACTAGTATTCTGAACGGTCAAAAGACAGCCAGATTTTTTTTTATAATTCTGGGTCTGATAGCATCATGTCTAGAACTTGTTCCCAAGGGGAGATTGTTCATGATACCAATCCAACTCAATTTGCTACAAAATTGGGGTCCATCAAGAATGGCCTTATATTGCCAAATTTCTGTTACTCCTGGTCTAATATCCAGTCTGAATTGATGGTTACAGGATTAGAACATTGCAAAGGGCAGATCTCTACAGACAGACCTGTATCCAGTCACAGTAACCCCAGATGCAAGTGGGAAATGGGGCTGGGGAGCTCACATGAACAATTTGACTTGTCAGGGTCAATGACGCAAACTTCAAAAATTAATGGACACAAACTGCTTGGAAATGTTTGCTGTGATGAAATCGTTACAGCAGTTCCGTTCACATTTAGTCGGTCAGAACATTTTGGTCAGGTCAGACAACAATACAGTGGGTCAATACATAAACATTCAGAGGGGGGACGAGGGCCACTCAATTATGTTCCTCTCACCCTGGATCTTTGGAAATTTGCCCTGAAAAACCAATATGAAATTGCAGGTAGTTCATGTTAAGGTAATTCAGAACACAGTAGTAGACAGCTTTAGCAGACACATGGTCCGTCAGACAGAATGGTCTCTAGACACTGCAGTGGTTCAACAAAATTTCAAGATTACGGGTCACCCAATTTTAGACCCTTTTTCAACCTTTCAAAACAAGAAAACGACTTCGTTTTGTTCTTAGACACCGCGCCCTCGAACATTTGCGCTGGATATCCTGTTAATTGCATGGTAGAGCATGATTTCCGCTGCAACTGATTCCCACGGTTTTGAATCACTTGAAAACCAGTCAATGTACAATGATTCTCATAGCTCAAATGTAGCCAAGACAACATTGGTATACACAACTGCTGAAACTGTTAGTTGCATGTCATCGCAAAATTCAATGCAGTCAAAATCTCTTAACACAGTGCAAGGGGACAATACCCCATCCACATCAAGAGACACTTTGTCTGACTGCATGACTGCTATCGACACATCTTTCTCTTGAATCGGGTTTTCTAAAAGAGATAGAACGTTTTTGGAAAATTCACGGAGAAATGGCACGCAAAAAGATTACAAAAGCAAATTCAGACAGTTTGTTAGCTGGTGTCCTGAAAGGGATTTTGATCCCTATTTTGCCACTCTATCAAACTGTGTGGATTTTCTTACTTTTCTCTTTGACAAATGATTGAAATACAGAACGATAAATGGCTACAGATCTATGTTGTAATCTGTTCTTGCTCCAGTAAATAATACTCCCGTTGGGCAGCATCGTTGTATCATTAGATTACTCAGGGCAGTATTTAATGAAAGACCCCCGGTTAAAAGGCTAACACCGGAATGGGATCTTCCTATCGTTTTAGGAAATCTGAAGAAACCACTATTTGAGCCGTTGCAGAGTGCTCCTTTAAAGTACGTTACATAGAAGACCTGTTTCCAAATAGCTATCTCAACATTTAGACGATGTAGCGATCTACAATCACGGTGGGGATTGTGCATGATGGGATGGATAACGACTACCGACAATAGGGAACGATTTTATCAAGTTAACCGTGACGTAATTTCGGACAAATAAGTAGTATTTCGTTGGTGTTGTTATAAAATCTCGTAACTACGGCTTGAATCAAACCGTAGTTACGAGATGTTATAACAACACCGACGGTTTATCAAAACATAACAGTAAACTCAGTCTATTTTTTGCACAAAATTTGATGCCAACTAGCCTCGCTTCAGGTAAGACATTTTGTAATAACTCTGTTATTTCTGTATCAATTTTCAAGCGGTTTGCTGCATGTACCCCGCCTTATCGAGCTCTTTCATCGGATGTATGACATATTTGATAACTCGTGATACTTTTTCCGAAATATTGTCCCAACCGACCAGAAAGCGAAATGGTAACGACTACGGCCAAATGAACCACGCTTCAGGTAAGAATTTGTGCAATAACTTTCTTATTTCTGCGTCAATTTTCATGCGGTTTGTTGCATGTACTCCGTCTTACCGAGCCCTTTTCTCAGATGTATTATTTATCTGGAACTTCCCTGTACTTTTCTCAAAACCCGATCCCAACCGACTAGAAAAAGGGCCTGAATTTTTTGTCGTTTTTCTGGTCAGTTGGGATCAATTTTTTGACAAAGTACAAAGATTCTACAAACAAGTCTTATATCCGAGGGAAGAGCTCACTAATGCGGGGTACATGCAACAAACCGCTTGAAAATTGGAGCAGAAATAAGAAAATTATTGCACAATTTCTTACCTGAAGCGTGGTTCATTTGGCCGTATACTCCAAATTCGTTATCCATCCCATCATGCACAATCCCCACCGTGTACAATGATCAATCACTTCAAAAGGGCGAATGGTCAGCGAATGTACTGAAACGTCGTGTCACCTTCATCAGAATGTGTTTGTCCAAACAAGCTCGGCCAAATAATCGAAGTAAAAACATTTTTATACCCGCTTTACCACAACACAAATAGCTGGATCTGAAACGGGCTCTTGCATATTATTTGAAAAGAACTTAAACCTTCAGAAATACTGATTCTGGTGATATTTTGAAACTTGTTCTTGTTACAAAGAAACCCCACAAACCAGTTTCTGTACAGACACTTTCAAGATGGCTAGTAGAAAGTATGAAATTTTGCTACAAATCAGAAAACAAATTAATTAGTGAAAGATTTAAAGGGACATTCAACACGTAGTGTTAGTCCGTCATGGGCTCTTTTTAAAGGGGCATCTCTGCAACAAAAAATGGAATCTGCTGATTGGTCAAGGAAGACCACATTTACAAAATATTATATACAGTCGATAAAAACAGACTTTTTGAATGTGTAGTCAACACATTCTGAATTCTGAGACTCTTTTTTGTGTATCACATAATGGAAAAACGGTAATATACGATATTTTTGGATGTAAAACGATGGTTTAATCATGTAGGGATCGTAGCAAGTAGTTACTCTTGTATATACTGTTGTTGCTTCAAGGAAAGCAGTTATTTAAGGAGGACTAGAATCCTTTAGATTGAAATAAAGGGAGGGGACAAAATCCTAAAGACTGTAAATTGTGTACAAAGTGCGTGCTATAGTAGATATGAATGACACCCGCCACAAGATGGGTACTGCTTTGAGATCTGCAATAATCCATATTGTAATGACAGGTAAGTTTATTTGTGAAGTAAAATTAAGAAACTGACTCATGTGGCAGGCCCGTAGGAACAGGGGGGCTAGGGTGGCTAAGCCCCCCCCCCCCCAATAATGGCCAAAAATGCCGAATTTTCTTAATTTTACACTGAAAATTTTGGGAAAGTCCAAATTAGCCCCCCCTCAATATTCAGGACAAGGGCTTTAGCCCCCCACAATATGAAATTGCTTCCTACGGGCCTGTGTGGCGATATCGGAGAGGAAGTCAATAACGTGTGCTAGGGTAAAACGTTAACTTCCGGTAAGTACGTTTATTCTGCGGATCATAAAAGAGAGATCCATATTGTAATGACAGGTAAGTATTATAAATTTATAAAACTCTAATTTGAAATACAATTGTTTCAATTTTTATGGTCACTTTAACATTTTGGAATGGCTTTCATCAATCTTTAACCCAGAATACATTGCAAAAAGATCAATCTGATTGGCTAAGACATGCGTTTCGTCCACTCAGATGGTTTGTAATGTAGTTTTGCTTTACACAATTAATTCAGAAATGTTGATGTCAATATTATTTCATATTTGTGGGATCATCCTTTATGTCTTTTCAAATAAAATTCATGATTTTACAACGTTATTGATTGTCTAATCATGTAGTCTTAATATCCTTTCGTATATTTCTAGAGTTTATAGGGGTAATCCTATCGAAAAAAATACATGTACAATAATAGTTTCTGAAAATCAGATGGTAGTTTTAAACCATTTGGTTTACCCTTTTTTAAGCAAGACCGGGATTTGACGTGTCTGAAGGAGATAGGATCAAAAAGCAGAAGAAAGTGCTTGTGGTGAGCATTTTGACATTTTCCTCAAAAATTATAAGTGCTAAAATGAACTTAGATAATTAAATTCAAAATTCATTCAGATTCATATTGTCGTCTCCAGTAATTTGAAACAATTTATTTTCAACCGTTTATAAAGGGGTTAAACGTGAAATTAAAAGACAAAACTAAAAAAACTAAACAATAGTTAACTTACATACAATAAGAACAGCCACTAAGAATGCACAGCTATACATCTTTTATAATCGTTGACGCTTTTCTGTATACTCCGATGAATCAGGATCGGATTTGACGCCTGGTTCGGGATTGGCTGTGGAATGATCGAGGTCAGACTTATATAGGATCCACTGCCAATAAAAAGTAGTTCATTAGTAATAGGGAACGATTTGATCCAGTAAAACATGACGTAATTTCGCACAAACAATAGTATAGACATAGCATCTACTTTATTACATTGCATGTAAGAAATCTAATCTGTTATAAAACCCCATCTCAGGTGAGCGACCTAGGGCCAACGGCTCTCTTGTTATAGTAGCACGCAAACCATAGACTTTTGACCCATTTGGTACGACAAAGGTCATTGGTCATTTTCGCACAACCCAACCGACAGAAAATTAGCACGGTATGTCGCTAACATATGAATCGATAAAGCAGCTCGGGTCACATCGAAATGTACATTATGTAAAAACGAATGTAGAAACACTTATATCCATAAAATCACTGAATGTCCAGTAACAACCCAAGTAAAGACTGAAGTTATTACGTGTTTCCAACAAATTTATGGACGAGAGTTTGGACTATATCTACAACAGATAGACAATGTAAAATTCGCATACATTATGCTTGGAGCAAACGCGGATCGTTTCTCTGAATTTCAGGACTGTGAATTTTATCGCTGTGCGTTTTCGTATGTGCGATATGTTACAAACATGAAATTACCTGGTTTAAACCATGTAATATGCTAACATTAGCTGTGAGCTTTAATACGTCTGCTATTGAGAATGCAGTGGACGTCTACGATGTTGTAATCACAGCTCGATCATACTGTGATTGCATCGTCGTAATCGTCCCTTGCTGAGTTAATGCCATGTCAAAACTGCAATTTTGTTTTAGTTTAACTATTTGTCACATGTCTTTGTTTCATCTATGTTCTTTTCATTATAGTTTTCATGTTCATACATGTAGTCTCCCATGCGGAGGAAGATTGATATGAATAAATAAAAAATACAGGGTTCGTAGACACAGCTTAGTCTGTTCAGATCCTACTAAAATATATGACATTATAATTATCGATGGTCGTCAGGATCATGATCCCCATTTTCTGCTATACCGGGAAGTTCATCATTGTTAAGGGAGTTAGTCTGGGTCCACTTTTGTTATATTTGAAGAGCTTTTCTTTGGACTTAAGTTAGATCACTAAGCACGTATTATATGCTCCTTTTCGCACAATGTTATCTCCCTTCTCTATTCCATGCATGTCATTTGTATCTTAGTTTACGTTTGGGAGAATGTTCAATGAGGTGATTCATTATGTCGAGGAAACTGGTGCACTCCTTTTCACAGTAAGACTAATGAACATGGATGCTGTTAACAAATGGAACATAAATGGGCTGCAAATAGATAATCAAAGTGCTGAGAGCACTGTAATTGGACGTCTCTGATTGATTGAGCGGGATTGTACATGAACGAAAGATATTTTATTCATTCTTCTGTGTTTAATTCTATAAGATCGGTTTCGGACATACGAAATCGGCTTTAATACCAGAAAACCCTTCTCAGGCTTCAAATTGATTTGATTGCCGTTTCAAGACAACTGATTTGTCGCTATGAGTAATTACTATTAATTTGATTACCAAATTCAATTAAGGCCATGCGATTAGCACTTTTGTCTTCTTGTTTCGGTTTACTATGAGTATTGTCGTCAGTTATACTTTTCATTGATTTTATAAAGTACGCTACAAAGCAATTTATTCAAAATGTAAGCCAACGCGCTACATAAATGAAAGCCGCGATAGCTCACTTAGCAGAGCACTCACCTTGTACTCTTAACACATGTTATATCCGGAAGGCTCTGGGTTCGTATTCTACTCAGACATTGTTCTTTTTAATCATCTTTTTTATACGCCGCCGGAGGCGGACGTATATTGGCGTCATCTTCTCCGTCTGTCCGTCCGTCCATCCATCCGTCCGTCCATCCGTCCGTCCGTACGTCCGTCCACTTTTCTTGTCAACGCAACTCCTCCTAAGTTTCTGGCTGGATCTTCTTGAAACTTGGTCAATGTTATCACCTCAATTGGTAGATGTGCATGAAGGAAGAATTTTATGGTTCGTTGATTTTTGCCAGAGTTATGCCCCTTAAAAACTTAGTCTTTGGGGCTTATTGAAATTGCAGCCTTGTCAACGCAACTCCTCCTAAGTTTCTAGCTGGATCTTAATGAAACTTGGTCAATTTTATCACCTCAATTGGTAGATGTGCATGAAGGAAGGATTTTATGGTTCGTTGATTTTTGCCTGAGTTATGCCCCTTAAAAACTTAGTCTCTGGGGCTTATTGAAATTGCAGCCTTGTCAACACAACTCCTCCTAAGTTTCTGGCTAGATCTTAATGAAACTTGGTCAATGTTATCACCTCAATTGGTAGATGTGCATGAAGGAGTTATGCCCCCTTAAAACTTAGTCTGTGGGGCTTATTGAAATTGCAGCCTTGTCAACGCAAGTCCTCCTACGTTTATGGCTGGATATTAATGACACTTGGTCAATCACCTCAATTGGTAGATTTGCATGAAGGAAAGATTTTATGGTTCATTGATTTTTTTCTAGAGTTATGCCCCCTTAAAACTTAGTCTCTGGGGCTGATTGAAATTGCAGCCTTGTCAACACAACTTCTTCTAAGATTCTGACTGGATCCTTATGAAACTTGGTGGATGTTATTACCTTAATTGGTAGATGTGCATGAAGTAAGGATTTTATGGTTCATTGATTTTTGCCTGAGTTATGTCCCCTTCAATCTTAGTCTCTAGGGCTTAATTATATTTCAGTCTCGTGAACGCAATTCCTTCCAGGTTTTTGACTGGATATTTATAAAAACCGTTTTGTAAACACAACTTTTTACAGGTTTTTGTGTGAATATTTATAAATCCTTGTCAATGTCATTTTTTTTTTTGTCTCAAGTTTTATAAGTGGCGGCGTATATTGTGACCATGGTACTCTTGTTCGACTTCTATCTCCACCATCGTTGGCGAAAAAACGACCGCGGTGATTTAGAATCGATCTTAACACAAATTCAACGAAATAAAGTAATGAAACGCCGATCATTTACATACAATTCCGCTCAATCAATGAGAGGCGTCTAAATATAGTGCTCCAAGCACTTTGATTTTTATTCCTGTTTAGAGTAAAAAAGAAAAAAAACACGGTAGCAGTTTTCCCTGGTTGTAGTTACAAAACAAATTCAATACATACTTTTCCTGAAACAAAATACCAGATGAATTGGAGCACCTAACCATGGATTCCTCATACAAGTACTACCACAGCATCCTTACATCTACAGATGTGCATAAAAAGAAGAAATTGGGAACGTGCCGTCGGGAAAATGGCAGTGGAGTACAATAAGCAATTTAAATCTTCATATCACTATCAACGAAAATTTGAGAATAGCAATGTCCCTATCTGTAAACATATACATACGATCATCCAGGTACCATCTGTTGCAGACCCATTGCTTCATCTTCTTAGCTCAATACACGTAAACGGGTCTCTTAAACGAAATAAATACAGATCGCTGTCACTTAGTCTTATACTAGTAATAATCATTGTTGTCATGATCATCGATCAGTATGTAAATAGGTCATGATACTGTCGAATATCAGTGATACAGATGCTGGAGACAAAAAACTCGTAAGAGCAACTATTTTTCTGAATAGGTGGATTTCACTAGTGTCTCATCTGAGGCTGTTCAGATGGAACCCCGATTTGTCATTGAGTCGAACCCGAGTTGCGCAATGAACTCACTCCCCGATAATCAATTTCAAAACCTTGGTTCCAAAGTACGTCTCGTGGAAACCCCGTTCCTTTAAATGTGTCAAAGACTTAAACAACAATGATCAAAGAAAAGGAACCTATCATACACAATACGTGCATTAAATTGGGTAATCATTCTAAAATGTGTGTTTTCAGTAAACACATCAAGAAAAACAAACGTTTTACAGAAGAAATAATCCGAACTGGTTTTGAACCAACGGCGTTCCAAATTTCAAACTGAAAAAAGGTTGCGAGGTTAATCCTTTCCCGTTTGAGCTATCGCTGCTGCTGATGATATAGGGTGTCTGTTTTACATTATAACCATAGTGTATGCATGTATCGCTTTCTAAAGATCTTACCCTTTACACAATAAATATTACGAAAGTCAAAAAACTACAAGAAAATGATTAAATCGAAAAAAGATCGTAAAGTTGGTTAAGACGTGGTATGAATTGAATCGGCCAATGAATCTTATAGTATTTGTTAGAGAACACATAGAAAGTAGGAAAAGATACGACAGTTTTCCTGTATGGTCGCAAAATCTATTTTGAATTCTGGTCAACTGGCAATTGAGTCTGAGAAAGGGTTTTTTGGTAATGAAAACCCATTTCGCCTGTCCAAAAGTGGTTATAAGAATTGTACGTCCTTTCGGACGTCCAATTAAAAAACGGGCTGCAAATAAATAAAAGAAAACCCAACAGGATTCACCTTAAAATAAGAAAAAGGAAGGACTGGGGACTGTGATATGTCCAAATTGCAAAAAAATGCGTTCCATAACCAAAGTTAATGTTTTCACGTACATGTACTAAACGGTCTAATCCACGATGATTTCATCTTGCTATATACCGTACACTACCAAACTTGTATTTAACTGTATGTCGTACACCTTTGTACTATTGACAGTACATGAAACAACTTTGGAGAAGGGGGAATTTGGGGCAATTTTAGCTTTAAAAATAACTTTAGAGTATTTCTAGTTTCATCGGTTTGCTAGTTAATCTATCAGTTATTTCTTTTTATTGTAGATTGGTTTCTTACACAATAGTTAATACAAGTATTTTCGCGACAGACCTTAAGATATGATCGGTGATTGTGGTCAGATTTTCATTATTCGTTACGCTTGTAAATCTCTGATAATCATTTGATGCAATCATTTACATCCATTAATATCTTAGTTATATCAATTAAAATTACTTACGAGGAGCGTTCAATATTTAATGCCGGGGCTCGGCTTTCTTTCACATTTCCTTTTAAATCCTATGCAAAGTTACACTATAACATGTTTCAATTCTTCATTTTTCCAACGGTGTATCATACATGCATGCTAATACACGCACGAATTGAGAAAACTAGTGTTGAAAGTTTGATATACGATCAACTGTGTGTAAAAAAATCTAAAAGTCGTACAGTTAGTAATGATGAAATTCGAGCTTACATCAAAACCCGGATGGCATTAGGATTAAGTGGTGCAGCCATTCATAAAGAGCTTTTTCATGCTGATGGTCCATCTGTGATTAGTGACAGAACAGTTTAAATGTGGATTGTTAAATTTAGAAACGGCACGGAGTCGGTATACGATGCCATTGGTAGGGTAGGAAAACACTCAGCGGTCACCGAAAGCAACGTTAAAAAGTGCAAGAGCTCATAAACGCCGAAGCTCGATATATAGTTTCTGAAATAGCTATTTATGCTGGCATTTCAATAGGAAGCGCATTTACTATTTTGAAAAAGCATCTCAAAGTTACAAAGATTGTAGCTAGGTGGATACCACATTTATTGACTGAGCAACAAAAGCAGGAGCGTGTTATTTGTGATAAAAAAATATTTAAAATATTTCCAAAGTTTGGCTATCGTAAGTTTTCCAACATGGCAACTGATGATGAGAGCTGGTTTCACTTCTTTGAACCAACACGCATAGTTAACAATAAGGATAACGATAACGATAAGGGCCGCCAAACATGCCCGTAGACCCTGTATAGTAAAGAGAATGACTAGCCCAAAGAAGACTATTTATGCCATTTTCTTTGGTATACATGGTACAGTCGCACAAGTTCTTGATCTAAAAGGCCGTTCTGTAATAGCAAAACAAAACGTGTTAAGTAGAGTTGACAAATATTATCGAAGAAGTCGTCCAAATGCCGGTATGAGAGGCATGTACCTTTTCCATGACAATGCTACTCCACACAAGGCAAACATTTCCTTGACAGTTCCTTGAGAAATCAAAGTGCTGAGAGCACTGTAATTGGACGTCTCTGATTGATTGACAGGGATTGTACATGAACGAAAGATATTTTATTCATTCTTCTGTGTTTAATTCTATAAGATCGGTTTCGGACATACGAAATCGGCTTTAATACCAGAAAACCCTTCTCAGGCTTCAAATTGATTTGATTGCCGTTTCAAGACAACTGATTTGTCGCTATGAATAATCACTATTAATTTGATTACCAAATTCAATTAAGGCCATGCGATTAGCACTTTTGTCTTCTTGTTTCGGTTTACTATGACTATTGTCGTCAGTTATACTTTTCATTGATTTTAAAAAGTACGCTACAAAGCAATTTATTCAAAATGTAAGCCAACGCGCTACATAAATGAAAGCCGCGATAGCTCACTTAGCAGAGCACTCACCTTGTACTCTTTACACATGTTATATCCGGAAGGCCCTGGGTTCGAATTCTACTCAGACATTGTTCTTTTTAATCATCTTTTTTTATACGCCGCCGGAGGCGGACGTATATTGGCGTCATCTTCTCCGTCTGTCCGTCCGTCCATCCGTCAGTCCGTCCGTCCGTACGTCCGTCCACTTTTCTTGTCAACGCAACTCCTCCTAAGTTTCTGGCTGGATCTTCTTGAAACTTGGTCAATGTTATCACCTCAATTGGTAGATGTGCATGAAGGAAGGATTTTATGGTTCGTTGATTTTTGCCAGAGTTATGCCCCTTAAAAACTTAGTCTGTGGGGCTTATTGAAATTGCAGCCTTGTCAACGCAACTCCTCCTAAGTTTCTAGCTGGATCTTAATGAAACTTGGTCAATGTTATCACCTCAATTTGTAGATGTGCATGAAGGAAGGATTTTATGGTTCGTTGATTTTTGCCTGAGTTATGCCCCTTAAAAACTTAGTCTCTGGGGCTTATTGAAATTGCAGCCTTGTCAACACAACTCCTCCTAAGTTTCTGGCTAGATCTTAATGAAACTTGGTCAATGTTATCACCTCAATTAGTAGATGTGCATGAAGGAAGAATTTTATGGTTCATTGATTTTTGCCAGAGTTATGCCCCCTTAAAACTTAGTCTGTGGGGCTTATTGAAATTGCAGCCTTGTCAACGCAAGTCCTCCTACGTTTATGGCTGGATATTAATGACACTTGGTCAATCACCTCAATTGGTAGATTTGCATGAAGGAAGGATTTTATGGTTCATTGATTTTTTTCTAGAGTTATGCCCCCTTAAAACTTAGTCTCTGGGGCTGATTGAAATTGCAGCCTTGTCAACACAACTTCTTCTAAGATTCTGACTGGATCCTTATGAAACTTGGTGGATGTAATTACCTTAATTGGTAGATGTGCATGAAGTAAGGATTTTATGGTTCATTGATTTTTGCCTGAGTTATGCCCCCTTCAATCTTAGTCTCTAGGGCTTAATGATATTTCAGTCTCGTGAACGCAATTCCTTCCAGGTTTTTGACTGGATATTTATAAAAACCTTTTTGTGAACACAACTTTTTACAGGTTTTTGTGTGAATATTTATAAATCCTTGTCAATGTCATTTTTTTGTCTCAAGTTTTATAAGTGGCGGCGTATATTGTGACCATGGTACTCTTGTTCGACTTCCATCTCCACCATCGTTGGCGAAAAAACGACCGCAGTGATTTAGAATCGATCTTAACACAAATTCAACGAAATAAAGTAATGAAACGCCGATCATTTACATACAATTCCGCTCAATCAATGAGAGGCGTCTAAATATAGTGCTCCAAGCACTTTGATTTTTATTCCTGTTTAGAGTAAAAAAAGAAAAAAAAACACGGTAGCAGTTTTCCCTGGTTGTGGTTACAAAACAAATTCAATACATACTTTTCCTGAAACAAAATACCAGATGACTTGGAGCACCTAATCATGGATTCCTCATACAAGTACTACCGCAGCATCCTTACATCTACAGATGTGCATAAAAAGAAGAAATTGGGAACGTGCCGTCGGGAAAATGGCAGTGGAGTACAATAAGCAATTTAAATGTTCATATCATTATCAACGAAAATTTGAGAATAGCAATGTCGCTATCTGTAAACATATTCATACGATCATCCAGGTACCATCTGTTGCAGACCCATTGCTTCATCTTCTTAGCTCAATACACGTAAACGGGTCGCTTAAACGAAATAAATACAGATCGCTGTCACTTAGTCTTATACTAGTAATAATCATTGTTGTCATGACCATCGATCAGTACATGTATGTAAATAGGTCATGATACTGTCGAATATCAGTGATACAGATGCTGGAGAAAAAAAAACAAACTCGTAAGAGCAACTATTTTTCTGAATAGGTAGATTTCACTAGTGTCTCATCTGAGGCTGTTCAGATGGAACCCCGATTTGTCATCGAGTCGAACCCGAGTTGCGAAAAGAACTCACTCCCCGATAATCAATTTCAAAACCCTGGTTCCAAAGTACGTCTCGTGGAAACCCCGTTCCTTTAAATATGTCAAAGACTTAAACAACAATGATCAAAGAAAAGGAACCTATCATACACAATACGTGCATTAAATTGGGTAATCATTCTAAAATGTGTGTTTTCAGTAAACACATCAAGAAAAACAAACGTTTTACAGAAGAAATAATCCGAACTGGTTTTGAACCAACGGCGTTCCAAATTTCAAACTGAAAAAAGGTTGCGAGGTTAATCCTTTCCCGTTTGAGCTATCGCTGCTGCTGATGATATAGGGTGTCTGTTTACATTATAACCATAGTGTATGCATGTATCGCTTTCTAAAGATCTTACCCTTTACACAATAAATATTACGAAAGTCAAAAACCTACAAGAAAATGATTAAATCGAAAAAAGATCGTAAAGTTGGTTAAGACGTGGCATGAATTGAATCGGCCAATGAATCTTATAGTATTTGTTAGAGAACACATAGAAAGTAGGAAAAGATACGACAGTTTTCCTGTATGGTCGCAAAATCTATTTTGAATTTTGGTCAACTGGCAATTGAGTCTGAGAAAGGGTTTTTTGGTAATGAAAACACATTTCGCCTGTCCAAAAGTGGTTATAAGAATTGTACGTCCTTTCGGACGTCCAATTAAAAACATGTAACTGTGTTTAACCACCCATCCTACTCGCCAGATTTGGCACCCTGTGACTTCTTTCTATTCCCTAGATTGAGGAAACATCTTCAGGGTCGTAGTTACAGGACCGGAAATGGACTCGAATAAGCATTACACCAGTTATGTAGGGGTATCCCTAAAGAGGACTATAAAAATGCATTTAATAATTGGATTAAACGTTTGAAACTTTGCATATTGTTCAAAGGAAAGTACTTTGAAGGATTAAAAAAGTAAAAATGGTGTTTCCTTTTAGAGTGTTGTTTTTACAATAGTCCCGACAGTATTTATTGAATGCTCCTCGTACATAGTTATTTAAAATATTTACACGACAAAGATAGAGAAATACTGAGCATGTAGTACAACATTTTATCGCTTGGCCAATTGCTATATCCGGTATACGTTGATAGATGATAAAAAAAATACCGCACTTAGATCTACATTATGCCGTCTTCATTATGACGAAAGAGTGTGCAGTTATTCTGAAATCGGCCACGTCCGTAGAGTGAATCGGGAAGATTGGGAATTAATACGTACGTGCAACGTTATTTTTCATTTGTCTTCCTTTAAGAAGTAAGAGAAGATATTCAAGATATCTTAAGACTTCACGAAATACTTGAATTCTTTACAGGACAATGGGACTGGTAAACTGAAAACTTTTACCAGACCAAGCGATACTTTACCAGACTGATATTTTGACAGTTCCTCTCAAAACTTATAAGTTTTGCTCATTGACAGTCTAATGATTCTCAGATTATTTCCCCAATGTCCTATTGATATGATTTTTTTCAACTCTTCTATCTGATATCATAGTTTCTCAGAAATGTTAAGACTGTTGAAAATTTTGTTTTCGCCGTATTTTTACTAGTCAGTCGGTCCTATAAAGTCGTTTTCGTTTACAAGACCTTCACCATTTTTACCTGGCATGTCAGTGGGTCAGACATTGTTTTACAAAGTCTGTATCATTTCAAATTTATTCAAGGAATGAAATAATAACAATATAGGGTTAATTCAAGTTCTTGATGTTAACATTCGCAGAGGCCCAAGAAATGCGTTAACGCCCGACTGCAAAGCAGGATGGTCATTTTCGTATTTTGCGGGCCTCTGTGAATGTTTACGGCCGAAAATTACGTGAATTGACGCTAATATTGCATACAATATGCATTTTAGGGGCAATAAGGTACGGTACAGAATTGTGATAAAATTGACGAAATACGTCGAAAAATATGAACCGGTGTAACGTAGTAAAGTGACCCCCATAGAATACTGACCCCCCGGTCACTTTACTATATAGAATACTGACCCCTTTCTATAAAATAATGACCCCCATGTAATATAACGACCCCCCTGATTTTATCTATAAAAAACTGACCCCCACCTAGTTTATTGCTAATTTAACATACACTACATGTATACATATCGTTTCAAATCACATCCGTGTTTATTATGCTCCTCGAAAAAAGTTTCGGGGAGCATTTAGTCGCCATGCTATCCTTCCGTTCGTTCGTTCGATCTTCCGTCCGTCTATTTGTCCTTCCGTTTATATACAGTCAGATGTCAGCAACCTTTAGGCCAAATTCAATGAAACTTCACATGTATAATCCCTGAATACCTTTTGAGACAGTGTTCTCATTTTTTTTTTTTTTTTCAAATTGAGGCTGCGTCACAGAAAAAGGGGCCTTAATATAGAAATTAGTGTTTCTCTAATTTCTCTTAATTAAATGAACATAATTTAATGAAATTTTGTTCTTCAGTGATGAATGAGATGTTCTGTAGCTTATATATAATTAATAAATCATGTACAAAAATCCTGTCATATGAAAAGGGGACTAAATGTATAATAACATTGCGTCTAGATCTTTAAGTCTGCCCGAAGCAAAATCTCCACTTGTACTCTTGTATCAAATTGGAGGAAACTTCAATATGAACTTCGTGAAATTCTGCCAAGAACATTTTCTCTCTGTTTCTCTATTTGATGCTGTGTTATAGGAAAAGGGGCCTAATTGTAGAAGTTTTTCGCATATTTCTTTTAATCTAGACAGAATCTAATGAAATTCTATATTCGATTAATTAATTTTTTCATATTCTACATCTTTATTTTCCAACTGCGACAGCTGCTAAATACGCCTTTTTAGTCTGGCTTTTTAGCTCACCTGAGCACGAAGTGCTCGAGGTGAGTTATTGTGGTCACTTTTTGTCCGGCGTCCGTCCGTCCGTCTGTCCGTCTGTCCGTCCGTCCGTCCGTCCGTCCGTCAACATTTGGGGTGTTTACACTCTAGCATCCACAAAAGTTACTCAATCTTGATCAAACTTGGCCAAAACAAATACGATCATAAGTTCTCGGACAAGTTCGATTATGGGCCTGATCGGACCAGAAAGTGTGGAGTTATCTGCCCTTGAATGTCAAAAAATGCTGTTTTTAAGTTTGTTTACACTCTAGCATCTACAATTATTGATCAATCAAGACAAAACTTAGACATAATGTTGGAGACCATAAGGTCTTGGATGAGGTCAATTTTCAGTCTGATCTGAGCAGAAAGATGAGAGTTATGTGCCCTTGAATTGGGCAAAATTGCCACTTTTTTGCGGTTTTCAATCTTGTGTTAATCTAAGGGAAGTAAATCTGACACTACTTTTCTTCAGTATAAGTAGAGTTATCTAGTTTGATAGAGGATATAAATAGATTTACACTCTAGAATCACATTACCAAACAACAAAATTTTAGCCTAGTCCAAAATCATAGGTGTTGCAGACGACAAGTTGCATTGAACAAAATTTAACATTCTTTGGTACGTCTTTCTTGGTAGAAAAAATATTGTGGGTATTGAAGAAATTGCTTGTCACAAGTAATTTCTTCATTTTCCACAATGTATTCCATAGCCTTTATTTTGTGGGGCATCCAAAAGCGCCAATGTGTGGGAAAGGGTAAAACAATCAAGACAAAACTTGGACACAATGTTTGGGACTATAAGATCTCAGATGAGTTTGATTTTCAGTCTGATCTGTTCTGAAAGTCAAGAGTTACGTGCCCTTGAATTTGACAAAATTGCCATTTTCGGCTGTTTTCAACCTTTTTTACACTCTAGAATCTACAATTATTAATCAATCAAGACAAAACTTGGACACAATATTTTGGACCATAAGATCTGGGATTAGTTTGATTTTCAGTCTGATCTAATCAGAAAGTCAAGATTTATGTGCCCTTGAATTTGACAAAATTGCTGTTTCTTACTGTTTTCGACTTTCAACACACTAGAATCTACATTTATTGACCAATCAAGACAATTTTTGGACACAATGTTGGAGACTAAAAGATCTCAGATAACTTCGATTTTCAGTTTGATCTGATTAGAAAGTCAAGAGTAATGTGCCCTTGAATTTGATAAAATAGCTGTTTTTGGCTGTTTTCGACCTTTTTTATACTCTAGAATCTACAATTATTTATCAATCAAGACAAAACTTTAACACAATGTTGGGGGACTATAAGATCTTGAATGAGGTTGATTTTCAGTCTGATCTGATGAGAATGTTGAGAGTTATGTGCCCTTGAATTTGACAAAATTGCCATTTTCGGCTGGTTTCGACCTTGTTTACATTCTAGGATCTACAATTATTGATCAATCTATACAAAACTTGGACAAAATGTTGGGGAGCATAAGATCTGGGATGAGTTTGATTAACAGCCTGATCTGATCAGAAAGTCGAGAGTTATGTGCCCTTGAATTTGACAAAATTGCCATTTTCGGCTGATTTCGACCTTGTTTACACTCTGGAATCCACCTTTATGGATCAATCTAGACAAAACTTGGACACAATATTGGGGACCATAAGATTTGGGATTATTTTGATTTTCAGACTTAACTGATGAGAAAATCGAGAGTAATGTGCCCTTGACATTGACGAGATTGCTGTTTGCGGCTGTTTTCGACCTTGTTTATACTCTAGAACCTACAATTATTTTATCAATCAAGACAAAACTTGGACACAATCAGGGCTACAGATAAGTGGAGGTGAAGACATACTAACATTGTTTTTTCGAATTCAAATCCTATGTTGTGGGTAGCCTACTTATTTGAATAGTCTCGACGAGACGATACAAATGAGTACCTACAACATAGGGTTTGATTATCACTGACAGCATTATTGCAGTTTGAATAGTCACCACCCCCTCTTATCTGGAGCCCTGCACAATTTTTGGCACCATAATTTAGATCTCGGATGAGTTAGATTTTCACAACATTATTGACCATAAGTTCTTTTTCAGTCTTAAAGTAATAAATATTAATTGAATTGAACAAAAGTGTGGCTCATATCATTTAGGTTCAGGTGAGCGATATAGGACCATCATGGTCCTCTTGTTTCTCTAAATTAAGTTTTATGGACTTCCCATTACGTCCCCTTTAGCGTGACGGGTTACTTATACCTTCCCATGACAAACACATGGTTCTATACTGAAAATGTGACATCATCGTGACCTAGTTTTCGGATTAAATCACTTAGCCAATCGTTGAAGCGTTTATTTTATTGGTCAGAAAAAGGGTCACAGAAGATGACCCTCTGCTGGTGCCTGTCAGATTTACTGTCGAATCAACACAGGATTTTAATCAGATTGAGAAGCCTAGATAACTATCTCGCTATTCAAAGTGACTAAATGTTAACATAGTCACTCTAGTATGCATCCGCCAGGTAGGAAAGTGTGTATGGCAGACACACATACATAACTCTGGTAGGCTTCGAACTCACAACGCTGAGTGACAAGTGATTTTCGGTCAAAAACCTTAAAAAACCATTTACCCTTTCCATACAAATACACGTCGGTAGTAGTTCGATCCATGAACATACTATACGCCTACTGTGCGTACGATTAAGAACCCATACAGCTGCTCCGAGACCGGATAGCTTAGTTGGTAACGTCGGGGTCTGTCAATCAAGGGGTCCTGAGTTCGAACCTGGCTCGGCATGTAGCCATTTTGGCATTTGACAAAAGTCATTTGTCTCTCACCAATGGGTGTGAATCATCTGTATGAGGGAGCAGCAGGAGGGTTTGTTTGTATTTTTTGGTAGTACGGGTGCTAGAAATATCAGGAATCCATAGTAGGTGCTCCAGCCACCACAATATGACCATAACAGTTGAAAACAGCATGGAGTTTAAATCAAATCAGTTCAGATGCGGTGGAAGCGTCTAACCAGCCAGTTTTAATCGGGTTCACCCAATAATGAATGAAAAGTTGCTGTCAAAACACTCTGTACATGTACGGGCAGACGCATGCACGGACGAGTGCCATTGCACCTCTGATGCCTATCGATGAAGATAATTATGTTGTACGTCCACCATAGTTGGGTTTATAATAGAGTAAGACTTTTGGTGTGTATGTGGAGAAGGGGGTCGATATTCTATGGGGGGTCACAATTCTACGTAAGGGGTCACTTTTCTACGTGTGGGTAGGTCATAATACTATGACCCCCCGGTCATAATATTATGACCGGGGGGTCAGTATTTTATATAGAATAGTGACCGGGGGGTCAGTATTCTATGGGGGTCACTTTACTTCGTTACACCGGCACAACCAAAAAAGGTACCGGATTTTCCCGGTATTCGGTCAGGAATTCAAAATGAATTCGGTTATGCATTAATCGGGACTGTCGTCGTCGCCTCAACTGAATTTTCATTATTTTTACCAAAGAATATACTTTAAAACTTTGTAGCACTGAGGGCACATGTCAATATTTAAAATCTAGAGGCTTGCGAGCGTATTTGCAAATTCATCTTGGGGTGGGGGAAATCGGAACATCCGAAGCGGTTCGTTTCGGGTATTCGTCCGTTTCTATGTTCAAAGAACAAAGTAAACTTTGTATTCAAAGCTTGAAAATGGAATCGTGGATCAACTTAAACAAGAACACGAAACACAAATCCCTACCGCATTTGATTGTTAGATCCATTTAATTTTGCTCTCCTCAATTCTATCTTTATCTCTAGTTAAAGGGACATTTCATTCCAATTTCAATTTTCTAAAGTACGTCTTGATGCCAAGATTGGTTATTCTAATGAGTATAAATACTATTAGTTTTTTAAGTTGTTGCCAATAAGCGAGAAACACGCATTTAAAGTTGAGACATAGTCGATAAATTGCATATAAATCAGAACTGTTGTCCACAACAATTTGTTCAATTTTAACACAAAAATATAAATTTCTCGTAAACGGCGCAATATTTTGGCTTGAAATTTTCAGAACTTTCATAAGGAAATATGATCTTTCAGATAAAAAATAAAAGTAAAATTTATGACAAAAAATTCTGAAATGTCACTTTAATGTCTGATTACAAGAGATTTTCGTAGTCCTCCACTTTTGAAGTTAAACATCCTTATATAACCCTTTTGTATATAAATGTTAAAATATTGACAGAAATCCGAATTGCAAGAGAACTGCAACCTAGTATGATTAACAGGCCGAGACCATTCGCTTGCAATAAGATAAACAATCACTGATCTCTATCATTCTCCGTCAACGAAATCCTCTGAACAGTTTAAAATCTGTCAGCTACCCTTATTTGTACTTCTTTTGTGCAAGTAATCTACGTCAAGATCTCACGTCATCGGATATGGTTAGACAGGAAGAAAACTAGTCCACTGTTTATGAGGGTGTAGATGGGGTCGTCCAATAAATTACATCGCGGAATAACACAAGATTTCTCAGAATACCCTCCCGGTTTCTTGTCATTAAAGGGACATAACATTCTTATTTCATTATTTTAAAGTATGTCTTGATGCTTTGTTAATCTCGTGGATAGAAATGCTATCAATTTTCTGAAGTTGTTATTTATAAGCGAAAAATATGCCTTTAAATTTGAGACAGAAATGGCAAATTCCATATAAATCTGAACTATTGTCCACAACAATTTGCTTAATTCTAGCACAAAATATATATTTCTCTTAAACGGTTCAATACTTTGGCTTGAAATTTTCAGAACTTTCGTAAGAAAATTTGCTCTGTTCGATTAAAAAAGTAAAAATGAAAAATAAATGAAATGTCCCTTTAATCAATGTGGATAACGGCCCCAAAACACACATTTTATGCAATAAACATTTTAATAAATATGTTATGCCTGCTTTCATCAAAAATGAATCTTTCAATAAGAAATTATACTTTTTGAAATGGGATAATGCCTTACATAAAACTTATACGACTTTTATTTAACTTCTTTTAACTTTTTTTGCTGCAAGTATTTGGTCATATAGTACATGTTGAATCTGCTAATCAACCCTCATACTGTTACACGGTTGAATCCAACCGACGCCAATAACATTGAACGATGTCCACTCCACCATTCTTCAGTTTTTTTTTATACATCAACTTGTAGGCTTTATTAGATTTTGACGTAGATCTTTCGATGTGAGCGCTTCCCAAAGGTCACGTGGGTTAACCACCGTGTTGATTTTAATTTTATACTTTACAGGCTATGGGAGCCTGACCAGCGGCACCTATTTTTTCGAGCAAACAAAATGGCGGACAAGGAAGTGGATTCTGACGGTCCCAGCAGTTATTTGGACGTAAGTTGTGTTTTTGTCCTATAACACCAACTTCGAAGCATAAATAGGTCAGGTTATGATTCAACTTTGTTATTGTCTTTGTCTTTAGCTCATCGGACTGGCATACATAACGTAAACGATAAGCAAACGTGATAAAGAGGCGTTGCTCGTGAATTATGCATATATTTGTCCACGTTTTAAATGATTAAAAGCAATAAAACAGATACTTAAAGTACACGTTATATTATCAAAATTACACTTACTACATTATTCTTTGAAAATCCAAAAGTCTAAGGATGATCGCAAATGTTAGAATTTGAATATTGATGTTTTTATTCACTGTACGGAGACCAAAAATTCCCCCGAACACGTGCATTACAGTACCGATTTTTTTAGTCTTACTGGACGGGTATTCGGATTGAATTAATTTCATTTACGGGTGATTTGAGTTAATTTCTGTACGGGTGTTCGGAGCGTTTTATACCTTTGTAGAAGATAGAAATCTTTGGTGTTAATCAGTTTAGATATTTAATTCCTCATTTGTTTCTCTTTCCATCAAATCTTAATGATGATAAAATGATACAGTGATTGGAATTCAAATCCGTGTTGCCAAAAACACTTAAAATCACACTTATCTATTGTAGCAAGCTCTAAAATCAAGGTCTAATCTGTCAATTTTGCGAATTACCTCCCTTTGACATAAACAAATAGGGAACTTGAAATGTTTGATATTAACAAATTTATCAAGGTTTTCGATTGGAGGTTGTTGCAACATCATGCTGACTTTACAGGGCATTTTTGAACCCTTTCTTCGACTAGGATTGTTCCCAGATGTCCATGCAATAGCGATTTCAATTTCCTAAGGAGATTACATTGTAAAATGTTCAATCTTTGGAACACAATGAAAATACTGCTTTTCAAACATCATTTTCTAAACGCCCAATACAATGTTATGTACGCTTCTTTACATTTCCTGACTGGTAACTTGACGGACTACCATTCCATGCAGTCCGGCATGGTTTGCATTCTTCTGCTTGAATTTCTGAAGATTGAAATTGTGTAAAATTTCCGTTCAAATTGTACACCTGAAAAACGGACCCTGTCACATTAAAAAGGTCCGTTTTTCATCCCCGTCATTAAGATCCACAAAACGTAAAGCACTAAGCACAACCAAGTCAATGAACAATGCGAAACACTTTCATTTGAATTGTTTACTTGTTGTATTTAGAAAAAATATGACAAGCGAAGTAGGTGTAACGTTTTCACTTTGGTTCAGTATAGAATTTAAATCCTAGGAAGACAGAGAATAGAGTTTGAGATGAAAGAGAGACGGACATACAGAGGATATCACACGGAAATACATACATAAGAGAAATACATAAGGACTCATAGATTTAATAATGTTGGACACGTGTACACCTTTTGGTAACTTTCTGTCGTTTTCAAACAATTGAGCACCCACACGCCAGCTGAACAATAAAAGAATGCTTCTTATTTGCACGTCAAAATAAAGATTTCACGAACGGAAAATTTTGGATCGCGTAAAATAACACCGACTATGGAACGAACTATGCAAGACAATGATATATACATATTATTTTATAGGTATTTACAACAGTATTCCATAAACCCATGTCCAAAAATACACGTGAATGGAAACTTTTACGCTCGTGCAATACACGGTTCACTGCGTACAAAATCCCATTTGTATTGTTATTGGTTTAGACATATCGATGGAATTAGTGGGCTTTAAGGGGAAATGCTGCAGTTTTTCGGAACAATCGGTCATTACTGTAGAAAATTAAATTAAATTTGGTACCATATATGATTCGCTACCATATTTTCAATAATATAACACGTCATTACAATTTACCATTTTCGATGGTAAAAGCGTATTTATTATGCGAAACTGATTTCGTTAAGATAGAAATCGATTATTTAGAGAAAGACAGTTGTAAGTGTATACACAGTTACCAATGTTTTACGTCATTTTATTCGTGCGTAGCTGATAAAAATTGTTGTAATGCACTAAAAAGTGTACTAACCTATACACTTTCATTTTGAGTTATTACCAGGACACGTTGCTTAAAACAATGATGGAGTTTTATCAAAGTCTATGATGTAGAGCTTGAAATATTTCCAAAAAATACAAATTTTGACATTAAACACTTCAGCTTCGTTGGTCGAACTGAACACGCGAGCATGCTATTTTACACATTTGTGCGTTTATAATAGCACATATTTTGGGTTTTCTGTTCTTATTAAATGTAAGACGTTACTTTAAATTCGTTTTCGGGACTAAACGATGATTATAGAGCATTTATAAGCATTTTAGTGACCTTGGGTAGGTGCAGGAAATCATGCATTTTTTCGCTGTAGGGGTATGTTATACGAATGCCTATAAAATTCAAACAAGATCGCTGACCATCCATTTTCATTTCATTTTTCAATTGGGAATTACATATAATTTCAGCATACAAAATATAAATGAATTCTTTTATTTGGAAAAATTTAGGAAACTGGAGCATTCCCCCTTAATGCTTATTTAAAGTACATGGTAATATCGCTGCGACTGGAGCACCTGACCGCGCTATGACCGCGGCCTGGTATCTACGAAATGTTCGATTAGAATGGGTGAAATGCCTCTTTCGACACTGTATTACATGTATGAAAAGTAAAGCTAAAACGACTTACCAACATATTCCTGTATTTCTCTCAACATCTCTAGCACAACTACATTTGATGTTTTCGAGAATGAAGCTACTCATACCACTTAGGTTTAAGATTGTCCACCCATTTGGTAGGAGACTGTGACCAGTTTCATCAAAGGATTTAAGGCATGTTTATGTCTTAAGTACCAATGTCTTACAGTCTGCACGCTTAGGAGAGGAGTCAGGTATCGCCCCTTCCATCAAGTCCTAGGTAATTTTATTGTTGTTTCGTAAGACATCAGTAAGTCAGAAATATTAAATAATATGCTTTGGTGAGTACGTTCTATATTAACCATTTAGTTTATTTGTTCATTTATTTCATCATCAAGACAGTGCTGTAATTCCTTTGACTCGAGATAGCTTAATTTGCATGAACAAGTTCCAAAAACTATATTAACCCTTTCCCAAACACGACCTGAGTTTCACGTTCCTAACAAAAAAGGATTGAGCAAACATTGGGGCAAAAGACGAAATATTTATAACCAGTATTTCCTCCTTTTGCATCAATAATTCCAATGCTCCCATAGCGTGCTTTATATGAGTTAGTCATAATTTTATTACTCTAACAATTTTTCTTCCCCGGACGTTGTTTATTATTTTGTAATTTATAAAAATGCTGGCTTGAAGAAAAAACGATTTTGATGTAGATAGGTTACGACACCATCAAAATATTGTTTTCGTTCAACCATTTCCCTAATAAATGTTGTTGATGTCCTTAGTAAAATGTGATTTTGCAAAGCATTGGGAAAAATAATAAAAAGCTAGTCCCTGTTTTCCCTCAATATGCTGTAACTAATGAAACATGTACTGGGTTCTCCATAACTTAAAAAAACTGTTGTGTCCCTCTTATACACCTATCCCATTTCAAGTAAAATATTAAGATGTTTTTACATGGGCGGATCCAGACATTTTGTCCTAGCGGGTCCGTGTGTTCTAACGGAGGACGGGGCGGGCGACTGAATTGGTGTATGCAAAAATACTATAATAAAGAATACTTCGATAAACATTTTTACAATTAAGAGGGACGGACCAAGCCCCACTCCATCCCCTTATGGATCCGCATATAGGGTTAACCCATAATTATTGCCTAAAATGTGTGTTTTCAGTCTGTTATTGGCATTGGATAACAAGTAAAAATCAGTCTGATATTGTCAAAAACGGTCGTTATTCAGTAAATTCACGTGCATTATCGGACCGATTTTGCATTCACATATCCTCGATCGGGGATTTGTTGTGAGTGCTTCAGAAAATTGAAAATAAAGCCGAAATTTAGTCATTTCCCTTTTCCGCGATGTAAATTCTTATAAGACCCCATTTCCAGTTTATAATAGTAAATTAGGTCTCCCAGTGTAACCATATCTGATGACGTAATTATAGTGACGTAGGTTTAATTCTTGGAATCAAAAGGTAAACAAACGGGCAGCTGACAGACTTTGCATTAAAAGTGGATTTCGTGGACATGGAAGAATATAAATTAGAATTGAGTGGTAGTGGTCTAGGTCAAATGTGATGGTAAGCCTATGTGTTTCTTGTTCTTCTTTTAGTTACTGCAATTTTTCCTTTACAACTTTGTTTTTTATCGAAATGAACGAATGTCTGAAACGAATCAGAGATCTACCTCGGAAGTTCCGACCTTTTGTTTTATTACTGTGCCCGCACTGAAATGAACGTTAGAATATCCAGAGTATGTTTCCAAAAGAAAACTTAGTCGAATATTGTTACGATTTCGCCAACCCAAATGAAGATTATGTCAGTAAAAATGCGATGAAACTTGACTACATAGCTACACGATGAAAATCTAACGGCCCGTCTAGTGGATATCGTGCTTACTCGATATATGTCGAGTCGAATGCCGGAAAACTCTGGTATCTGTCGGTGTAAATGTGGCTAAATTTTCACAAAGTTTTTGAGTTATTCGTCTTATTTTATTACATTTCTTTGCAAATTATTCATATTTTATGCAATAATAGCGTCAATTCACGTTTTTTCGGTCGTTAACATTCTCAGAGGCCCACAAAATGGGTTATCGCCTTCGACCTCCGGTCTCAGGCGATAACGCATTTTTTGGGCCTCTGAGAATGTTAACGACCTCAAAAACGTGAATTAACCCTATATTATTGCCTAAAATGTGTGTTTTCAGTCTGTTATTGGCATTGGATAACAAGCAAAAATCAGTCTGATATTGTCAAAAACGGTCGTTATTCAGTAAATTCACGTGCATTATCGGACCGAATTTGCATTCACATATCCTCGATCGGGGATTCGTTGTGAGTGCTTCAGAAAATTGAAAATAAAGCCGAAATTTTGTCATTTCCCTTTTCCGCGATGTAAATTCTTATAAGACCCCATTTCCAGTTTATACCCCAATAAATAGTAAACTAGGTCTCCCAGTGTAACCATATGTGATGACGTAATATAGTGACGTAGGTTTAATTCTTGGAATCAAAAGGTAAACAAACGGGCAGCTGACAGATTTTGAACTAAAAGTGGATTTCGTGGACATGGAAGAATATAAATTAGAATTGAGTGGTTGTGGTCTAGGTCAAATGTGATGGTAAGCCTATGTGTTTCTTGTTCTTCTTTTAGTTACTGCAATTTTTCCTTTACAACTTTGTTTTTTATCGAAATGAACGAATGTCTGAAACGAACCAGAGATCTACCTCGGAAGTTCCGACCTTTTGTTTTATTACTGTATTCGCACTGAAATGAACGTTAGAATATCCAGAGTATGTTTCCAAAAGAAAACTTAGTCGAATATTGTTACGATTTCGCCAACCCAAATGAAGATTATGGCAGTAAAAATGCGATGAAACTTGACTATACGATGAAAATCTAACGGCCCGTCTAGTGGATATCGGACTTACTCGATATATGTCGAGTCGAAGGCCGGAAAACTCTGGTGTCTGTCGGTGAAAATGTGGCTGAATTTTCACAAAGTTTTTCAGTTATTCGTCTTATTTTATTACATTTCTTTGCAAATTATTCATATTTTATGCAATAATAGCGTCAATTCACGTTTTTTTTCGGTCGTTAACATTCTTAGAGGCCCGCAAAATGGGTTATCGCCCTCGACCTTCGGTCTCAGGCGATAACGCATTTTTTGGGCCTCTGAGAATGTTAACGACCTCAAAAACGTGAATTAACCCTATATTGAACAGCACAGTTTCAGACTTGTCCAAATTCAAAGTTGTTGTAGACAACAATTTCAAGTAAACCAAATTTTACATATTTTGCTATTTTGGGAAAGAAAGTATTGTAGAAAATGACAAAATTATTTGCCACTAACAATATCCTTTTTATCACGCCGGGAATTTATGTCCGGGGAGTTAATGTTACAGCCCTAGTGTCGCGTCGCGTCGTCATAAACTTTAACCTGGTCTATATCAGACACTATTAGGGATACAGCCTTGATATTTCATGCATGGATACATCTCGCAAAACCTTTGATTTCGGACCATGGCCTTTTACCTAGTGACCTTGACCTCGGAAATTGACCTACATTTAAAAACTTAAACCTGGTCTATATCTCAGGCACTACTAGAGATACAGCATTGATATTTCAAAGAAGGATACCTCTCGCCAAGACCTTTTATTTGGGACAATGACCTTTGACCTACTGACCTTGACCTTGGAGTTTGACCTTCTTTTAAAAACTTTAACCTGGCCTATATTGCATGCACTACGTATTTTTCAAATGTAATCAGGCAGGCTGTGATTGACAGCATATAAATTGAAACAACCTTTAGGCCGGTTACATTTGTTACCATGCAAGTTCTAAGTCTCAAAAGCAAAGTTTCAAATGCGATCATGTACATGTATTTTGAAATGTCATCAAGCATGTTACATGTACAAATGCTATAATATGAAATGGAAATATCATCACGTATATTGCAATTACCATCATGCAACGTATATGGCATCACGCAATACATGAAAATTTGCTTAACCCATTACCAAACGACAAAATTTTGGACTGTTTGAAAGATGATGCAGACGACAATTTCAAGTGAATGAAACTTCTATTTCATTGGTATTTCATGGTAGAAAACATTGTGGGAATTTCTTTATTTTCCACAATGTTTTCCCAAGCCATTTACTTTCAGGGAGTCAAAAAGAGTCATTGTGTGGTAATGGGTTAATACCGCTCTATGGAGGGGACGGTAATAACGGACGATTGTCTTGTGAATTTTCATTATATGATGCCTCCAAAGCAAAATACAAATTAATGGAAAAAGACGGTACTACTGGAAGACATTTCCATTATTCTGACTAAATCAAATAAATACAATATTTACAAAAGGGGGACCTTTAAAGTGACATTTCACATTTATTTCATTTTTTAAAAATTGTGTCTTGATGCAAAGATTGTTTATTCTAATGCATAGAAATGCTATCAGGTTTTTGAAGTTGTTATTTATAAGCGAAAAACGCGCCTTTAAAGTTGAGACAGAAATGACAAATTCTATATAAATCTGAACTGTTGTCGACAGCAATTTGTCTAATTTTACACAAAAATACATATTTCGTGTATTTCTCGTAAACGGTTCAATATTTTGACTTCAAATTTTCAGAATTTCCATAAAAAACATGCTCTTTTAGATAGAATAAAAGTAAAATTTATGTAAAAATAATTGTGAAATGTCACTTTAAGGGTCGATGAAAAGTGCATGGAACTTACAGTTATGATATTTTGGCACAATCATGTTTACAAATTCTTTCTTTATAAACAAGGAAAGACCGTTCTTAATTTTCGATGTAGTTTTGCGTGCGTTGGTTTAAATAGTGCAAGTTTGAAAAACCTGCAAGACTAAAACCATCATATGCAAATACAAAATTTCGGAGTTCAATATTGTATTTTACATAGGTAAAATTAGTAAATATGTGCATAAAAGTGAATAATTCTGATTATGTAACATTATTATCAATTGATTGATAATCAAATTTAAAGTTGTCTTACCTTATTTAGTCTGTACACTTTGATGCTGCGATCTAGGCACGACTAATGCTCTACTGCACACTAGTTTACTATATATAGATCTAGTCTCTTTTTTTGTGTGTGTGTGTGGATTTAAATTACATAATGTATAAATTGTATACGAGGGTTGTTAATAAAGTATCCGGAAAGTCTTTTTGATTTGTGTATTAACTGAGATTTAATTTTCAACACAAATACTTTGAAGAATAATGCGTTTGGTTCTGCAACAAAGATTAGGCTGTTTGAATGGAGGTGCATTTGACAGTCGCTATGGTAACGTAAGCTCGCGTTAAGCGGGTTTAACTGGATAATTGGTAATTGGTAGGATATATGACATACCGGTCGCTTTTAAAGTGATTATATTTTGTATTTTGACCTCAAACCCCGTCAAAAATGTTGGTGACTTTTCAGCATACGTTCTCATTTGCAATCATAACGTCTTCGGCTAACATATGACGTCAATTCCGTACCCAACCGTAACAAATGTGAATACATTACCTTGCTGATGTAACAAAAATGACGCCTATATAACGGTGTTGAAAAGGTTTTAAGTTTAATGAGTAATTCAAAAATCAGAGGAAACTGTATGATGATAAACACATACAGCAATAGTTCTATGAAAATAATAAAGCACTTATGAGTGGTATAACGCATTTAAAAATATTTTTATGCATGATGTTGGTGACCCCAAAAGATTTGAACGTCCCGAAACGACGTAGGCGAAAGCAGTCATGACCTGCCAATGGGTGTCAGAGAAACGATCCATTAAATTCCGAAAACAGATTTCAGATCCTACTTTGGTAAGTAGATTCACGCATGGAAGAAATGTGTATCTTGCAGTGGTGAATATATCGATGTAATTATTAGATTGTAAGACAGATGTTTCCGACGTTGTATCCATAAAAGAAGTAAGTTGCCCCGCTCGTCTATAGAACGGGCCTGAAAGCAAACGACCTAGTTGTTATCACGAGATCAGACGCGCGAGTTATAAAACCATTATAGCTGGGCCGATAAGGGGAAAAATTGTGCACTTAGTGAAACAAGCATGAAACTTGGTATGTGGGTTCAACATGTCCTACTCTTTCAAACAACATCGTTGGCCACTCGAAATTCAAAATGGCGGTCAAAATGGAGGCCATTTTCAAAATGGCCGCCATATAGTACTTACTATTACAGTTTTTGGTATTAAAGTGAGCTGAATTGACCGACTTATACGATTTTTTTTGTCGAGACGCATATGTTTGACGACAGTAAATCCAAATTCATATATAAAGAGTGCTTGTTTTCATCATTTTAGCTCATCTGGGCATATTATAATCACGAAAACCTGTTACAGATGGGCAAATAAGAGAAATGTTAGGTTTTTAGTGTAATATGCATAAAAACTTGACATATAGACTCACCATGGTGCACTCATTAGAAAGAAACAGATGGCCACGCAAATATTCAAAATGGTGGACAAAATGGCAGCCATTTTCAAAATGGCAAATGGCCGCCATTTAATGCTTGGTTTAACAGAATTTAATTTTAAATTTGTCACAATTTATCAATATGTATGATTTTTGTGCTGAATTTATTCTTTTGATCATAGGAAATACATATATATATTTTGATTGATTTAATCATTTTAGCTCACCTGAGTGCAACAAACTCAACGTGAGCTTCAAGGGTAACCCTTTGTCTGTATCAGAACAACAACAATTGAAAACTATGAAAACCGAAAACTATGTTCCTTAGCAAAAAACTCACACACAAACAATTATACAATTTGTGCCAGACACACATAGACATTTCGACTTTAATTTAGCAAAACTGCTCAAGCAAGAGTGACAGAATGGTAATATCTTACTCACCTCTTGATAAGACTGCGTGACGTAGATGTGGAAATTATTAATCTATTTTTAAAATTTTTTACAAAAACTAAAGAAACCAATTGCTGCATACAATGTTTGTTTTGAATTTATTGTTATTGGTCCCTTGTAAATGTAAATATGTCCAAATTCATCATTTTAGCTCACAAGAGCACAACACACTCAAAGAGAGCTCCAAAGGTGACAATTTGCCTGCTGCTTAACATCAACAATGCCATATTTCAGATATGGTGTACTATTACGCCAGTTGGTAGCCAGCAAAGAAACGCTGCCTTTCAAATTTAGGAAGATTACAAAATCTAGAGAGTCGGAATAGTCACAAAATGCTCGCCTAGTTTTCAGAATCATAACATGGATTTTCAAGCAATCTATTTGTTTTTAATGTGTTACAGCATTTGATGTGGAAAGTACCTAACACAAACTTCATTGTATCCATTTCTGACTGAATACTATTGGGTGCCTTTTGCATTTAGCTCTCAAAGTTGCTCAAATTGATACTTTGTGATCGTTGACAGTCTGTTATCAGCTATACAGAACACATTGTCAGACGCCAACAAATTTATGGTTACGACTCTCTATAAGTCACAACATTTGACTAAATGTTTATATATAGCGTGTGGAGATTGTTAACAATTACTTGGGTTGCCAACTGAATTAGGTAACATTCTATCGAAAATGGTAATTTTAGAGGGCATTTCTTTGAAAATATTCACAATATCAATAGATGCATTTATATAAATAAAATGTTCATTTGAAAACACAAGCTTATGAGCTTTATTTAACCCTTTCCCAAACGGCAAACTTCTAAGATGGTCCAATTCAAAAGCTGCTGCAGATGCCAAAAGGGATGTTGTGAAAGATAGAACTTGTGTATAGGATGGCACAGAAAATATTGAGACAAAAGGAGAAACTGATGGTAATCAGCAGTTTCTTCTTTTGTCTTAATGTTTTCCGAAGCATTTACTATTAGGGACGTCAAAACCAGGTCTTGTTTGGGAAAGGGTTAATTAAATGATATCTATTTTTCTCACCGACATCCATATGTATGCATATATTTGACCAGCCCGTGTATAACTTGTTGGGTATACCATATATTTCTCTTGACTCCACAATATGATGAATGTGGGCATTTATAGATAAGCATTTGCGTTTTACAAGAGAAAAAAGATTGTTTATTTCCATTTTTCAGTCCCTAATCATTAGAGATCTGTGTATGTGGATGAATGAGTGGAATAGCAATTCTTCTCAATACTTGTTACATATTATTTTGGTATTTGTCTTTTGATACATAATGTTATGTTAATGGTTTGACAAACAGCATATAAACAGAAAGGAAGGAACATTTTAAAACCATTCAAATATAAAGATATCCTGTTATGGTTAAGCAACAATCATTCGTTTGACACACTAACAAGCCAACTTCTACTCTGGTTACTATGTCTCTTTTGCCTTAAGTAATAAAAATTGACACAAATATAAACAGGCTATAAGAAAGATTGCTAATTAAGTTTAATTTGCAACTTTGTTCTTGCATTCATTCTGCGAATCAAAGTTTATTTACAACTACATGTATATGTATCAAGATCAACACATTTTAGTCAGTTTTCAAATTAAAAATCAGATCCATGCCTATAATTACGTACAAGGAAACTCGTACCAAAGGGGACGTATATGAACCAGGATCTGTGTAACATTTGAGACCATATCAAGCTGTACAAACGTCTAATAAAGATAATTATATTCCTATCTCTCTAATAGTTTCTGGGTAACATTGTACAACTTTGCCAGATTATACCCAGGTAAGAACTGATCTGGTTCCGTGGGTGACTAAATTGCGATAATGGATCCCTTTTCCATAGCCGGGTCATATTATTTTAAGACAGTGTAACTAAGTATTGCAGGACATCGTGAATAGTAAGCGGTATAAAATTTGTTTTAAGTCCACAACTCCTTGATTCCATTATGCAAAAGGGTAGGCTTGATGCTCGCTGCGGGAAGTTCAGTGTTTGTGGTTTCAAAGTTGAGCTAAACAAAATTATGCTGCATGGATTTGTTTGATTGTTAGGCTTATTGTATAGGAATTTACAGGCTTTTAATTCCCATGTTTTGTTGGTCTATTCCATATACAAGTAACACTTAGGGTTTTAAGTTGGCCGATGCTGTACCCTAAGTTGAATCGTTTGCCATTGATGACATCAACAGGCATATTCTCTGATTGTACAAAGACAGCCACTGTTTGCGTGAAATGAGCATGCAAATCTTTAACAAAATGTGTTTGTGAAACATGAATGCCCCCGAAAAGTTTTCATGTTAAGTTTTAGGGCTGATAAGGGTTAATGAATGACCACGAGGAAGGTCATATTTCATGGAACAGAAAGAAGGTTACATATCAAATTTGAACTTCGTATGTCAAATACTTTTGGAGAAAAGGCAAATGCTACGTTTTCGGACTGACAGGCGGGTGGACAGACCGGTGGACAGACAGGCAGATGTAAATTGTGAAGGAAACCTCTAATTAATAGTAGTCATTGATCGTGATGTCGTAAGATAATTCTACTTTTTGTCAAATACAACATTCCTAGGAACACAAATAGACAAATATATATGAATCACAATCAGGATCATTAATTTATTTCATATTACCCGTCTAGATAACATGCAAATACCATGTACATGATAATGCGCATAAAAATGGCGGCCATCTTGGATTTTTCTAAAGCAATATCTCACAAACAACAAAGCGAATAAATCAGTATTTACAATAAATATTCCACACATTTGTGAAAGGAAATTTGCAGAAAAAAAACCAAAATCTAGTTGAAATTTACACAAAAAATGGACTAAATCATGTCCATGGCGGCCATCTTGGAAAATGGCCGCCATTTTGATTTTTTCCGGTGGCCAACGGGTTTTTTTGTAAACAGCTATCATTTGCTGACCTCTGTGCAAAATTTCATGCTTGTTTCACCAAATGCACAATTTGAGTGAAAAATCGACTTTATCGGCCCAGCTATTACGGAAACTTTATTAACATCCCTCGTAAGGTAGGGTTCAAAATTGCCACTACCCGGACAAATATTCATAACCCGTTACCCGACGATTAATTTTGGCTTTTAAGTTTCGTTTTTCTATAATAATTTCGGATTAACAAATGTAGGCTAATAGTCTTGTTCCACCTAACGAACATTCGCAGCGAATTTGTACCGAACGTAAAGGGCAATATTCGAAGTGTTCGATGCCAATTTATTAGGTGAACTTTGGTTTTGTTTCCGACGATTTTGTACCGACCATGCACTGAATGCGTAACGAACTTGTAGTGACTGTGTTTACGAACCCCTAGCATTTGAGTTACGACTATAACGTCATATTTGGATTGGCATCGTGAGGATCGGTGTGTTTCGTTGGCGGTTCGTTGGCCTTTTCGGTCAAATCAGTATATAAACGCACCTTCATCGGAGTGCGAACGATAGTCCTTCTGTGCGATCATGACGTACATACCGACCAGGATTTCGTCGGCGAATTATTACCGACACCAAAACAAAAGTAACGAATGCCAGACGTATGCCTACCGATTCCTATGAGAACCATTACCGAACTCATTCCGATAGTTTTGATCGCTGCATTCGTCGAAAAAGTTTTTGTATGCTCAAAACTTTTTGGGCGTCTGCGATCACCGACTACCTGTCGACGAAAAACTCCGAACACATATACTTAACATAAACCGTTTATGGAACGAACCTTTCACGAATATGCCGAATGAAGTTCGGTACGCATTCGGTGTAATTTTCGGTTAGATGGGACAGGGTCGTTACATGTTTGTTTTGCCCAACATGGCAAGTGAAATATTTCAGCTGGTGGCTGACTTTTGAGATGTTGTTTATAGAAATGAATTTTGTGCTAAAATAGACTGGATTTGCCGTTATATATTGATAAACCGTCGGTGTTGTAATAAAATCTCGTAATTACGGCTTGAATCAAACCGTAGACGATATCTAATAACAACACTTACGAAATTGTATTGTTTGTCCGAAACTACGTTATGATTAACCAGATAAAGTCGTTCCATATTTAGACTATAGTTTAAAGTGTTAACTAGACTAGAAAGGTCAAATTTTATTCAGGTCGTTTTTATCCTTTCATTGCGGTCTTATTTCACTATTTAAAGGCCAAATACATGAATGTATTATGCTAATTTTTTTTCTCGCTTCAAATTTCAAACAAAATGGCGGCCCCTTTTTTGTAAATACCTAAAGAAAATGTATTTATACGCGTTATAAAGAAGACAGGAATCACATGGGTAATAATAAGGATTTTTTATTCCCCCGTGAAACGAATTTTTCAGGGGGGGAGGGGGTATAATGGAATCAGCCTGTCTGTCTGTTTTTCCATATGTCTGTCCGTGTACAAAATACGTCTCCAGAGCATATATTCTGAAACAAAGGTGCTATCAACTTCAAACTAGGTACATCTATACATCTCATTGTTGGAAAATTTCATGTAAAAGAACATTCACCTTGCCGGATTTCAAGATTATGGTTCAAGAAAAAATGATTTACAAATGTTATCTTACTCTATATTCTTATGCAAGGGAGGTGATTTTGAACAAATATTTCCATAAGTATGGTATAAATTCCAAATTCTAAACCGTTCAAAATGCTTATGTTTGTATTTGGAATGGAAATGTAACACAGTTTAGGAATTACTGGCACTTTTCAAATTTCGCATCTGGGTCTTTGGTGTTAACGAGGGGCTGGATACCTTTAAGGCGTATTTTTCGGTTATAATTAACAACTTCAAAAACCTGATGACATTTATACACATTAGAATAACCAGTCTTTGCATGAGGACATACTTTAATCAAAGTGCTGAGAGCACTGTAATTGGACGTCTCTGATTGATTGAGCGGGATTGTACATGAACGATAGATATTTTATTCATTCTTCTGTTAGGCGATTAACGTTTAATTCTATAAAATCGGTTTCGCACATACGAAATCGGCTTTATTACCAAACAACCCCTCTCAGACTTCAAATTGATTTGATTGCCGTTTCAAGACAACTGATTTGTCTCTATGAATAATCACTATTAATTTGATTATCCAATTCATGTGATTAGCAATTTTGTCTTCTTGTTTCGGTTTAACTATGAATATTGACGTCAGTTACACCTTTCGTTGATTTTATAAAGGACGATACAAAGCAATGTTTTTAAAATGTAAGCCAACGCGCTACATGAATGAAAGCCGCGATAGCTCACTTTGCAGAGCACTCACCTTGTACTCTTTACACACGTATATATCTGGAAGGCCCTGGCTTCGAATTCTACTTAGACATTGTTCTTTTTTATCATCTTTTTTCGACTTTTATCTCCACATCTCCACCATCGTTAGGGAAAAACGACCGCAGTGACTTAGAATCGATCTAAACACAAAATCAACGAAATAAAATAATGAAACGCCGATCATTTAGATACAATTGCTCTCAATCAATGATAGACGTCTAAATACAGTGCTCCAAGCACTTTGATTTTTATTCGAATTTAGAGTAAATAAAACAGGGAAGCACTTTTTCCCTGGTTGTGGTTACAAAGCAATCAAATTCAATACATACTTTTCCTGAAACAAAATACCAGATGAATTGGAGCACCTACCATGGATTCCTCATACCAGTACCACCGCAGCATCCTTTTATCTACAGATGTGCACACAAAGAAGAAATTGGGAACGTGCCGTCGGGAAAATGGCAGTGGCAGTGGAGTACAATACGCAATTTCAATCTTAATACCAGGATTTGTGTAAAATATGGCAAAGAAAATATTGAGACAAAAGGAGAAACTGCTGGTTATCAGCAGTTTCTTCTTTTAATTCAATGTTTTCCCAAGCCTTTTCAACTAGGGACGTCAAAACCAGGTCTTGTTTGGGAAAGGGTTAAGAATAGCAATGTCCCTATCTGTAAACATATTCACCCGATCATCCAGGTACCATTTTCACTGTTGCAGATCCATTGCTTCATCTTCTTAGCACAATACACGTAAACGGGACACTTAAACGTAATAAATACAATCGCTGTCACTAGATCTTATACTAGTAATTATCATTGTTGTCATGATCATTGATCAGTATGTAAATAGGTCATGATACTGTCGAGTATCAGTGATACAGTTGCTGGAGAGAAAAAACAAAACTCGTAAGAGCAACTATTTTTCTGAATAGGTGGATATCACTAGCGTCTCATCTGAGGCTGTTCAGATGGAACCCCGATTTTTCGTCGAGTCGAACCCGAGTTGCGAAATGAACTGACTCTCCCATAATCAATTTAAAACCCCTGTTTCCAAAATACGTCGCGTGGAAACCCCGTTTCTTTAAATATGCCAAAGACTTAAACAACAATGATCAAAGAAAAAGAATTTATCATACACAATACGTGCATTAAATTGAGTAATCATCCTAAAATGTCTGCTTTCAGTAAACACATCAAGAAAATCAAAACAAACGTTATACAGAAGAAATGGTCCGAACTGGTTACGAACCAACAGCGTTCCAAATTTCATACTGAAAACAGGTTGCGAGGCTAATCCTTTCCCGTTTGAGCTATCGCTGCTGTTGATGATATAGGGCGTTTGTTAACTTTATCAAGTAAGCGTATGCGTGTATCTCTTTCTAAAGATTTTACTCTTTACACAATATCATGAAAGTCAAATCACTACATAAAAATGGTTAAATCGAAAAAAGGTCGTAAAGTTGGTAAAGACCCGGCATGAATTGAATCGGGCAATGAATCTTATAGTGTTTGTTAGAGAACATAGAGAAAGGAGGAAAAGATACGACAGTTTTCCTGTATGGTCGCAAAATCTATTTTGAATTTCGGTCAACTGGCAATTGAGTTTGAGAAGGGTTGTTTGGTAATGAAAAACCAATTCGACTGTCGAAAAGTGGTTATAAGAATTGGACGTCCGAAAGACGTCCAATTAAAAATGAAATTGGAATGTCATGTCCCTTTAAGAAAAATCTTTTGCAAACACGAACTTTTCCTTCTCCCATCTCGAACGAATAAATTCGCATAACTTGTTTCCTTTTGATAACTTTGTTACCTTCAGTTTCCAAGTATGTCCTAGTATTTTGTTCAAGAACATTAGAATAAATGTAATCCTTTTGTCTGTCATACGAGTCTAGTCCATAATTAGAGTCTCTAAACTGACATCTTTTATTATGTGAAACTTTCTCATTGCATCTGTACTTACATCCCGAATAATCATATTCTTTAATCTGTCTTGCTGTATATATCTCTGGATCCCAACGTTGGCAACAAGCGTCATAATGCATCATGAACATTGTACGCGTTATTTATTTCACTGATTCTTTTATCTTGATTCAAAGTAGGCTTGATTACAATTTTCGGAAGTCCTGGCTTGCTGGTATATATATTGAAACACTTTTGGTGTAATTTGCCAGGGCAAGTGACAGCATGTGAGCAAATTTGTTTGACCAATAGCCATCTTTCTTTGGACAATTACAATCTTGGAATATATCAAATAAGAATATTAAGGATATTGTTGTAAAGTTTATATGGCTTTATTATAAGAAGTTTTCCAAAATTAAAGGAAAAATGCTTTGTTACATCTAAGTATCATTATAATAAAGGGAAATATCACATTAAAAATGTCATACATTAGATTTACCTTAAAATTACGGATCCTCTCTCGGAAAATGTACACCAAATTCCTTTTTCTGCAAATTTGTTTTAACTATAGCATAATTGTTCACTAAATGACTGTAAAATGCAATTTTACTCGTTATTGAAAATATTTTATAAATTGTTTACATGCAATGTCGCTATGTTGGTAATATTAATGGAAAATGCAGCTGTCATTTAACAGAGAAGGTCATGAAAATAAACTGATGTCATGCTACATCAGTGCTCTGATACATTGCCATCAACACCAATTAGCTGTCCGCGATGTAATAACCCGGATGAAAAACATATTATTTACAGATAAAATTGACTGGTTTGGAGAAAATCTAGTTTCAATCACAATATATTAAAAAGCCAAAGTCACCTGTAGCTAAAGGATATATACTGAGAGGCAAAAATATGTATACACACTAGTTATTCCACGTTTTCTGGGAAAACGATTTATATAGTATGTACGATTTTTAATCGCCTCCGAAGGTGGCCATTTATTGATGTAACCTTCTCCGCCTATCCGTGTATCTGTTCGTCCTTCCGTTGCGAAGGTCTTTTCATAGCATACAGCGTCACCGAAAAATGGGATATAATCGATCAATTAATACAAGCATCCACAGTGACACAAACCCTATATTTATTAACGGATTTGGATGAAATTTAAACAGAACGTTTCGAGTCACCTAAGACCATGCGTAATTTGTTATTGTTTTTCAATATTACGATGCGCCATGGCAAAAGGGGGCTTTATGAAAACAAGCTATCTGACATAACTCCTTCTTAATTTATTTACGGATTTTGATGAAAAAAAAATACGTAGAATGTTTATAGACAATAGACTTAATGTATATAATGTCAAATTTCTTTCATATCTTGCTGCGTCATAGAAAAAGGGGTCTTATGCAAAAAGTGTTTTTTGTCGATTTCTACCAGCCACTGAGAATTGGGTTATAATGTTGTGATAAAGAATAAAGAAATTAAATACGGTTAAACGGCAACATTTGATGTTCCACTAAGTCGCACGTGCAAAGTTTGCAAAATCGGCATGTAGTATAAGTATGGATAGTCATACAATTCCAGGTAGAATTAATCAACATCGTTTTATTGCTTTATAGTTGTTAGAAATGAAAAGGAAAAAAATTGAGTCGATCTGATGGTTAGTAAGAGAGATAATGACAAACAAAAAGTGTATACTTTATTTTGCCTCTCAGTATAGTATGGTATGGACCATGTAAGATTAAAACTTTAACAAACACACCGGTATATTATCGCTAGATACAATGTTCTGGCATGACATAGACGGCGAATAAATGTTTGACATGTGAACACCATAATAGTCTATCACTATATGAACATTTCCTTGAAAAACAGTTTGGTGCTAAAACGGAAAAAATAAACGTATCTGAGAACGCGTTCTTCTTTTTCTAGAACTTGTGTTCAATCTTAGATACAAAATTTGATCTTTGTTTAATTTCTTAAAAAGTATTTCAGATAAAGGGCTGAAATTTCGGGAGGATATGGATCAATTCACCAATTAAAGCAAAGAATGATTCTTGGAAAAATACGAGATATACCTCACGATAAATGACCTGGCAGAGCATCTCTTTCGATTAGCACGGGCTGCTCTGCTAGGTCATTTATCGTGAGGTATACTATGGTCTGGTTTTCAATAGACGATATGTTTTCAAAAAACTCAGTTGGGAGGATTTTCAAATGTTGGACCACGACCTAAAATTAGAGAAACGTTCTTTTCAAAATTTGAATAATTCGCTTACGATCCGAATTCACGTAACCCTTTCCCAAACAAGGTCTTTTTTTTACGTCTCTATGGGGGTATGCTTGAGAAAACATTGAGACAAAAGAAGAAAATACTTGTTCCTGTTCATCGCCACCCCTTCCTGTAACCGGATATGTACTGCTTTCTTAGTATTTCTCATTTTCCAATCACATTTTCCAGCTCCATCCCAGTCTATTTCATGATTTTCTATTTTTGATGGTCCGTGATATTGCCACTAAAGGCTTGACAGAGCATAGGAATTTGAACAAGTGACAAAGTAGGTGTAGTCTGAAGGTGGGACGTAGTGCCGTTAACCCTTTCCCAAATAAGATCTGGTTTTGACGTCCCTAATAGAAAAGGCTTGGGAATACATTGAAACAAAGAAGAAACTGCTGATAACCAGCAGTTTCTCCTTTTGTCTCAATATTTTCTATGCCATATTCTACACAAATTCTATCATTTATAACTTCCATTTTGTCATTTGTAGCAGTTTTTGAAGTGGATCCCCCTAAAATTGTGTCGTTTGGGAAAGTGTTAATCAAAGCACTTGATATTGAAATTATGGGCCTGACGAGATACGATAAGTCATATCCCATGTGAGACATCGTAGACCCGAGGTAGTATTGAATAGATCTTAACATTGGTCTAGCATAGGTTTTTGTTAATTGTAGTGTCTAAGAAAGATCTAATGGCGCATGTTAAGGTCGTGTATGCTACAATTAGTCCGGAGGGGCTTCGACAGAATTGTATCCTTGAATTTAAGCAATATTTGGCTTGTTTATATCAAGCATAGTAAGCGATAGAAAAGCGTCCACGTATTTTTAGGTACGTGCGTAGAATTAAGGCGAGACAGAAGATTTAGGCGAAACTAAGTACCACAAAAGTGACGTCATCTTGAATTTTCTCCATTTCTTTCTTCATATCATCCACATATTTCTCGACACGTAACATCGCCTCCAATGTTTTGTACTCGTAATCAAACTTGGAACAAACCGGCTCCATTGGCAAGCATTTAATTGGTGTGATGAACACACACAAAATTAAAACCAAGAAACTAGATTTCTGCAACATGTTGAACAAACTGGCTCCATAGGCAAGCATTTAAGATTTTAACGTCTTTTTCGAAGAGGCTTGAGAAAACATTGAGACAAAAGAAGAAAATGCTGATAATTAGCATTTTCTAATTTTGCCTCAATATTTTCTTGACTATATTACACGTGGTCGCCTCAAGCTATGAAGAAGTTTTAACTAGTAACCCATTACCAAACCACACAGTTTTAGGCTGGGCCAAATTGAAAGGTCGTGCAGACGACAATTTAAAGTGAATGACATTTATACATTATTGACCTTCCTGGATGGAAAATATGGTGGGAAATGAAGAAACTGCTTGTCACAAGCAATTCCTTCGTTTTCCACAGTGTTTTCCTAAGCCTTTACTTTGTCACTGGTGGTGAACTCGGCCAAAGCGAGTGGCGTTTTTCGCTACAACAAGATACAGATATTTTGCGTTTAAATGTGAGTTTATAGATCTGATTGGATAGTTTTTCTAATAACAACGAATTTTTTCTAAAAATAGACCGGGTGAATCGATATGTATTGACAAATCGTTTGTGTTGTTATAGAATCTCGTAACTACGGCTTTATCGAAGCCGTAGTTACGATATTTTATAACAACACCGACGGAATACTAAGATCGCGAAAAAAACGTCCCACGCTTTGGCCGAGTTCACAACCAGTGCTTGTTGGACATCGAAATGCGTCAATGTATGTGAATGGGTTAAAAGAACCACTTGGGTTCCGATCAGGATATGTGTAAACTCGGACTGGTCAGGTTCTATGCTTGAAGTGCTACGAACTGAAATTTCATCTGCATCAGCGCTGTGCAATTCAGCATAACCTCACATCAAACATATTCCTCTTCCGTGCAAATAGAAACATCGTAAGAAAATGAAGATATCAAATTTCTCTTGGACATCATTTTCGAAAAATTACGGCCGGGCAGCAAATCCGTAGTGGACTGTCTTAATGCCAATTTCAAACGTGTTATATTTTAGAATAAATCTAGTTCATCGGTGAGATCAACACGGATGGAGCTAAAAATGCTCAAAATATGATCATTTTTTTTTCACTCAGTGTTTCCCGCTAAACACTTAAGGTGTCTCCCCTCTAATAGTATAATCGCAATCCGCCAATGGGAACAAGCAGCCGATTTGACTCGGTCGACTCCGAGTTGAATCGGTCGACTCAACTCGCCTGTATGTTCCCATTGGCGGATTTCTTCGTTTCAAAATGAATGCGATCATTGATAACAAGTTCACGGTGTATAATCACTTGACTCAGAATTTTCGATAATCTTCAATATCTTTTTAATACTTGATTAATTTGAATTTGGCTTGAAGCAGAGAATGTGGAACTTGCCAGGAATAAGCTGGATGTATTTGATTTTTGAAAAAATCAACTGACAAAAAAGTTATTGAAGATAAACCAAAATTTTGGTTTATCTTCAATGACTTTTTTATCAGTTTATTTTTCAAAAACCAACCACGTTTTTGCCGTCTGGTAATGGGTTAACCCTTTCTAAAACGACAAAAGTTTTGAGTGGTCCAATTCCAAAGCTGCTGCAGACCACAAATTGGGTGTAGATAGAAATGAATTTATAAGTAATACAACATAGAAAGTATTGAGACAAAAGAAGAAAATGCTGATTATCAGCATTTTCTTCGTATGCCTCAATATTTTTCAAAGCCGGTTCTACTAGGATCGCCAAAACTAGGTCTTGTTTAGGAAAGGGTTACCACACAGTCACTCTTTTTGACTCCTACAAGAAATTGGCTTGGGAAAACATTGTGGGAAATGAAGAAATTGCTTGTGACAAGTAATTTCTTCATTTACCCCAATGTTTTCTACACAAAATTGCCAAAGAATGTACAATTTCATGCACTGGAATTTGTAGTCTGCATCATCTTTGAATTTGGACCAGCCTAAAATTTTGCCGTTTGGTAATGGGTTAACATAATGACCATTCTGATTCCAACCCAGTGTTAACTTACAGTAACATCTGACAGGCACCTGTAAAAAGTAATCTTCTATGCTTCTTTCTTCTGTCCACTCAAATAAACGCTTTCAAGATGTAGAATACCCGTAATGTGGCCATTTTGAGATTCATGAAACATTGGCTTTTTCCGAGCAGCGTCGTTACGTATCCGGACCTACCGGTATTCGGGCGCGGTCGTAAACATTCGGCGGTGGAAAGTTCCATCGCCGAATGTTTTCGACCGAGCCCGAATAATTTCGACGTCGCGAGAATCTCATTAGGGGTGGACTACCTTAAATCGAAAGCTTTGTCACGAAGACGTAACATTTTGAACATTGCAGAACCTTGTGTTTACATGTATTTGTCATGTGAAATTATATATACCACATGGGCGGATCCAGAGGGGGGTCGGGAGATGGAGGGGGGTTGGTCCGCCCCCCCCCCTCGCATTGGCCGAAAATTAAATTTTGACTATATAAATTTAGTGTAACGTTACATATTTATTACATTTTAAGCCATAATTTGAGCTCTCTCCCCCCCCCCCCTGGAAAAAATCCTGGATCCGCCCTTATACCAAGAGATTTTATTAGTTAGAGTAGATATAGCCGATTTCGGGTTTTCAAAGTTCATAGAAGATAGCCCACTTACTGGTGTCTGTCAGATATTACTGTCGGATAACATTGGACTTTAATCAGATTGCCAAATGACAAAATAAATACGACTTTTTGGATTTTTTATATTTTTTTTAATTCTGATTACAAAGGTTGCGATTACAGATTAAAGATTATACAATTATATAAAAAAAATTATTATATATTAATATTATATATTATAAGTATTTATTGATATACTGAATATTTTCATTTGGGCCATTGGCTTTTTTTAATAATATGTATTGCTGTTATTGTCTGAAATGCTCAAAAGAATAAATGGAGCGAGCAAGAGTTGATATAGATCTATTTCATCTTTTAGTCTCATGAAAATTGTAATGTCAGTAAACAATTCTTTAAAATTCAAAAACCGAATGTAATGGTTAGCAACAAGACATTATTACAAAAAACGGGACATTGTTGAAACGTTCGATAAACTCTGCACAAAAATCTGGCATTTTTAATAACATATTTCGACAAACCGAGTGCTAAAACAGAATGTGCGTTCCTTTTATTCTTTTGAGCGATGTATTATTTCGTCGACAGCTTGAAAGCAACAGATAAGACTAGGTCAAGACATTCTATTTGTTTATTTCATATCCAAACCCTACGTTGTGGGTAGCCTACTCATTTGAATCGTATCGGTGAACCATAGGGTTTGATGAACAAAAAATCAAATTTTTCTTTAACCCATACCCACACACTGACTCTTTTTGACTCACTTAAATATAAAGGCTTTGAAAAACATTGTGGAAAATGAAGAAATTACTTGTGAAATGCAACTTCTTCACCCCAACAATGTTTTCTACGCAAAACGACCAACAAGTTTTAAATTTCATTCACCTGAAATTGACGTCTGTAATATTTCTGATTTTCGATGAGTCTAGAATTTTGCCGTTTGGAAATGGTTTAACCCTTTCCCAAACAAGAGCTGGTTTTGAAGTCCCTATTAGAAATTGCTTGGGAAAACATTGAGACAAAAGAAGAAACTGCTGATAACCAGCAGTTTCTCCTTTTGTCTCAATATTTTCTGTGCCATATTTCACACAAATCTTATCTTGAATAACATCAAATTTGTCGTTTGCAGCACGTTTCAAATTGGAAGTCAATTTTTTGCCGTTTGGGGAAGGGTTAAACAAAAAAACTTTACCCCGTCTTGTTTGTTGATCTGAGCTTCATAATCACGGCGGGGAATCACATGACAACAATAGCATGTGTAAACCTTCAATAATTTCGGTAATACATGGCCAAAAAATACTAGTTTTGACGTCCCTGGTAGAATATGCTTTGGGAAATAACTGAAGCAAAAGACAAAAATGCTGACATTCAGCATTTTGTCATTTTGCCTCAATTTTTTCTTTGCTCTTTTATACATAAAGTTCATATTTATAAAATTTACATCCATTTTGTCGTCTGCAGCTTTCAAATTGAAGTAGGCACCTACCCACTAACCTAGAATTCCTGCTGTTTGGAAAAAAGGTTAAAAGATACACTTAACCCTTTCCCAAACGGCAAAATTTTAGCGTGTTCCACTTCTAAAACTGCCACAAATGACACAATGGAAGTTATTAAAGATAGGATTCGTGTTAAATATGGCACAGAAAATATTGAGACAAAAGGAGAAACTGCTGGTTATCAGCAGTTTCTTCTTTTGTTCCAATGTTTTCCCAAGTCTTTTCTATTAGGGACGTCAAAACCAGATCTTGTTTGGGAAAGGGTTAATCAAAGAAAACCCTGATAATTTTTACGACTCGGCATCAAACCGAATCCAAAACCGGTCACGTAAGATTTTCTGCACCGAAATTAATATTGAAGATTTTCTGCAACTGTTGCTATTCACTTCTTTTCAGCAAAAATTCCGTAACTGCAGCTTAACGTCTACAACCCATCATTAGCACCAAAGGGCCAGGGGCCAAATTTGAAAAGTGCCAGGAAATCCTAAACTGTGTTATATTTCCATTCCAAATACAAATATAAACATTTTGAACGGTTTAGAATTTTGAATTAATGCATAATTATGGAAATATTTGACAAACATGTTAAAAATTACCTACCTTGCATATGAATATAGAGTAAAAAGATATTTAAAATTTGTTTTCTTCTTGAAGCATAATCTTGAAATCTGGCACGATGATTCAACTTATTTGCAATGTATTTACACGAGTATGTAATTTGATGCATGTCCCATGGCTAGAAAGTGGAGTTTTTAATGATGGGTCATATACCTTAAAACAAGATGCAGTTACGAGGTTTTCGTTGAAAAGCGACGTATTGTTACATCAAGTGATTCCCTGACATGGTTTCCATCCATTCGCCCATCCGCCCGTCCTTGACCATTCGTCTGTTCGTCCGTCCTTGACCATTCGTCTGTCCGTCCGTCCTTGATCGTTCATCTGTCCGTCGGTCTTTGAGGAAAATGCAAGCCTAATACCAAAACCATTCGGAGCCGAAATCGTCTTCACCTTCTGGCGCTTTAGGAGGTTCGGGCGCTTTTGCAGGTTCTGGCGATTTTGCAGGTTCGGGGGATTTTGCAGGTTTCGGCGATTTTGCAGGTTCTGGCGATTTTGCAGGGGTTGGTTTTCCTGCGCTTCCTTGTAATGCATCTGAAAGAAAAGGAGTTGAAAAAGACAAAAATGATTAAATTTGCTCCAAAATCGGTTTCAAGAATTACGCAAGGAATGATGCTCATACAGTGATTTTGGACTATTCCTTAGACCCATTCCCACACAATGACTCTTTTTGACTAAAATCCAAACGATAAAGGCGCGTTCCCATTGCCGACCAAATCAACTCGATCAAGCTCGATCAAGCGATCGAGTATTGCTCGAGTTTGGTCGGCAACAGTGATCGGGATGATCGAGCGTGGTCGGCAAATATGATTGGGAATTAATCTACAAGAGATAAAGAAGAAGTCGTGTAAACACAGTTGATCGAGTTTAATCGGGTATGATCGGGGAATTTAGGCGATCGAGTTGATCGATTTGCTTTGGTCGGCAATGGGAACGCGGCTTAACGCATTTTGGAAAACATTGTCGACATTTTTTACACTACACTAATGTGAAAGCTGTCCGTGAGGCTAAAATGGTGTTGATAAGGAAACAATTTGTAAACAAAATGGAGCAGAAAAAATTGAGACAAAAGAAGAAATTGCCAATTATTTTGCTATGTTGTCTTATATATTATAAGCAGGAAAAAATATATTCATGGCAAATCATATGGATTGCGTCAACGTTTATGGGTAGATGATTACTGTTCCAGGAAATTCGGTTGGTCTCCATTTTGTCCTTCTTAATCAAGTAACTTACTATAAGCAACTTCACATAGTAAATTATAAAAGCCAAGACATATTTTACCCCCTGCCCCGGGTTTGCAAAAGTGCGTTTTATAGCAAAGTCATATCTGAATTCTGGTTGTCGATTTGCAAAGTTTGATTATTAAGACTGGCAATGGTTTTTCCTACCACATTGTGAATTTTATTGATGCATGTTGGAAAACATGGAAATTATAACAAACGTCTACGATTTTTTAACAGCCCTGGTATGTCTAACTTTACTTCCTTGCACTTCATTGTAACATACAAGGTAAATGGGCAATGGGCTTTGATAGAGAGCGAAAATCTTGGTATCAGCGCTAAACTTTTTTCACTTTTTGGTCCTAGATAATGCATTGTAATGTAGTCTTTTTGATATTCATAAAACGTCGGATTTTTTTTTCTTTTTTTTTTTTTGTGATCTGCGTCGTTACGTATCCGAACCTATTCGGGCGCGGTCGTAAACATTCGGCGGTGGAAAGTTTCACCGGAAAATTCCGCCGCTGAATGTTTTCGACGTCGTCCCCGAATAATTCCGACGTGGCGTGAACCTCATTAGGGATGGACTACCTTAACATTTAATAGATAAAAGGGGGAACTAATTCCAATCATACTTACATGGGCAGATGTTGCAAGTAGCAGGACAGTCGCCCGGCATGTTCGACCATTCCTTACATTTCGCAACATTATCTTTGCAAAAGCTGCTTTCTGCCTCCTTTTTCGGACAACTGGTCACTGGAAGAAAAGGAAACTTTCTGTAAATTTTGATATGACATCAGATAAAATATTGGTTAAATAAATGTAAGATATTTTCTTGTTATTATATGCACACTTTCTTTTGCGACTCATATCCCCATTAAATTCAATGTTTTCAGGAGCTTTCTCATTATGTGGGATAAGAAAAGTAGGCTTACAAAATATTCTTATCTATCAAAACCGTTTTAGCCTTTCCCCATTTCCTTCGATGTTTTCATAAACTTTTTTTAAATGAGTAAAAAAAGTGGACATACAAAATAATTTAATATGAGTTAAAACTGTATTTGCTTTTCCCCAATGTTTTCATAACTAGCTTATTTGTAAGAAAGGTTGGCACACAAAATGTTACTATGTTTCAGAACTGTTAACCCATTACCACACAATGACTCTTTTTGACTCCCTGCAAGATAATGGCTTTGAAAACCATTGTGGAAAATGAAGAAATTGCTTGTGACAAGCAATTTCTTCATTTCCGACAATTTTTTCTACACAGAAAGTTCAAAGAATGCGAAATTTCATTCAATTTATTTTGTCGTCTGCAGCATCTTTGAATTTGGACATGTCCAAAATTTTGTCGTTTGGTAATGGGTTAAAGCATTTTATCCTTTTTCTTCGAGTTTTTAAAAGGAATATGACAAGTGGGCTTACGAAATATTAATAGGTTTTAGATCTATTTTGGTATTTCCCCCGTCTCCTTCGACGTTTTCTAAGCTTTACCCATTCCCACACATTGGCGCTTTTTAGCGCCCTTCGCGAAAAATGTTAGGGAAGACATCGTGGAAAATGATGAAATTGCTTCATTATCCGCAATGTTTTCTAACACATAATGCAAAGGTTTTTCAAGTTTCATAAACTTGAAATTGCCGTCTGCAGCGTCTTTCAAATTGGAACATTCCAAAACTTCCCCGTCTGGTAATGGGTTAGAAAGGGGAATAAGAAAAGTGGGCTTACGTTTGCATTGTTTCGTGGGGTCGAAGTTCGAGCTCTTGCACTTACATCCGCACGTCTTCAGATCCAACGTGCCTTCATTTAAGCACAGGTTCAGCTCATTGGTACTGCCACAATCTGTTTAAAAATCGAGAAAAATGCATAATAATTCATCAAACCTTATTCTGTCGGTACTCATTGGGACCGTCTTATAGAGACGATTCCGATAAGTAGGCCTACCCACAACATAGGGTTTGCATTTCAAATAATGAATATGGAATGGCTTCTGGTTGCAAACTTATGTATAGGGCCTAAGCTTGTTCTTCTGCTTGTTAAGATCCAAGTTGCCCATGTTGATACACGTGTTCTGGGCGCATTATTTAAAGCAATAGTTTTAAAGATAGCCTATCTAAAGATTTCTTAAGATGTTTTGAGGTAAAGCGTTCTTTAGGGCGAGACTTCTAAGTCACAGAATGGGGAGCGCTTTTAGGCCTATATACACAATTCTTCTTTCTGAACCCTTTGGTCAACACTGTGGAAACAATGTGTGAGAAAATTGACGTCATGATGACGTCACGGAGATTTTTATAGAGAGGGCACGTGTTTTCCAGAAGGGGCCAGACTGCGAGAAAAACATATATATTTATGAGTCTACGCATTTTTACAAATTCGAGAGGGTGCCCAGACCCCACTACTGGATCCGATAATGCAATCGTTCAATGTCGAAATGCGTTCACGCTCGTGCCACACGTTTTCATCTTTCCATTAATCAAACTCGTCGAATGACCTCTTGGATTGGCCACACCCTGATAGGTGATATGTTTTAAAATAGTGTTCGTCCTAGTTTTTGGACCAATGAAATTGCAGTATACTTATTTGAAAATTTCGGCGCTATATTTTACATAAACGCACTGCCGGTCAGTTTATGCATAGCCACGTCCCCGTTTCCTGTGCAGTTATGAAAAATGATGTAATATTTTGGGGAATATGATGTAATTTTAGTAAGATCCGTTTGATAGTAGCTCTGGTCGGAGGCGTGGTTTGAAGAATGACAATAGAAGCGTATGTTTTCATTGGTGGACGAACACCAAGTCAGATAGAGTCTGTTTAGTAGATTCTACGCGACATAAACGTTCAAAGGCTGCGCCTTTTGAACGTTTATTTCTCGTAGAATCTACTATACAGCCTCTATCTAATACTACATACTCACCACAGAGATTGTTTGAGCACCTGTCCTTTCCGCATGCGCCGCACACTCCTCCGTCTACCTTGTAGGTTTCTTCATTCATCGAGTTACCCCTGAATCAGATTGATTGATTGATTGATTGATTGATTGATTGATTGATTGATTGATTGATTGATTGATTGATTGATTGATTGATTGATTGATAGATAGATCGATCGATCGATCGATCGATCGATCGATCGATCGATCGATCGATTGATTGATTGATTGATTGATTGATTGATTGATTGATCTTTATTGCCGTTTTCAATTGATATAGTAATATTGAAAAGTGATATTGTCGATCGATCGATCGATCGATTGATTGATCTTTATTGCTGTTTTCAATTGATATTGTCAATTTGTCATATCGCGGCGGCTAGAGCACATAATCATGGATTCCTGTCATTGTCTATACCAGTACTACCATAACAAGCTAACCAAGCCTTCAGCTACCTGCCCATAGGCTGGGTAAACTATGTCGAGCTATTATTGGGAGACTATTTTTTCTGACAGACCTAAGGGGGTGAAGGTTGAGCTACAGATAAAACGGAGTGTTCGCCCTAGTTTTTGGACAAATGAAATTGCAGTATATTTAAAAATTTCGGCGCTATATTTTACATAAACGCACTGTCGGTCTGTTTTTGTCACGGATATACATGTACAAAGCCACGCCCCCGTTTCCTGTGCTGTTATTAAAAAATATTTATTTCTTTTTTTATTTTTTTTGTTTATTTATCTTTTTTTTTTTTTTTTTTTTTTTTTTTTGAAAATGATGTAATTCCAAACAGATACGCTCATTCATTGGTTGGCGAACACTAAGTCAGATAGAGTCTGCATTGTAGATTCTACGCGACATAAACGTTCAAAGGTTGCGCCTTTTGAACGTTTATATCGCGTAGAATCAATTATTCAGCCTCTATCTAATACGTACAAGACGCTCAACTAACGGACTTTGCGCACGACAATTTTTAAGCCTCTCTTACAACCGGTCGTACGTGCTTCTGCGTGCGGTCTGCGTCTAAAACGTACGTTTAGTCGTGCGATGCACGCACGCGCAATGTACGATTTTGGTGGACGCAGCCACGACGCAGACTGCACGCAGCAAAGAATCGACCGTACAATTCTTTGCTACGACCATTCTACGTCTTTTAGAACACAAGGAGCACGCAAGACAGAAAGTACGGAGCACGTACGACAGGCTTGCGTGTGACGCTGGGAACGATATACTGAAATTCCAGAAAAATCACAAAGAAAGCGTACTTTTCTCGAAAGAGATTCATACTTTTGACCTGCTTTGAATGTACATATTTTGAGGCGCTCTTACAACCCGTCGCGTGTCTTTATAGATCGTGCAATTTGGCTGAGTTTTAAAACGTACGATTTAAAAAGACGCACGACGGGTTGTAAGAGGGGCTTTTAAGTTGTCCCTGGTTAAGGCAGTCTACCCCTAATGCGATTCGCATGACATCGGAATTATGCGGGCGCGATCGAAAACATTCGGCGGTGGAATTCTCCACCGCCGAATGTTTACGACTGCGTCCGAATAGCTTCGAATACGTAACGACACCGCTGGAAAAATCCGATGTTTTATGAATCTTAAAATGGCCACATTACGGGTATTCTACCTTAATTTGGATGCACATTATTGTATTTAGGCCTACCCTGGGGCGTAGTTGCAGACGTGGTGACGTGTCTTTTTCCCACCCTTTGTGCAGTCCGCATAGCCACACCCAACAAGAGATGACTTCGCCCACACGACCTGGAATAAACGATTTGCCCTTTACCAAACGACAAAATTTAGACTTGTCTTTATTCAAAGATGTTGCAGACGACAATTTCAAGTGAATGATTTTGGCCCTTTTATTTTTGGTCTTTTGAGCAGAACCTTGTTGTTGTGGTTATTATTATAGGGAAGCATCCTTCTGACGTCAACATCATTCTATTTCTGAGACAAATGTACAAAGAAGACAAGCCTATCCGTAAATTATCTAACGGATATTCCCAATATATCCGAAGTAGTTACGTCATAAAGGCCACAAAGACTGCTTTGTCATTTAAGGTTTACAAACTGAGAATGAAATGTAAAGCCAGAGGCGAAATTTGAAAAATGCCAGAAAATCCTAAACTGTATTACATTTCCATTCCAAATACAAACATACACATTTTGTATGGTTTAGAATTTTGAATTAATGCATACTTATGGAAATATTTGACAAAAATGTTCAAAATTACCTCCCTTGCATATGAATATGGAGTAAAATGATATTTGTAAATTATTTTCTTTTTGAATCATAATTTTGAAATCCGGCATGGTGAATCAACTTATGTGAAGTGTATTTACAAGTGTGTGTGATTTGATGCATTTCGTATAGCTAGAAAGTGGTGTATTCATTCTCAGTCCGTAAACCTTAAGTAGAAACAATATGAATTGAACGAGCTTTCCAAATGCTCCATGATTTTCAAACCATGGTGTTCCGAAAGTCCCATACTTTCAAGACGTTTCAAATGACATCATTTTATAATCGTCATTTCGGCGTCGGTCAGATGGCGCACAGCTAAGACCGTCTTGAGAAATCTAAAGAAACCTTTAAAAGCAAAATCTTGTAGCTACCAACATTCTGTCCATTATTTTAAGCTTTCAAGCATTATTCTGTGTTATTTTAAGCTGCAGTTACGAGGTGTTTTTTGTTGAAAAGCGACGATTTGTAAAAACGTTCAAATACCTGGGAGTAGTGTCCGTACACTTTGCCTGCAGGTTGAGGGTATCTGAAGATCCGATCAGACGGAAAATCCTTGATCTCTTTTCCCCATCCGTCGATGGCCGCTGTCCAAGTATCATATCCTTGAGCAAAGTTTTGTCCGACGCCGTACTTCCCTAGAATAAGAGTCGTCATAGACGGATTATGCTTCCCGAATAAGTGTTTGTCACAAAAAAGGTTTCATACATTTAGTCCCCTTTTCCCATGACGGACTTTTTGTACATACATTATTTATAGAACATGGTCTAGAACACCTCATTCATCACTTAGTTACAAAATATCATTAATTATGTCCTTTAGATGAAAAGAAAGTAGAGAAAAACTAGTTTCTACATTAAGGCCCCTTTTCCAGTGACGCAGCCTAAAATTGACAAACGAAGAATGAGGACTTTGTTGAATAAATTAAGCATTTTACATCCAAACCCAAATATCTAACTCTTTGTTTGTGATATTCGAAACTTTTTGATACCCCCTAGTAAGTTCAGTTTGTCACAGTTATGTAACAGCAAATATTGCACCAATGTAACAAGTCCAAAGGTACCTGAGATCTGGCTGTGGCAGGACAGACGGCCAACAATTCAGGATTAAGTTTTTTCTTCTTTGATGTTAATGAAGAAACGTGCCACATAAAATTGCATGGTTAAGTGAAATAATTCTTATTTCATATAAATTATGGACGGATTGAATCAAATAAACCCCCGGACGTTGGCCCGGACAGGCAGACGGACGGACGGACGGACGGACGACAGCGTGGCGGCTATATTCCTTCCCCAATCTTATTTCCGGGGAACTTGAAAATAAATGAGACATTTCGAAAATCTTGAAAAAGGCCATTAACCCTTTCCCAAACGACAAAATTTTAGGGTGATCCAATTTGAAAGCTGCTGTAGACGACAAAATTGGTGATAATAAAGTTATGATTTGTGTAAAATATGGCACAAAAAATATTGAGACAAAAGGAGAAACTGCTGGTAATCAGCAGTTTCTTCTTTTGTCTCAATGTTTTCCAAAGCCTGTTCTCTCAAGAACGTCAAAACCAGGTCTTGTTTGGGAAAGGGTTAAAGCATTTTGGAAAGCCAAGATTCAATGTCAGCTAGGGACCAAATGTAGTACATGTATAATAAGGGTTCATTCTGCTTACTTACAGTAACTATTGATATATCGTCGTGGAGAAGCTATTGGACAGCAACATGAATCTTGATCAGACTGTGTGTATACGCAGGCTGATCTAGATCCATGTTGTTCTCAACTGCCATAAGGGACGTTTTCCATATCCTGGTTCATTAAAAGATGTATTATGTCAAAACATGATTAAATCCCTAGTTACGAGATTTTAAAACAACATAATAATAAATACATAACGGTTAACCATAAACCCAGTCTATTTTACCACAAAATCAATTGCTATTGTCTTTCGCCATAGTATTGGTATTGTTAACCTATGCAGGCAAGCAGCTGGAGGCTCGGATAAGATGTTGTGGAAGTACTGATATGAGAAACGACATGAAACCATTGTTAGATGCTCCTGCTGTCGCGGTATGACAATATCTGTTGAAAACGGTGTTAAACTCCTATAAATCAAATCAACACTGACCTGGTTCCAGTCTCTGATAATTTTTATCATGTCCGAATATACATGTTGCGGCAAATTTCTGGGCGGACAGTGCGATTTCGGCATTCCATTTCTGCAAAAAAATGAGAAAGAACAGAAATGAATTTCATGCTAAAATTAGACCGGTTTTAGTGTTGTTGTTGTTGTTGTTGTTGTTGTTGTTGTTGTTGTTGTTGTTGTTGTTGTTGTTGTTGTTGTTGTTGTTGTTGTTGTTGTTGTTGTTGTTGTTGTTGAAAAGCAGCGATATATATTATTGACAAGTCGTCGGTGTTATTACAAAATCTCGTAACTACAGCTTCAATCAAGCTATGGCTATGACGTATCAGATTCATACCGACGAGATAATGTTGTTTGTCCGAAATTGCTCCCTATTTACCCTTTACCAGATGTCAAAATCTAAGGGTGGTCTAATTTGAAATGAGTTGCAGACGCGGTGTGGAGTTGACGAAATTTTGAAATGTAACGCCCTTGTGAGAAAAAAAATATTGGCGGGTTTGCGGCTTTGTGCTAGAATTGGTCTTTAGTTAAATATAGTGACAACTTGCAGATTCGCACAACTTGCAGATTCGTACACTGGTCTGTTTTATGCCTCTAAATCGTTTAACTTGTTATGAATAAACCAGAGCCGCGTTCTTTAGAGCGAGTTTTCTTAACATATTTTGAGATTTCTTATGATATTTTAGGATAAAGCGTTCTTTAGAGCAAGATTTTTAAGACGCTCGATCAATGGGAGGGAGCCATTACCCTTTACGACTTGCGGAACCTTTAGGTCAACTCTGTATGAGCAATAAGAGAAAATTAACCGAGTTGTTCCGAATGCGCCATGATTCATAAACCGCGGTATTCCAAATGCTCCAAACTTCATACAAATGACGTCATCATGACGTCATTTGTATGAAGTATGGAGCTTTCGGAACTCCTCTGTCAGAATCAAGGTTTTAAAAATGCTTTATCGAAAACATCTTTAGAATTTCTTTTTAAAAAAAAAACTCGCCATAAAAACGCGCCTCTGGACTTGATTCGATATGTCTTTCTTTCGTTTTAGTGCCACATCTCTCATGTTTGATACTTTGAGAGCATTGCATTGCAGCGGTTGCAAATCTATTTTGCTGTAAAAAACGCTGATAATACCAAGCTACATTCGGTGGCCTCTAATTGGCTTACTTGTAAATATATCCTCTTGATTATTTATATCACATAGTTGAAATGGTTAAATTTAAGTTTACAATGATCATAGATCATAGTTTTAATTAAAGGGGGTGTTCCACCCTATCAGAAATTTCCATAGGGTTGTGCCCACGCTTGGATTTTAATGAAATTTGGCATGAAGTTGGTGTTCTGTATTACGGCATTTATCCCGAAATATTTTCCAAAAATCTGTTCCGGAAAATATTTTTCTAAGAATTTTAAGATTTTTGCTTAAAAATGGGGGGTATCCTAACTAAAAGAAGGCATATACGTTCAGGATTGTTGTATTCGAACTAAATTTGCCCCGAAAAAAATGTTTATTAATTGCTTTTCAAGTATTTACCAAAATAGTATACATTAATCTACAAAAAACTATTTGCTATTACTTTTTGTATGACGGCATTAACAAAATTCTTAGCTTTTAACCATTTTGACCAAATTTGATTCTAAATTTCACCCAGTTTCAGTTTTTGTCAACATATGAAATTTAAATTAAAATTGTCCCCATATATGCTTGTGCTTATAGTAAAATATTAGGTAAAAATAAAACCGGTAACAGTGTCATTTTTTAATTTTAGTATAAGCCGCCCAAATTTCTAAGATTGTAAAATATAAGATTTTACTTTATACCTTCTATATGCATTACGCAAATAGTCCATTTTGCTTTGATGTGTCTTGGTTTGACATAAACAACTTATGTATAACATGAATTTTAGCATTTTCACACAAAATTATGCTTTTTTGTGAATTAATGGCACTTTGTCTTACCCCACCCACCCACAATATAATGGAGGGGAAAACAGCCTAAAACAGTGGAATGCATTATGGAATGTGGAGATGAAAAATAAAAGTTATATATTTTACCTATTATGTCACCTTTTTAAACTTACCTTTGTGGCTTATCAGCACATAGACTACTTTAATATATATGCAATATTTATTTACCACACTGCTAAAGATAATAATAAGGACACAGAAACAGTCTTTATTATTCATTAATTGTGCCCTTCAATAAGGGTAAGTAAATGTACATGTATATAAAGACTTGATTAAGAATCCAATGACTAAATAAACATGATTTGAATTTTTTCTTGACAGAACCTAACTGCCCCTACAGATTGACCTATCCACATGATAATTCTTGAATTTATTTTTACCCGTGTGCATGTTCCACAATGTAGCATGCGTCTCTATCGTGATTTATTTCAGTTTTAAGGGTATGTCAAAAGTAATCGAAAAGAACGACAGTAAAAGATAACAGTTAATTGATGTCGTAAAGATTATCAAACTGTGATTACTATGCTTAAAAAGCAAGCGATCACTTGCAGCACTGGGAATTCAAATAATTATTTCATGGGCTATAACAGTTTTCATGAGACTTAACGATAAATAGAAAATGAAATCTTCAGTGTAAGGCTTGGTCACATACAAAATTCGTCTTGCACATCACGACCGGAGCACAGCATCAAATGGCATGTCCTAAAGCATATTTTTGGACGTTATGTATACGTGATAAAAAATGGACGCGAAATTATACGTCATCAGCCTTTGGATATTTCTATTATAGATGGTCCACATGCTATGTATCCCAAATAGTAAATGATACTGGCTAAATGCATCTATTTCCTTTGTCCAGAGGGACACGCACAGTCTCAAAGGGTTCTTTAAGTTAATAACCTAGTTAACGATTTAGAATGTATTATATGATATAAGATATGAATTTAAAGAAAGGCATTAATATGTTTAAGTATTACTAAATGTATTGATCAAAATGTATCAAAAAATTATAAATGGAGTAAGCTATGCCAAATGCTTTAAAGTGAACTGTTCTGTCCTGTTACTAGAACCCATATATATTTGAATTTTGGCTCACTTAAGATAACCAAATGATAACAAAAATACTTGTTTAGACATTTGAAGCAGTGAAATCACGACTGCAAATATGTGTTTCATAAATAATTCCAAAGAGATGACCAAAGCCAACAAAATGACTGTATCAAAGTCAAATGCATGTAATGGGTTTATTTCTAACCGATTGAATTTTAGGATTCAAAATAATCTTGGCTATTTTTCTGACAATTTCTGTCTAAATTATTTTTTGAGAAATCATTTGGGCATGTTGGTATCAACAATATTGGCACCAGCATGTTGTACAATGACTTTTCTTTCTATTTTGATTTAAAATTGGGAACTTATATCAAAACGAGGTAGGCAAAATTGAGCGTTTGCTTTATGGATACCATTGAAAACCAGGAACATTTTAAGATGCTGTTGTACACAATTTTCATTATTTGACAACTTTGCCGAGTTCAAGTTTTCAATAAATTTTGCTAACGAATAAGGGACATATTAGGCAAACTTTCATATCAATTTTATAGGTTGACAAAGACGGGAACATACAAAAAACATTGATTGAATTTTAGGTTTCGAAAATTTTTAGATATTTTTCAGAAAATTCCTAACTAAAACTTTCTGAGAAATTATATGTGCATGTTTGTATCAACAATATTGTTATCGAAATGTTCTACAAGCAATTTTCTTGCTATTCTGATTTAAAATTAGGGACTTGTGGTGGGCAACATTGAGCTTTTGCTGGAGGGATACCATTGAAAACTGGGAACATTTTAAGGTGACATTGATCACAGTTTTCATAATTTGACAACTTTACCGGTTTCAAATTTTCACCAAATTTTGCATACGAACTGGAGACATGTATAGTCAACTTTCATATAATTTCCATATGTTGACAAAGACGGGAACATACAAAAATAATTGATTCAACTTTAGGTTTTGAAAATTTCTTGATTTTTTTTTCTGATAATTTCTGACTAATTATATTTCTGAGAAATTACTTGAGCATGTTGGTATCAACAATTTTGGTCTAATAATTTTCTTCAATATCTGTTCTTGCTATTTTGATTTAAAATTGGGGACTAATATCAAAACTAGGTAGGCAACATTAGGCTTTTGCCAGAGGGGTACCATTGAAAACTGGGAACATTTTATGGTGCCATTGATTACAATTTCCATTATTTGACAACTTTACCGGTTTCAAATTTTTACTTAATTTTGCATACGAACTAGAGACATATATGGCCAACTTTCTTATCAGTTTCATATGTTGACAAAGACGGGAACATACCAAAAATTTTGATTGAAATTTAGGTTTCGAAATTTTCTGGGCTATTTTTTTGACAATTTCTGACAAAATAAATTCCTGAAAAATTATTTGCGCATGTTGGTACCAACAGTATTGGTATCAAAAGTTTCTACGAGGACTCTTCTTGCTATTTTCATTAAAAAATGTGGATGAATACCAAAGCTAGATAGCCAAAATTGAGTTATTGTAAGACGGGTACCAATGAAAATCGGGAACATTTTAAGGTGCCACGTATATGCCTATATGTACGCTTTGAGTAAAAGAAATACATTTTTGTAGTTCATAGGTCAGAAGTATTCTATGTGTAAAGTTACAAGAAAATCGGTGCGTGGGCACAAATGGAACACCCCCTTTGTTGTTTAATAAAAGATACCATGGCGTTAAAGATTTGCTTGGTTTGGTAGATCTTATAAAAATCAGCTTGTAAAAAAAGTAGTTTGCGAATACACTGGTAGTGAACTAAAACAATTTCCGCAACAACAAGGTATAGATATTTTGCGTTTAAATGTGAGTTTATAGATTTTTATTCTAATGACAATGAACTTGTTCCAAAAACAGAAAGGGTTTACCATTTTGTATTGACAAACTGTCGGTGTTGTTATAAAATATCGAAAGTACGGCTTCGATAAAGCCGTAATTATGATATCTTATAACAACACCGACGGAATACATTGATCGCGAAAACACGTCCCTCGCTTTAGCCGAGTTCATCACCAGTAGATCTATGTAAAATTTTACGTACGATTTTCATCATGTTGGAGGCCTTCGCCTCTGATCTCCACTTGTTATGTCTATCCACTATCTCTTTTATCTCTGCTTCGGTGACAGCTTCAAAATAAATAGAAACAAATGAGTCAGGAACTAGAAAAGGGTTCCCTTAACCCTTTCCCAAACAGCAAAATATCAGGATGGTACAATTCAAAATCTGCTGGAAATGACAAAATGGATGTTGAAAAAGATTGGATTTGTGTACAAAATAGTACAGAAAATATTGTGGCAAAAGGAGAAACTGCTGATCATCAGTAGCTTCTTCTTTTGTCTCAATGTTTTTCCAAGTCTTTTCTATCAGGGACGTCAAAACCTGGTCTTGGTTGGGAAAGGGTTAAGGCTTTCGATCCCAACATGATTCCAGATCAGCCTGCGTATACACGCAAGCCATGATCTGGAAAGGGGTCCCTTAAGCCTTTTGAGCCCAACATGATTCCAGATCAGCCTGCGTATACACGCAAGCCAAGATCTTGAAAAGGGTCCCTTTTAAAAGCCTTTTGAGCCCAACATGATTCCAGATCAGCCTGCGTATACATGCAGTCTGACCAGGAACCATGTTGTCCTCCAATAGCTTCTTTGTGACCTGCAGCAACCATATGAAAGCAGCATAGAAACCGGTCAGACTGCACTTTTGCATTGGATAGCCTTGAAACATGGTTGTCTCAAATATCACAAGGGATCTTTTGTCAGATCCTGACTAAAATACACTTGAAACTCTGTATACGTGATTTATGCCCTAAACGTATCATACGACATCGGTAAGACAAAAATACTTGTAAATATTTTGATGGAACTGGAATAGAATTACAAATATAGTCCAGAAATCTAATTGACAATCCAATTTTATTGGACCAATGAAACTGCAGTACAGTTTAACATTTTGCCGCTTTATTTCGCATAAACGAGACTGCCGGCTAGTCTATGTGACGTATAGATACATGGCCACGCCCCGTCTCCAATATACCGATAGCGAGCACGTAGTCAGATAGTCTGTATAGTAGATTCTACGCGATATAAACATTCAATGCGCTATGTAATCTAAATTACAGACTCTTTCTAATACGTTAACATCTGACAGGTACCGGTAAGGGGCTACATTCCTTTTGCCAATCAAACAAACGTTTACAAAATTCTGAAAACGATTAATACCGAAAGGTAGGCTATCCCATAGCGAAATCTCATCTAAGTGCAGAACCACATGTTTGCACGTGTTTGTCATAGAAAACCAAATGTAACAAGAGAGTTGTTTAGTTAGATTTAGATAACTAATATCGGATTTCCCAGAGTCATTGAAAATGACCTCTAACTGATGAATGTCAGATATTGCTGGATAAAATTGGATATAACGCCCGAGGCGATATTTTTAAGCTTTCTTTAGATATTTTTGATAAAGCGTTTTAAGACCAAGATTCTGAACGAGATGTTCTGAATGTTCACACTTAATACAAGTTACAACTGACGTCATCATGACGTCATATATATAAAGCATGAAACATTAGGAACATCGGGGTTTATGAATCATGGAGCATTCTACAGCGTTGACCAAGGGGTTCTGCAAGAAGTAAGGGTAATTGCAACTCCCATTGAGCGTCTTAACAATCTTAAAGGCTACCAAGCTAGGCAGTTGATTTCACCGTATATAGGAGGAAAATAATTAAATTAACGTGTTTTATAAAAGATCCGCCAAAGTCGGTTGTTTTAAAAGTTTTGTTTGCTTTTCTTTACGTCGTTACTTGGATGATTTTCGAAAAAATAAAGATCGGCAATTTCCGTAAAATTGCCACGGATTGACGTCATACAATGGCTTGACTCCGCCCTCAATCTAGAGCATGAAGTTTCTGACAAAGATAAAGTGTGCGACTTTTCTGTCATAAAGCGAACTCACAGTTTTTTATCCATTTCTCGATTGTCAGAGTTATACAGACAAACTTAAACCGTTCTTTGGCACATTCCTTCACTCACAAACGACATATTCTTTGACTGTTTTAACATTTTTTTTTAACATTTACTAAGGATGAATTCCGTGTTTTGAGTATCGATTGGGGAAGTCGCTTTATGACAGAAAAGTAGGACAGTTATCCTTTTCAGAAAGCTCAGGCTTTCCGGGAAATGACCCATGACTTCCCGTTTTTCCCGGCATGACGTCATTAAGTGACAGATATGACGTCACAACTTCAAATCGGAAGTTTAGCGTTTTTTCTTCGGTAAAGATCGGAAAAGACCAAAATATCCAATTTAAAAGATGAAATAAAAACACTTCTAATGTTTGAAAATTGTAGAAACTTTTATATGTGGTTATTAGAAATGTGTTTTTAGACACAAGAGTTTAATCTTGCCAATCAACGGACATTTTAAGAATTCTCGCTCTAAAGAACGCACCTCTGGTTTCAATCATATTGATAGTCCCGTCTCAATCAATGGAATCATTTTCTTTCTTTTCTTTTTATTCAATTATTCATATATTGCTGAGTCAAAAAAAAAAGAAAGTGTGCACAGAGAATAACTGGAATTTCTATCGTAATTTTGAATATTGATATCATAATATTGATATCAAATTGAACATAATTCAATTGCCTTTATGTAGGTGTCTTTTTAAATTGTGTGAAATGGAGTTTTACTTGTGTCTTCTTAAGATGTTTGAGATAGGGGTCAATTTCGAAATTCACAGAACTTGCTGACGAACGTGAGGAGATTAGATAATGCCAATTTCTTGGGATTTCTGCTTCAACTTCTATTGTGACATGTCTTCAATGAATGACAGCAGACATCTGTGGTCTCACTGTTCGAATATAACGTTACATTTTATCGTTTGGAATTCTATTGCGTTCATATTGCAAGACGTATTTAACTGGCCCCTGCGAAACTCAGGCGGAAGAGGTGTTCGGCCCTACACCGCCCTCATGACAAATGTTCACGCGTCCCGTACCGATAACGATGTGCCAAATTGCAGGCGTAACGTAAGATTTAGGCATTATGATAATGTGATAAACATATGCTCTCTAATCTCTTATGAGCCGTCTATCTGCCTTGGTCGATTTTCAGTGTTGCTTACACATAATTGCTTTACTGAATCGCCATAATTGGTGTAGTTTTGAAACGTTGACGTAAGGGCGTCAACGTCATGTGACGGTCTTATCTTGTCATTGCTGCACTCGGGATATCAGACCAAAGCCTATCAAAAATGCATCATTTGTTTTGGAAACATGATTGCAAACGCCTAATTTAAGAACACTGTCATTTAGACGGAAACGACACATTTTAAGCCGATTCAAGAGACTAGCAAAACTTACGTGTGAAATCTGTCGTGTTTACTAAGACGTATCATCTTTGGCTATTCAGCAATTTGAAATTTTATGTTTGATTTAGCTTTTATACACTTTGAATGCAGATTTTAGACAATAAACTTTATCATGAAACGTTTGTTTTGATAACCACGTGCAAAAAGGTGCTTTCAGTGTTTGGCAATTTAATCATCCAAAGCTGCTTCCCGTGTCAATAGACATGAGAAAGTTGATAGGTTAACTCCGTGTAGAAGTTTGGTGGAGTTAATCGCAACCGTTACGGAGATATATTAAGTAGAAGTATGCACACTTTCTTTTTTGACTCAGTATATGATGGTATTCAGCCCCTAATTAAAACACCACTTTCTAGCCATACGAAATGCATCAAATTACACACACTTGTAAATACACTTCACATAAGTTGATTCACTGTGTCGGATTTCAAGATTATGCTTCAAGAAGATAACAATTAATAAATGTATTTTTACTCTTTACCATTATTCATATGCAAGGGGAGTGATTTTGAATATTTCTGTCAAATATTTCCATAAGAATGCATTAACTCAAAATTCTAAACCGTATAAAATGCTTATGTTTATATTTGGAATGGAAATGTAACACAGTTTAGGAATTACTTGCACTTTTAGAGGGTATCCCTCGTCAATTTCCGTTGCCAAGGATGAAGCCCGGAAATTGAGGAGGATATCCAGTCGCCTATTTCAGTTGCCACGGATGACGCCTGAAGTTGCACGACGTGTTTTGTATCTAATGATGGATGGAATACCTTAAAGTGACATTTCAGAATTTTTTGTCATAAATTTTACTTTTATTTTTATCTGAAAGACCACATTTTCTTAGGAAAATTCTGAAAATTTCAAGCCAAAATATTGCGCCGTTTACCAGAAATTTATATTTTTGTGTTAAAATTGAACACATTGTTGTGGACAACAGTTCGGATTTATATGCAATTTATCGATTATGTCTCAACTTTAAATGCGTGTTTCTCGCTTATTGGCAACAACTCAAAAAAACTAATAGTATTTATACTCATTAGAATAACCAATCTTGGCATCAAGACATACTTTAAAAATTGAAATTGGAATGAAATGTCCCGTTAAGGTAGTTCGCCCCTAATGAGATTCACGCGACGTTTGAAGTTTTCATGTGGCGTCGTTAAAGCATTCGTTACATATCTGAACCTGTTTGGGCAACGTCGTAAACATTCGGCGGTGGAAAATTCCACCGCCGAATGTTTACGACACCGTCCGAATAATTCTGACGTCGCATGAATCTCGTTAGGGGTGAAATACCTTAAGCGTTAGTGGCTCACCTTTCGTTGCTCCCTTGAGTTCAGACAGTTTGTTGCACTGGGTATGCGTCGATTCAAACTTCGAGTACTTATCGGCACATTGGGCCTGCAATCGCGTAAATAGAAGTGAATTTGGTGCTAAAAATAGACTGAGTTTACATTTATTTATCAATAAACCGTCAGTGTAGTTATAAAGTCTCGTAACTACGGCTTGAATCAAGACGTAGTTACAAGATAACAACACATACACAATACTGTTGTCTGTCCTAAATTACGTCACTGCTAACCGGATAAAATCGTTCCCAATTAATACTTACCAACCAGGGGGAGGGGTTATCTTTAAAAATAACTACACATAATTAAAGTACGACTCTTTATTTTTCTGTGTGCTTGGCAAAGTACAAATTAACTTCGTCTGTTTATGAAAAATTCTTCTACTTTTTTCTTTTGTTCGTTCGTTCGTTTGTTTTGAACATTTCCCAAACAGGGCATGGATTTGGCGTAATGGATATAATGTGCTTGGCGAACGCCGTTAAGATCTAGGGGATATTTGTAAACATGTATAATAAAATCGTGCCAGGAATAGAAAGATGGTAAAAACACATACCTGAATCTGCATACTACTGCCGTAACCTGCAGAATGGAAATTATGAGAAAATAAATACATGAACCAATTACCAAACAGTCAAACTTTTTTCAGTCTCAAAGCTGACACAGACGAAGGAACAATGATTATTTAATTACTTTAAGTGATCATTTAGTCTGAACAACTGGTACCAGTACTTTTTTACCGTTAATAACAGAGAAAAATTTTATCGTCGTCAAACCTAATTCTAATAAACATGCGGTCGCTATGAAGTTTCTGTTACAGAACATTACTTTTTTGAGATATATTTTTAACTATTCATTAGATCTATTTATAGATTTGAGGAAAAACAATGCAGGTCTTTTCAATAAAATCCGCGATTTTTTGAAAATGTTTACAGTTCCGTCCGTTAGGATTGCCTTACATCATTTTTGTAAATCAAAGTTTGTTTCGCGCTTAAACACGGCCGCTTATCTACTAAATCACAACATTTTGTTGTGTATGAAAAAAAGTTTAGAGGATATCCGGTTGGCAGTTAGAGAAGCCGACAAATCGGCGGGTGAAAGGTGAGTCTCGTCTTTTAATCTAAATGTTCTTGTTTCTAGCTCGAAAATCAAAAATCGGAGAATGTCATACAACCCTTTATTCAATTTCACATATTTGTGAGCCCCATCCAAACCCCGATTTCCAGAGATTGAACGGAAATTCATTTTCTCCCGTTGCAATGGTAGCCCCAATATTGACATTTCGTCAATCCTGATGAGCGTTTGTCCACTTTCTGAGGATGAATGGCCCAAAACCTGTGTGTATTATAACATAATTGTATGTAAATTACATCATGCAAACAGTATTTTAATAAATTACTGTCGATCTTTGAAGAAAATCAGTTCTTCCGGTCAGTTTGTGCGTTAGAGGATAGGTTGTGAGTAAGAGGATAGGTTGTGATTTAGAAGACAGAATGCATTAATCGCATTTAATACCATTTGTCATTGTTTATATGCGAATTAAGCCAAACCGAAATACTCTATGTGATATGTCTATTTTCAAAGGGTGAGTGAAATGGCATAACGTATTTTTACGGCCAGTAAATTGATACATCAGGGACACAGACCTTTAACATTGTCTGCTTGTCTGCCAATCTGCATGTTATAATTTAAAATGAAAATTTAAGTTAAGGGGGCGTTTGCGCGTTCTCTTTTTAAAATTTCATACACCTGATATTCTTGTCTGCTAGGCCTACATCTTTTGCTTCGGAAAAGTCAAATATTTAGCCATTTTGGTAATGGGTAAAGTGTTTTCAAAAGTGTTTTCAAAATGACACAATTTTGGACTGCTTTATTTATAAAGAGTTACAGATGTGAGAAGTATATGTTTGAGGGCGTAAATATTGAGGGAAGAGCTGATAATCAGCAATTTCTTCTTTCTCTCGATGTTTTCCGAAACTATTTTACAAGGGAGTTATAAAATATATCTTGTATGGGACAGGATTTTTGGAGAAATCTTTATGAAGGAAATCGAATTCTCTTGTTCCGTTGCTTTTACATGAAGTGTAGGCCTAAATGGGATTCTTTCACCCTTTCTAATACAAGGCATGGTATAACGTACTTATTAGAAAGGGATTGTAAAGTATTGACACAAAAGAAGAGATTACTGTTAATCAGCAATGTCTCCCGTTGTCTCAGTATTCTCTGTTCTACTTCTCTTTATATAAATCATCTTGGTATTAGTATCCATTTGTCGTCTGCAGCATTTTTCAAATTGGACCAACCTAAATGTACCTGTTTCGGAAAGATTTTTAAAACGTTGGTGGTGTGAAGATATGTCTGTAATCAAACTTTGTAAGTTGTATTTGCAATGGTTAAAATACGATTTTACAATAGATTAAACGTATTTACAATAGATTTGTTGTTCCAATGCAGGTATCAGATTTCAACACCTTTCCTCATGTTCCTGGTGTGTCCAGATTAGGTGACAAACTCACTGTTTTCAAAAATCACTGTTTGAACTGGATACAAGTCGTGTCCCTAGATATATAAAGTAAGTATTGCAAAAGTGTTCCAGACTAGTAGACAAACTTAGATCTGTCATCCAAGTATTTTAGTGCCCCTTTATTTTGGAGTATTATTGCCTAAAATGTGTGTTTTTGGGCCGTTATCGACATTGAATAACGAGAAGAAACCGGTCCGATATCGTGAAAACCGGTCTATATTCAGTGCGATATCGGACCGGTTTTGCACTCAAATATCCTCGATTTGATCCTTCAAAATAAACAATTATCTCTTTTCCCGCAAAATTCTCAACGTATTACGTTAAATCAGCGACGTTCGCCTTTTGGCGCCAATTTATGACGTAACGTCGTTTTACCGACGTCACGCATAACAAAAAATTCTTGGAAGATTTATCAGAACAAAACAACAATGGCGGACATTTTCTTATCTCACCTCGGTTCATTTTTCGCACATATCAAGGGGTTTGGGGTAAGTAATCATTGGAATTTTATGCTTTTTATGCAATAATAGCGTCAATTCACGTTTTTTCGGTCGTTAACATTCTCAGAGGCCCACAAAATGGGTTATCGCCCTCGACCTTCGGTCTCAGGCGATAACGCATTTTTGGGCCTCTGACAATGTTAACGACCTCAAAAACGTGAATTAACCCTATATTGAATGATGTTAAGAATCCTACACGCAAAATTGTAGATTCGACAAGTTTTGTCTATATTTGTATGAACGTCAAATGGTCATAAATCTTTTTAATTAAGAGAGGTAAACTGATAATCTTTGTGTCATTGATTTTCTCATGGAATGATCTCAAAAACGATATATTACAACATTTAAATCATTTCTAAAAGGGTTATTTACCGTCGTTAGTTTCTGCTTGATATGAAGCTGCATGCTAGCGGTGAATTTCTTACTTCCATGGTTAATAATTTGCTTTTGTTGATTTTCAGGATGTGTTGACCCAATTCCTCGTCACAAATGAGATCAGACTAATCTGATACGGGATGTATGGAGTGGAGAAACTTTAGGCTATTTTTATCGCTTATTCAATAAGCTGCAGGAACTTTACAATATTTTGGAAGTGAGGCATGCGTGGATATTTTTTAACGATGACGTGGTTTGTACCTAGACAAACCATCGTTGAAGATGACAAAAGTAATAAAGTACGGATTTCACAAAGTTCATCTTTAATGTATATGTTAGAACTTGCAAAATTTATTATTTGTATCAATTCGTAGGCCTATATGATTGGTGTCTTAATATTAAATATATTGAATCAATAAACAAGAAGATCTATGGATAAACAAGATTTACAGATCTGTATGTTTTGACACGTCTTTATTTTCTCCGGTTTTTCCACTTCTTACGCATTATATTTTAAAGAGACTACTTTAGAGCATACACAAATGGCTGGAATATTGCACAGTATTTACTTTGAATTGTATAAAAGTTCACATGAAGACGCACATAGTACAGAAAGACAGAAAGAAACACAAAGGATAGTGAATGTTTATATCAAACATTGTTATAAATCTATAACGCATAAGAACCTTATATTCATTTAGATGAGATAATGTATACTCACCGTCATAAGAAAGTAGCCACTTTTCAAATAGCCATATTTTTTACAATTATTTATGTCTCTTTGTTTTTACACATTAATACACATTACCAATAGTTCTTTTTAATACCTCAATGGTTAATTGCTTTCAACATGTCCGGAAAAATGTTTAGTTGTAACATGGGTTCAAAACAGCATTTTAGGATACAAAGTTCAGTTTTGTTTACTTACAGCTGTCATTTTCAGCGTAAGTTGACGCAGTTGAAACACAAACAGAAGTCCCATTTCAATTTTACATAAAACCTTTCCATTAAATCGATAGAGGTCTATGAAAATTTAGCATAACCAGTATAGCATGATTCAATATCAAAACGTTTGATAAAAACCGGAAGTGGTTGGTGGATAAAGTGAAGGGAAACATTTTCCGAATAAGGAACTTGCTAAAGACCAAGTGGAAACAAAATTTCAAAGAATTGAGCATTTGAGAGGAAATTGGGGGTTGGTTGGACTAAAACCGGAAACAGCCATTTTGCAAGGATTTTGATTGTAGTTAGCATTATTTATTAGTCACTAAGCATTTCGAATAAAAACAGTATCATAAACACATATCCTTATTCATGTTTGCTCCTTTTCTAGCCCTATATATGGCCGTGAATTTCAGAAGTGTGTTCCGTATCAGTTACGGATTTCCTGGAACTACCACCAAGCTACCAAAGCTAATGGGATAATTCGACAGTCTTCGATACTTTCACGAAAGCATTTGTACTTGCCTTGTTGCAATATTTTGTATTTATTTCGATACGTTTATGAATAATCCTAGAATTGTCGACCATTTGCATTAGACAAGTGGCTACTTTCTTATGACGGGGAGTATAATATGATATATATATATAACTGGTGTGTAAAAAGGGTTTTTCTATATCATATCACAATGAACTCGTACTCTGTCAAATAAAAATGACAAAGTGATTCTTAAGTGAAATAAGGGTTTAATCTTTGGACAAGACTAGTCTAGTAATGAGAGTATTTCGGTTTGGCTTAATTCGCATATAAACAATGACAAATGGTATTAAATGCGATTAATGCATTCTGTCTTCTAAATCACAACCTATCCTCTTACTCACAACCTATCCTCTAACGCACAAACTGACCGGAAGAACTGATTTTCTTCAATGATCGACAGTAAGTTATTAAAATATTGTTTGCGCGATGTAATGTACATACAACTATTTTATAATACACACAGGTTTTGGGCCATTCATCCTCAGAAAGTGGACAAACGCTCATCAGGATTGACGAAATGTCAATATTGGGGCTACCCTTGCAACGGGAGAAGATGAATTTCCGTTCAATCTCTGGGAATCGGGGTTTGGATGGGGCTCACAAATATGTGAAAATGAATAAAGGGTTGTATGACATTCTCCGATTTTTGATTTTCGAGCTTGAAACAAGAACATTTCGATTAAAAGACGAGACTCACCTTTCACCCGCCGATTTGTCGGCTCCTCTAACTGCCAACCGGATATCCTCTAAACTTTTTTTCATACACAACAAAATGTTGTGATTTAGTAGATAAGCGGCCGTGTTAAATGAAGGGGGAAAACTTTAAGGCAGTAGCCTACTATTAAGAAGACCATGGACTGAGGCCATTTTGTGTTTATTCTGCGGCACACATGATGCTAATTCTACGGCAACAAATTCCAATGGTCTCGTGTTTTTTTTTTTTTTTTTTTTTTTTTTTTTTTTGTTTTTTTTTTTTTGTTTTTTTTTGTTTTTTGTTTTTTTTTTGTTTTTTTTTTTTGTTGTTGTTGTTTTGTTTTGCTTTTTTTCAAATTTTTAATGCTGAATGTGAAGTTTTCCTCCTTTAACCCTTTCCCAAACAAGACCTGGTTTTGACGTCCCTAATAGAAAAGGATTTGGAAAACATTGAAACAAAAGAAGAAACTGCTGATTACCAGCAGTTTCTCCTTTTGTCTCAATATTTTCTGTGCCATATTTTACACAAATCCTATCTTTAATAACATCTCTTTTGTCGTCAGCAGCAGCTTTCAAATTTGATCACCCTTTAATTTTGTCGTTTGGGAAAGGTCTAAAATGTCGAATATCAAATGTAGTTCAATGATTTTGTTCTAAGTACAGACAACCATCTGGTCGAAGATAATTGACAATATAAATATTTTTGCCATAACTACGCAAAAATATGATGGTTGGGGTAAGATCAACGTTTAACCCTTTCCCAAGGAAAGTCTTTGGAAAACATTTAGACAAAAGAATAAACTGCTGATAACCAACAGTTTCTCTTTTTATCTCAATATTTTCAGACCTATTTTGCACACAAATGGTTTCATTACTTACATTCAATTTGTCGTCTGCATTAGCTTTCAAATTAGACCACCCGAAAATTGTGTCGTTTGGGAAAGGGTTAACGTACTAAAATTGAAACTAAAATAGACAAATAAGGTTGTACTTACACGCAATAAGGACAGCGACTAAGAATGCAAACTGATACATCTTTCAATATCGTCGATGAATTTCTGTATTCTTGGATGAATCAGGTTCGAATATAATGCTTGGTTCGGGACTGACTTTTGCTAGATCAAGATCCAACTTAAAACGTCTTCACTGTCAAAAAGAATTACAACAAAAATACCGTCGGTGGGATGTCACAACCTCGTAACTCTAGCTTGAAAAAGCTGGAGTTACGAGGTTTTGACATCCCACACAAGATATCATCCCTCTCACTAAATAAATTGACGATAATTGATAGTACATTTGAGTCTCGATGTTTGTGGTAGCACATAAGGTATACAGCCAATCACCAAAAACATGACTTTCTAGCCATACGAAATGCATCAAATTACACGCACTTTTAAATATACTTCACATAAGTTGAATCACCGTGCCGGATTTTAAGATTATGGTTCAAGAAGAAAATGATTTATAAATATAATTTTATTCTATATTCATATGCAAGGGAGGTAATTTTGAAAAAAATTGTCAAATATTTCCATAAGTATGCATGAATTCAAAGTTCTAAACCGTTCAAAATGCTTATATTCGTATTTGGAATGGAAGTAATAATACACACCCCTGTGAAGTTGGCTACCTATTCCCTATTCCCTATTCATTACCTATTCACATGTGAAGTCTTTTACCTATTCCCTATTCCCTATTCATTACCTATTCAAGTGTGAAGTTGGTTACCTATTCCCTGTTACCTATTCATTACCTATTCGCGGTTTTAGGTCTGATTTGACCCCAAAGTGCGTCAAACATTGTAAAACCGTAGACTTGATGCCTTGTCAATGATTGTCTTCATTCCAGTGAAAAAAGAAACACCCAACTGGTGAAAATTGACTTTAACCCTTTTCCAAACAAGACCTGGTTTTGACGTCTCTTACAGGAAAGGCTTGGGAAAACATTGAGGCAAAAGAAGAAACTGCTGATAACCAGCAGTTTCTCCTTTTGCCTCAATATTTTCTGCTCTTTGTTCTACACAAATTCCGTCTTCAAAAACATGCATTTTGTTGTCTGCAGCAGCTTTTAAAATGGACCACCCTAATATGTTGTCGTTTGGGAGAGGGTTAAACATGCATATTAGATATCCTCATTAAAAGTTCATTACCTATTTGAAAATGACTCCCTGCCGTCCCGGGCAATATATCACCATTACTATGTCCAAAACAACTGAAGGATTAAAAAACAATATCACACAAATGGAGCAAATTGGCTTATTACCTATTCAGAACGCCCGTTACCTATTCGTAACCTATTCGAACAAACAGCTCCCTGCCGACCTATGCAACAAAATATCGCCTCCTACGATGTCCAAATTACAGAATAGTTCTAAATTCGATCCCCTGTAACAGGAATAGCTCAAAATGTCATTAAAAATGGTGGGAATTGGCTTGTTACCTATTCAGAACGCCCGTTACCTATTCGTTACCTATTCGAACAAACGACTCCCTGCCGCCCTAGGCAACAAAATATCGCCTCCTACGATGTCTAGAATTACAGAATAGTTCTAAATTCGATGCCCTGTCAAAGCAAAAGCTAAAAATGTCATTAAAGCTGGTGGGAATTGGCTTGTTACCTATTCAGAACGCCCGTTACCTATTCGTTACCTATTCGAACAAACGACTCCCTGCCGCCCTAGGCAACAAAATATCGTCTCTTACGATGTCCAAAATTACAGAATAGTTCTAAATTCGATGCCCTGTCACAAGAATACTAAAAAATGTTATTCAAACTGGTGGAATTTGGCTTGTTACCTATTCAGAACACCCGTTACCTATTCGTTACCTATTCAAACAAACGACTCCCTGCCGACCTATGCAACAAAATTTCGCCTCCTACGATGTCTAAAATTACAGAATGGTTCTAAGTTCGATGCCCTGTCACAAGAATACTTAAAAATGTTATTCAAACTGGTGGAATTTGGCTCGTTACCTATTCAGAACGTCCGTTACCTATTCGTTACCTATTCGAACAAAAGACTCCCTTCCGACCTATGCAACAAAATATCCCCCTACGATGTCCAAAACTAGCAAATAAATCTAGAATCGATGCCCTGTCACAAGCATACTTAAAAATGTTATTCAAACTCGTGGAATTTGGCTTGTTACCTATTCAGAACGCCCGTTACCTATTCGTTACCTATTCGAACAAACGACTCCCTGCCGACCTATGCAACAAAATATCGCCTCCTACGATGTCTAAAATTACAGAATAGTTCTAAATTCGATGCCCTGTCACAGGAATAGCTAAAAATGTCATTAAAACTGGTGAGAATTGGCTCGTTACCTATTCAGAACGTCCGTTACCTATTCGTTACCTATTCGCACAAACGACTTCCTGCTGACCTATGCAACAAAATATCGCCTCCTACGATGTCTAGAATTACAGAATAGTTCTAAATTCGATGTCCTGTCACAGGAAAAGTTAAAAATATCATTAAAACTGGTGGGAATTGGCTCGTTACCTATTCAGAACGCTCGTTACCTATTCGTTACCTATTCGAACAAACGACTCCCTGCCGACCTATGCAACAAATTATCGACTCCTACGATGTCCAAAATTACAGAATAGTTCTAAATTCGATGCCCTGTCACAGGAATATTTAAAGATGTCATTAAAACTGGTGAGAATTGGCTCGTTACCTATTCAGAACGTCCGTTACCTATTCGTTACCTATTCGAACAAACGACTCCCTGCCGCCCTAGGCAACAAAATATCGCCTCTTACGATGTCTAAAATTTCAGAATAGTTCTAAATTCGATGCCCTGTCACAGCAAAAGCTAAAAATGTCATTAAAGCTGGTGAGAATAGGCTCGTTACCTATTCAGAACACCCGTTACCTATTCGTTACCTATTCGAACAAACGACTCCCTGCCGACATATGCAACAAAATTTCGCCTCCTACGATGTCCAAAATTACAGAATGGTTCTAAGTTCGATGCCCTGTCACAAGAATACTTAAAAATGTTATTCAAACTGGTGGAATTTGGCTCGTTACCTATTCAGAACGTCCGTTACCTATTCGTTACCTATTCGAACAAAAGACTCCCTGCCGACCTATGCAACAAATTATCCCCCTACGATGTCCAAAACTAGCAAATAAATCTAGAATCGATGCCCTGTCACAAGCATACTTAAAAATGTTATTCAAACTCGTGGAATTTGGCTTGTTACCTATTCAGAATGCCCGTTACCTATTCGTTACCTATTCGAACAAACGACTTCCTGCTGACCTATGCAACAAAATATCGCCTCCTACGATGTCTAGAATTACAGAATAGTTCTAAATTCGATGCCCTGTCACAGGAATAGTTAAAAATATCATTAAAACTGGTGGGAATTGGCTCGTTACCTATTCAGAACGCCCGTTACCTATTCGTTACCTATTCGAACAAACGACTCCCTGCCGACCTATAAAACAAAATATCGCCTCCTACGATGTCTAGAATTACAGAATAGTTCTAAACTCGATGCCCTGTCACAGGAATAGCTAAAAATGTCATTAAAACTGGTGAGAATTGGCTCGTTACCTATTCAGAACGTCCGTTACCTATTCGTTACCTATTCGCACAAACGACTTCCTGCTGACCTATGCAACAAAATATCGCCCCCTACGATGTCCAAAATTACAGAATAGTTCTAAATTCGATGCCCTGTCACAGGAATAGTTAAAAATATCATTAAAACTGGTGGGAATTGGTTCGTTACCTATTCAGAACGCTCGTTACCTATTCGTTACCTATTCGAACAAACGACTCCCTGCCGACCTATGCAACAAAATATTGCCTCCTACGATGTCCAAAATTACAGAATAGTTCTAAATTCGATGCCCTGTCACAGGAATAGCTAAAAATGTCATTAAAACTGGTGAGAATTGGCTCGTTACCTATTCAGAACGTCCGTTACCTATTCGTTACCTATTCGCACAAACGACTCCCTGCCGACCTATGCAACAAAATATCGCCTCCTACGATGTCCAAAATTACAGAATAGTTCTAAATTCGATGCCCTGTCACAGGAATAGTTAAAAATATCATTAAAACTGGTGGGAATTGGCTCGTTACCTATTCAAAACGCTCGTTACCTATTCGTTACCTATTCGTTACTTATTCGAACAAACGACTCCCTGCCGACATCTGCAACAAAATATCGCCTCCTACGATGTCTAAAATTAGAGAATAGTTCTAAATTCGATGCCCTGTCACAGGAATAGTTAAAAATATCATTAAAACTGGTGGGAATTGGCTCGTTACCTATTCAGAACGCTCGTTACCTATTCGAACAAACGACTCCCTGCCGACCTATGCAACAAAATATCGCCTCCTACGATGTCTAAAATTACAGAATAGTTCTAAATTCGATGCCCTGTCACAGGAATAGCTAAAATGTCATTAAAACTGGTGAGAATTGGCTCGTCACCTATTCAGCACGTCCGTTACCAATTCGTTACCTATTCGAACAAAAGACTCCCTGCCGACCTATGCAACAAAATATCGCCTCCTACGATGTCCAAAATTACAGAATAGTTCTAAATTCGATGCCCTGTCACAAGAATACTTAAAAATGTTATTCAAACTGGTGGAATTTGGCTTGTTACCTATTCAGAACGCGCGTTACCTATTCGTTACCTATTCGAACAAACTACTCCCTGCCGCCCTAGGCAACAAAATATCGCCTCTTACGATGTCTAGAATTTCAGAATAGTTCTAAATTCGATGCCCTGTCACAGCAAAAGCTAAAAATGTCATTAAAGCTTGTGGGAATTGGCTCGTTACCTATTCAGAACGCCCGTTACCTATTCGTTACCTATTCGAACAAACGACTCCCTGCCGCCCTAGGCAACAAAATATCGCCTCCTACGATGTCCAAAATTACAGAATGGTTCTAAGTTCGATGCCCTGTCACAAGAATACTTAAAAATGTTATTCAAACTGGTGGAATTTGGCTCGTTACCTATTCAGAACGTCCGTTACCTATTCGTTACCTATTCGAACAAAAAACTCCCTTCCGACCTATGCAACAAAATATCCCCGTACGATATCCAAAACTAGCAAATAAATCTAGAATCGATGCCCTGTCACAAGCATACTTAAAAATGTTATTCAAACTGGTGGAATTTGGCTTGTTACCTATTCAGAACGCCCGTTACCTATTCGTTACCTATTCGAACAAACGACTCCCTGCCGACCTATGCAACAAAATATCGCCTCCTACGATGTCTAAAATTACAGAATAGTTCTAAATTCGATGCCCTGTCACAGGAATAGCTAAAAATGTCATTAAAACTGGTGAGAATTGGCTCGTTACCTATTCAGAACGTCCGTTACCTATTCGTTACCTATTCGCACAAACGACTTCCTGCTGACCTGTGCAACAAAATATCGCCTTCTACGATGTCTAGAATTACAGAATAGTTCTAAATTCGATGCCCTGTCACAGGAAAAGTTAAAAATATCATTAAAACTGGTGGGAATTGGCTCGTTACCTATTCAGAACGCTCGTTACCTATTCGTTACCTATTCGAACAAACGACTCCCTGCCGACCTATGCAACAAAATATCGCCTCCTACGATGTCCAAAATTACAGAATAGTTCTAAATTCGATGCCCTGTCACAGGAATAGCTAAAAATGTCATTAAAACTGGTGAGAACTGGCTCGTTACCTATTCAGAACGTCCGTTACCTATCCGTTACCTATTCGAACAAACGACTCCCTGCCGCCCTAGGCAACAAAATATCGCCTCTTACGATGTCTAAAATTTCAGAATAGTTCTAAATTCGATGCCCTGTCACAGCAAAAGCTAAAAATGTCATTAAAGCCTGTGAGAATTGGCTCGTTACCTATTCAGAACACCCGTTACCTATTCGTTACCTACTCGAACAAACGACTCCCTGCCGACATATGCAACACAATTTCGCCTCCTACGATGTCCAAAATTACAGAATGGTTCTAAGTTCGATGCCCTGTCACAAGAATACTTAAAAATGTTATTCAAACTGGTGGAATTTGGCTCGTTACCTATTCAGAACGTCCGTTACCTATTCGTTACCTATTCGAACAAAAGACTCCCTGCCGACCTATGCAAAAAAATATCCCCCTACGATGTCCAAAACTAGCAAATAAATCTAGAATCGATGCCCTGTCACAAGCATAATTAAAAATGTTATTCAAACTCGTGGAATTTGGCTTGTTACCTATTCAGAACGCCCGTTACCTATTCGTTACCTATTCGAACAAACGACTTCCTGCTGACCTATGCAACAAAATATCGCCTCCTACGATGTCTAGAATTACAGAATAGTTCTAAATTCGATGCCCTGTCACAGGAATAGTTAAAAATATCATTAAAACTGGTGGGAATTGGCTCGTTACCTATTCAGAACGCTCGTTACCTATTCGTTACCTATTCGAACAAACGACTCCCTGCCGACCTATGCAACAAAATATCGCCTCCTACGATGTCCAAAATTACAGAATAGTTCTGAATTCGATGCCCTGTCACAGGAATAGCTAAAAATGTCATTAAAACTGGTGAGAATTGGCTCGTTACCTATTCAGAACGCCCGTTACCTATTCGTTACCTATTCGAACAAACGACTTCCTGCTGACCTATGCAACAAAATATCGCCTCCTACGATGTCTAGAATTACAGAATAGTTCTAAATCCGACGCTCTGTCACAGGAATAGTTAAAAATATCATTAAAACTGGTGGGAATTGGCTCGTTACCTATTCAGAACGCTCATTACCTATTCGTTACCTATTCGAACAAACGACTCCCTGCCGACCTATGCAACAAAATATCACCTCCTACGATGTCCAAAATTACAGAATAGTTCTAAATTCGATGCCCTGTCTCAGGAATAGCTAAAATGTCATTAAAACTGGTGAGAATTGGCTCGTTACCTATTCAGAACGTCCGTTACCAATTCGTTACCTATTCAAACAAAAGACTCCCTGCCGACCTATGCAACAAAATATCGCCTCCTACGATGTCCAAAATTACAGAATAGTTCTAAATTCGATGCCCTGTCACAAGAATACTTAAAAATGTTATTCAAACTGGTGGAATTTGGATTGTTAACTATTCAGAACGCCCGTTACCTATTCGTTACCTATTCGAACAAACGACTTCCTGCCGCCCTATGCAACAAAATATCGCCTCCTACGATGTCCAAAATTACAGAATAGTTCTAAATTCTATGCCCTGTCACAGGAATAGCTAAAAATATCATTAAAACTGGTGGGAATTGGCTCGTTACCTATTCAGAACGCTCGTTACCTATTCGTTACCTATTCGAACAAACGACTCCCTGCCGACCTATGCAACAAAATATCGCCTCCTACGATATTCAAAATTACAGAATAGTTCTAAATTCGATGCCCTGTCACAGGAATAGCTAAAATGTCATTAAAACTGGTGAGAATTGGCTCGTTACCTATTCAGAACGCTCGTTACCTATTCGTTACCTATTCGAACAAACGACTTCCTGCTGACCTATGCAACAAAATATCGCCTCCTACGATGTCTAGAATTACAGAATAGTTCTAAATTCGATGCCCTGTCACAGGAATAGTTAAAAATATCATTAAAACTGGTGGGAATTGGCTCGTTACCTTTTCAGAACGCTCGTTACCTATTCGTTACCTATTCGATAAAACGACTCCCTGCCGACCTATGCAACAAAATATTGCCTCCTACGATGTCCAAAATTACAGAATAGTTCTAAATTCGATGCCCTGTCACAAGAAAAAAGCTAAAAATGTCATTAAAACTGGTGAGAATTGGCTCGTTACCTATTCAGAACGTCCGTTACCTATTCGTTACCTATTCGAACAAAAGACTCCATGTCGACCTATGCAACAAAATATCGCCTCCTACGATGTCCAAAATTACAGAATAGTTCTAAATTCGATGCCCTGTCACAGGAATAGCTAAAATGTCATTAAAACTGGTGAGAATCGGCTCGTTACCTATTCAGAACGCCCGTTACCTATTCGTTACCTATTCGAACAAACGACTTCCTGCTGACCTATGCAACAAAATATCGCCACCTACGATGTCTAGAATTACAGAATAGTTCTAAATTCGATGCCCTGTCACAAGAATACTTAAAAATGTTATTCAAACTGATGGAATTTGGCTTGTTACCTATTCAGAACACCCGTTACCTATTCGTTACCTATTCGAACAAACGACTCCCCGCCGACCTATGCAACAAAATATCCCCCTACGATGTCCAAAACTAGCAAATAAATCTAGAATCGATGCCCTGTCACAAGCATACTTAAAAATGTTATTCAAACTCGTGGAATTTGGCTTGTTACCTATTCAGAACGCCCGTTACCTATTCGTCACCTATTCGCACAAACGACTTCCTGCTGACCTATGCAACAAAATATCGCCTCCTACGATGTCCAAAATTACAGAATAGTTCTAAATTCGATGCCCTGTCACAGGAATAGCTAAAATGTCATTAAAACTGGTGAGAATTGGCTCGTTACCTATTCAGAATGCTCGTTACCTATTCGTTACCTATTCGAACAAACGACTTTCTGCTGACCTATGCAACAAAATATCGCCTCCTACGATGTCTAGAATTACAGAATAGTTCTAAATTCGATGCCCTGTCACAGGAATAGTTAAAAATATCATTAAAACTGGTGGGAATTGGCTCCTTACCTATTCAGAACGCTCGTTACCTATTCGTTACCTATTCGAACAAACGACTCCCTGCCGACCTATGCAACAAAATATCGCCTCCTACGATGTCCAAAATTACAGAATAGTTCTAAATTCTATGCCCTGTCACAGGAATAGCTAAAATGTCATTAAAACTGGTGCGAATTGGCTCGTTACCTATTCAGAACGCCCGTTACCTATTCGTTACCTATTCGAACAAACGACTTCCTGCTGACCTATGCAACAAAATATCGCCTCCTACGATGTCCAAAATTACAGAATAGTTCTAAATTCGATGCCCTGTCACAGGAATAGTTAAAAATATCATTAAAACTGGTGGGAATTGGCTCGTTACCTATTCAGAACGCTCGTTACCTATTCGTTACCTATTCGAACAAACGACTCCCTGCCGACCTATGCAACAAAATATCGCCTCCTACGATATTCAAAATTACAGAATAGTTCTAAATTCGATGCCCTGTCACAGGAATAGCTAAAAATGTCATTAAAACTGGTGAGAATTGGCTCGTTACCTATTCAGAACGCACGTTACCTATTCGTTACCTATTCGAACAAACGATTTCCTGCTGACCTATGCAACAAAATGTCGCCTCCTACGATGTCTAGAATTACAGAATAGTTCTAAATTCGATGCCCTGTCACAGGAATATTTAAAAATATCATTAAAACTGGTGGGAATTGGCTTGTTACCTATTCAGAACGCTCGTTACCTATTCGTTACCTATTCGAACAAACGACTCCCTGCCGACCTATGCAACAAAATATTGCCTCCTACGATGTCCAAAATTACAGAATAGTTCTAAATTCGATGCCCTGTCACAGGAATAGCTAAAAATGTCATTAAAACTGGTGAGAATGGGCTCGTTACCTATTCAGAACGTCCGTTACCTATTCGTTACCTATTCGAACAAACGACTCCCTGCCGCCCTAGGCAACAAAATATCGCCTCTTACGATGTCTAAAATTTCAGAATAGTTCTAAATTCGATGCCCTGTCACAGCAAAAGCTAAAAATGTCATTAAAGCTGGTGGAAATTGGCTCGTTACCTATTCAGAACACCCGTTACCTATTCGTTACCTATTCGAACAAACGACTCCCTGCCGACATATGCAACAAAATTTCGCCTCCTACGATGTCCAAAATTACAGAATGGTTCTAAGTTCGATGCCCTGTCACAAGAATACTTAAAAATGTTATTCAAACTGGTGGAATTTGGCTCGTTACCTATTCAGAACGTCCGTTACCTATTCGTTACCTATTCGAACAAAAGACTCCCTGCCGACCTATGCAACAAAATATCCCCCTACGATGTCCAAAACTAGCAAATGAATCTAGAATCGATGCCCTGTCACAAGCATACTTAAAAATGTTATTCAAACTCGTGGAATTTGGCTTGTTACCTATTCAGAACGCCCGTTACCTATTCGTTACCTATTCGAACAAACGACTCCCTGCCGACATATGCAACAAAATTTCGCCTCCTACGATGTCCAAAATTACAGAATGGTTCGAAGTTCGATGCCCTGTCACAAGAATACTTAAAAATGTTATTCAAACTGGTTGAATTTGGCTCGTTACCTATTCAGAACGTCCGTTACCTATTCGTTACCTATTCGAACAAAAGACTCCCTGCCGACCTATGCAACAAAATATCCCCCTACGATGTCCTAAACTAGCAAATGAATCTAGAATCTATGCCCTGTCACAAGCATACTTAAAAATGTTATTCAAACTCGTGGAATTTGGCTTGTTACCTATTCAGAACGCCCGTTACCTATTCGTTACCTATTCGAACAAACGACTTCCTGCTGACCTATGCAACAAAATATCGCCTCCTACGATGTCTAGAATTACAGAATAGTTCTAAATTCGATGCCCTGTCACAGAAATAGCTAAAAATGTCATTAAAACTGGTGGGAATTGGCTCGTTACCTATTCAGAACGCTCGTTACCTATTCGTTACCTATTCGAACAAACGACTCCCTGCTGACCTATGCAACAAAATATCGCCTCCTACGATGTCTAAAATTACAGAATAGTTCTAAATTCGATGCCCTGTCACAGGAATAGCTAAAAATGTCATTAAAACTGGTAAGAATTGGCTCGTTACTTATTCAGAACGTCCGCTACCTATTCGTTACCTATTCGAACAAACGACTCCATGTCGACCTAGGCAACAAAATATCCCCGCTACGATGTCCAAAACTAGCGAATAAATCTAGACTCGATGCCCTGTCACAAGAATACTTAAAAATGTTATTCAAACTGTTGGAATTGCTTCTTACCTATTCAGAACGCTCGTTACCTTTTCGTTACCTTTTCGAACAAACAACTCCCTGCCGACCTAGGCAACTGAATTTGTTTCACGAAAAAACCGAACGCTATTTAGTACCATACTTACCCATTAGTGTAGAACTGATAAACTGTTATCCAAAACTGCAAAGTGACGCCTTTTGGGTCAAAAGAAAATGCCCGGAAAAAACATTGAGGGAAACGACAACTTGTGACAAGCAATTTCGTCATTTCACGCAATGTTAAATCTACTAAAAAAGAACAAAAGATGTAACATTTCATTCACTTCACTTAAAATTGTCGTCTGCAGCGTCTTTGAATTCGGACCAGTCTTAAAATTTATTCCCTAGTTTTGGACATCTTAGGAGGGGGGGGGGAGTAATATTTTGTTGCCTAGGTCGGCAGGGAGTTGTTTGTTCGAAAAGGTAACGAAAAGGTAACGAGCGTTCTGAATAGGTAACGAGCCATATTCCAACAGTTTGAATAACATTTTTAAGTATTCTTGTGACAGGGCATCGAGTCTAGATTTATTCGCTAGTTTTGGACATCGTAGCGGGAATATATTTTGCTGCCTAGGTCGACAGGGAGTCGTTTGTTCGAATAGGTAACGAATAGGTAGCGGACGTTCTGAATAGGTAACGAGCCAATTCTCACCAGTTTTAATGACATTTTTAGCTATTCCTGTGACAGGGCATCGAATTTAGAACTATTCTGTAATTTTAGACATCGTAGGAGGCGATATTTTGTTGCATAGGTCAGCAGGGAGTCGTTTGTTCGAATAGGTAACGAATAGGTAACGAGCGTTCTGAATAGGTAACGAGCCAATTCCCACCAGTTTTAATGACATTTTTAGCTATTTCTGTGACAGGGCATCGAATTTAGAACTATTCTGTAATTCTAGACATCGTAGGAGGCGATATTTTGTTGCATAGGTCAGCAGGAAGTCGTTTGTTCGAATAGGTAACGAATAGGTAACGGGCGTTCTGAATAGGTAACAAGCCAAAGTCCACGAGTTTGAATAACATTTTTAAGTATGCTTGTGACAGGGCATCGATTCTAGATTCATTTGCTAGTTTTGGACATCGTAGGGGGATATTTTGTTGCATAGGTCGGCAGGGAGTCTTTTGTTCGAATAGGTAACGAATAGGTAACGGACGTTCTGAATAGGTAACGAGCCAAATTCCACTAGTTTGAATAACATTTTTAAGTATTCTTGTGACAGGGCATCGAACTTAGAACCATTCTGTAATTTTGGACATCGTAGGGGGCGAAATTTTGTTGCATATGTCGGCAGGGAGTCGTTTGTTCGAATAGGTAACGAATAGGTAACGGGTGTTCTGAATAGGTAACGAGCCAATTCCCACCAGCTTTAATGACATTTTTAGCTTTTGCTGTAACAGGGCATCGAATTTAGAACTATTCTGAAATTTTAGACATCGTAAGAGGCGATATTTTGTTGCCTAGGGCGGCAGGGAGTCGTTTGTTCGAATAGGTAACGAATAGGTAACGGACGTTCTGAATAGGTAACAAGCCAAATTCCACGAGTTTGAATAACATTTTTAAGTATGCTTGTGACAGGGCATCGATTCTAGATTTATTTGCTAGTTTTGGACATCGTAGGAGGCGATATTTTGTTGCATAGGTCGGCGGGGAGTCGTTTGTTCGAATAGGTAACGAATAGGTAACGGGTGTTCTGAATAGGTAACAAGCCAAATTCCACCAGTTTGAATAACATTTTTAAGTATTCTTGTGACAGGGCATCGAATTTAGAACTATTCTGTAATTTTGGACATCGTAAGAGACGATATTTTGTTGCCTAGGGCGGCAGGGAGTCGTTTGTTCGAATAGGTAACGAATAGGTAACGGGCGTTCTGAATAGGTAACGAGCCAATTCCCACCAGTTTTAATGACATTTTAGCTATTCCTGTGACAGGGCATCGAATTTAGAACTATTCTGTAATTTTAGACATCGTAGGAGGCGATATTTTGTTGCATAGGTCGGCAGGGAATCGTTTGTTCGAATAGGTAACGAATAGGTAACGAGCGTTCTGAATAGGTAACGAGCCAATTTCCACCAGTTTTAATGATATCTTTAACTATTCCTGTGACAGGGCATCGAATTTAGAACTATTCTGTAATTCTAGACATCGTAGGAGGCGATATTTTGTTGCATAGGTCAGCAGGAAGTCGTTTGTGCGAATAGGTAACGAATAGGTAACGGACGTTCTGAATAGGTAACGAGCCAATTCTCATCAGTTTTAATGACATTTTTAGCTATTCCTGTGACAGGGCATCGAATTTAGAACTATTCTGTAATTCTAGACATCGTAGGAGGCGATATTTTGTTGCCTAGGTCAGCAGGAAGTCGTTTGTTCGAATAGGTAACGAATAGGTAACGGGCGTTCTGAATAGGTAACGAGCCAATTCTCACCAGTTTTAATGACATTTTTAGCTATTCCTGTGACAGGGCATCGAATTTAGAACTATTCTGTAATTTTGGACATCGTAGGAGGCGATATTTTGTTGCATAGGTCGGCAGGGAGTCGTTTGTTCGAATAGGTAACGAATAGGTAACGAGCGTTCTGAATAGGTAACGAGCCAATTCCCACCAGTTTTAATGATATTTGTAACTATTCCTGTGACAGGGCATCGAATTTAGAACTATTCTGTAATTTTAGACATCGTAGGAGGCGATATTTTGTTGCATAGGTCGGCAGGGACTCGTTTGTTCGAATAGGTAACGAATAGGTAACGAGCGTTCTGAATACGTAACGAGCAAATTCTCACCAATTTTAAAGACATTTTTAGCTATTCCTGTGACAGGGCATCGAATGTAGAACTATTCTGTAATTCTAGACATCGTAGGAGGCGATATTTTGTTGCATAGGTCAGCAGGAAGTCGTTTGTGCGAATAGGTAACGAATAGGTAACGGGCGTTCTGAATAGGTAACAAGCCAAATTCCACCAGTTTGAATAACATTTTTAAGTATTCTTGTGACAGGGCATCGAATTTAGAACTATTCTGTAATTTTGGACATCGTAGGAGGCGATATTTTGTTGCATAGGTCGGCAGGGAGTCGTTTGTTCGAATAGGTAACGAATAGGTAACGGACGTTCTGAATAGGTAACGAGCCAATTCTCATCAGTTTTAATGACATTTTTAGCTATTCCTGTGACAGGGCATCGAATTTTGAACTATTCTGTAATTTTGGACATCGTAGGAGGCGATATTTTGTTGCATTGGTCGGCAGGGAGTCTTTTGTTCGAATAGGTAACGAATAGGTAACGGACGTTCTGAATAGGTAACGAGCCAATTCTCATCAGTTTTAATGACATTTTTAGCTATTCCTGTGACAGGGCATCGAATTTAGAACTATTCTGTAATTTTGGACATCGTAGGAGGCGATATTTTGTTGCATAGGTCGGCAGGGAGTCGTTTGTTCGAATAGGTAACGAATAGGTAACGAGCGTTCTGAATAGGTAACGAGCCAATTCCCACCAGTTTTAATGATATTTTTAACTATTCCTGTGACAGGGCATCGAATTTAGAACTATTCTGTAATTCTAGACATCGTAGGAGGCGATATTTTGTTGCATAGGTCAGCAGGAAGTCGTTTGTGCGAATAGGTAACGAATAGGTAACGGACGTTCTGAATAGGTAACGAGCCAATTCTCACCAGTTTTAATGACATTTTAGCTATTCCTGTGACAGGGCATCGAATTTACAACTATTCTGTAATTTTAGACATCGTAGGAGGCGATATTTTGTTGCATAGGTCGGCAGGGAGTCGTTTGTTCGAATAGGTAACGAATAGGTAACGAGCGTTCTGAATAGGTAACGAGCCAATTCCCACCAGTTTTAATGATATTTTTAACTATTCCTGTGACAGGGCATCGAATTTAGAACTATTCTGTAATTCTAGACATCGTAGGAGGCGATATTTTGTTGCATAGGTCAGCAGGAAGTCGTTTGTGCGAATAGGTAACGAATAGGTAACGGGCGTTCTGAATAGGTAACGAGCCAATTCTCACCAGTTTTAATGACATTTTAGCCATTCCTGTGACAGGGCATCGAATTTAGAACTATTCTGTAATTTTGACATCGTAGGAGGCGATATTTTGTTGCATTGGTCGGCAGGGAGTCGTTTGTTCGAATAGGTAACGATTAGGTAACGAGCGTTCTGAATAGGTAACAAGCCAAATTCCACGAGTTTGAATAACATTTTTAAGTATGCTTGTGACAGGGCATCGATTCTAGATTTATTTGCTAGTTTTGGACATCGTAGGGGGATATTTGGTTGCATAGGTCGGCAGGGAGTCTTTTGTTCGAATAGGTAACGAAAACGTAACGGACGTTCTGAATAGGTAACGAGCCAAATTCCACCAGTTTGAATAACATTTTTAAGTATTCTTGTGACAGGGCATCAAACTTAGAACCATTCTGTAATTTTGGACATCGTAGGAGGCGAAATTTTGTTGCATATGTCGGCAGGGAGTCGTTTGTTCGAATAGGTAACGAATAGGTAACGGGTGTTCTGAATAGGTAACAAGCCAAATTCCCACCAGTTTGAATAACTTTTTTAAGTATTCTTGTGACAGGACATCGAATTTAGAACTACTCTGTAATTTTGGACATCGTAAGAGACGATATTTTGTTGCCTAGGGCGACAGGGAGTCGTTTGTTCGAATAGGTAACTAATAGGTAACGGGCGTTCTGAATAGGTAACGAGCCAATTCCCACCAGCTTTAATGACATTTTTAGCTTTTGCTGTGACAGGGCATCGAATTTAGAACTATTCTGAAATTTTAGACATCGTAAGAGGCGATATTTTGTTGCCTAGGTCGGCAGGGAGTCGTTTGTTCGAATAGGTAACGAATAGGTAACGGGCGTTCTGAATAGGTAACAAGCCAAATTCCACCAGTTTGAATAACATTTTTAAGTATTCTTGTGACAGGGCATCGAATTTAGAACTATTCTGTAATTTTGGACATCGTAGGAGGCGATATTTTGTTGCATAGGTCGGCAGGGAGTCTTTTGTTCGAATAGGTAACGAATAGGTAACGGACGTTCTGAATAGGTAACGAGCCAATTCTCACCAGTTTTAATGACATGTTTAGCTATTCCTGTGACAGGGCATCGAATTTAGAACTATTCTGTAATTTTGGACATCGTAGGAGGCGATATTTTGTTGCATAGGTCGGCAGGGAGTCGTTTGTTCGAATAGGCAACGAATAGGTAACGAGCGTTCTGAATAGGTAACGAGCCAATTCTCACCAGTTTTAATGACATTTTTAGCTATTCCTGTGACAGGGCATCGAATTTAGAACTATTCTGTAATTTTGGACATCGTAGGAGGCGATATTTTGTTGCATAGGTCGGCAGGGAGTCTTTTGTTCGAATAGGTAACGAATGGGTAACGGACGTTCTGAATAGGTAACGAGCCAATTCTCACCAGTTTTAATGACATTTTTAGCTATTCCTGTGACAGGGCATCGAATTTAGAACTATTCTGTAATTCTAGACATCGTAGGAGGCGATATTTTGTTGCAAAGGTCAGCAGGAAGTCGTTTGTGCGAATAGGTAACGAATAGGTAACGGACGTTCTGAATAGGTAACGAGCCAATTCTCACCAGTTTTAATGACATTTTTAGCTATTCCTGTGACAGGGCATCGAATTTAGAACTATTCTGTAATTTTAGACATCGTAAGAGGCGATATTTTGTTGCATAGGTCAGCAGGAAGTCGTTTGTTCGAATAGGTAACGAATAGGTAACGGGCGTTCTGAATAGGTAACGAGCCAATTCTCACCAGTTTTAATGACATTTTTAGCTATTCCTGTGACAGGGCATCGAATTTAGAACTATTCTGTAATTTTGGACATCGTAGGAGGCGAAATTTTGTTGCATATGTCGGCAGGGAGTCTTTTGTTCGAATAGATAACGAATAGGTAACGAGCGTTCTGAATAGGTAACGAGCCAATTCCCACCAGTTTTAATGATATTTTTAACTATTCCTGTGACAGGGCATCGAATTTAGAACTATTCTGTAATTCTAGACATCGTAAGAGGCGATATTTTGTTGCATAGGTCAGCAGGAAGTCGTTTGTTCGAATAGGTAACGAATAGGTAACGGGCGTTCTGAATAGGTAACAAGCCAAATTCCACGAGTTTGAATAACATTTTAAGTATGCTTGTGACAGGGCATCGATTCTAGATTTATATGCTAGTTTTGGACATCGTAAGGGGATATTTTGTTGCATAGGTCGGCAGAGAGTCTTTTGTTCGAATAGGTAACGAATAGGTAACGGACGTTCTGAATAGGTAACGAGCCAAATTCCACCAGTTTGAATAACATTTTTAAGTATTCTTGTGACAGGGCATCGAACTTAGAACCATTCTGTCATTTTGGACCTCGTAGGAGGCGATATTTTGTTGCATATGTCGGCAGGGAGTCGTTTGTTCGAATAGGTAACGAATAGGTAACGGGTGTTCTGAATAGGTAACAAGCCAAATTCCACTGGTTTGAATATTTTTTTAAGTATTCTTGTGACAGGGCATCGAATTTAGAACTATTCTGTAATTTTGGACATCGTAAGAGACGATATTTTGTTGCCTAGGGCGGCAGGGAGTCGTTTGTTCGAATAGGTAACGAATAGGTAACGGGTGTTCTGAATAGGTAACGAGCCAATTCCCACAAGCTTTAATGACATTTTTAGCTTTTGCTGTGACAGGGCATCGAATTTAGAACTATTCTGAAATTTTAGACATCGTAAGAGGCGATATTTTGTTGCCTGGGGCGGCAGGGAGTCGTTTGTTCGAATAGGAAACGAATAGGTAACGGGCGTTCTGAATAGGTAATAAGCCAAATTCCACCAGTTTGAATAACATTTTTAAGTATTCTTGTGACAGGGCATCGAATTTAGAACTATTCTGTAATTTTGAACATCGTAGGAGGCGATATTTTGTTGCATAGGTCGGCAGGGAGTCTTTTGTTCGAATAGGTAACGAATTGGTAACGGACGTTCTGAATAGGTAACGACCCAATTCTCACCAGTTTTAATGACATTTTTAGCTATTCCTGTGACAGGGCATCGAATTTAGAACTATTCTGAAATTCTAGACATCGTAGGAGGCGATATTTTGTTGCATAGGTCGGCAGGGAGTCGTTTGTTCGAATAGGTAACGAATAGGTAACGAGCGTTCTGAATAGGTAACGAGCTAATTCCCACCAGTTTTAATGATATTTTAACTATTCCTGTGACAGGGCATCGAATTTAGAACTATTCTGTAATTCTAGACATCGTAGGAGGCGATATTTTGTTGCATAGGTCAGCAGGAAGTCGTTTGTGCGAATAGGTAACGAATAGGTAACGGACGTTCTGAATAGGTAACGAGCCAATTCTCACCAGTTTTAATGACATTTTTAGCTATTCCTGTGACAGGGCATCGAATTTAGAACTATTCTGTAATTTTGGACATCGTAGGAGGCGATATTTTGTTGCATAGGTCGGCAGGGAGTCTTTTGTTCGAATAGGTAACGAATAGGTAACGGACGTTCTGAATAGGTAACGAGCCAAATTCCACCAGTTTGAATAACATTTTTAAGTATTCTTGTGACAGGGCATCGAACTTAGAACCATTCTGTAATTTTGGACATCGTAGGAGGCGATATTTTGTTGCATAGGTCGGCAGGGAGTCGTTTGTTCGAATAGGTAACGAATAGGTAACGGGTGTTCTGAATAGGTAACAAGCCAAATTCCACCAGTTTGAATAACTTTTTTAAGTATTCTTGTGACAGGGCATCGAATTTAGAACTATTCTGTAATTTTGGACATCGTAAGAGACGATATTTTGTTGCCTAGGGCGGCAGGGAGTCGTTTGTTCGAATAGGTAACGAATAGGTAACGGGCGTTCTGAATAGGTAACGAGCCAATTCCCACCAGCTTTAATGACATTTTTAGCTTTTGCTGTGACAGGGCATCGAATTTAGAACTATTCTGAAATTTTAGACATCGTAAGAGGCGATATTTTGTTGCCTATGGCGGCAGGGAGTCGTTTGTTCGAATAGGTAACGAATAGGTAACGGGCGTTCTGAATAGGTAACAAGCCAATTCCTACCAGCTTTAATGACGTTTTAGCTATTCCTGTGACAGGGCATCGTATTTAGAACTATTCTGTTATTTTAGTCATCGTAGGAGACGATATTTTGTTGCATAGGTCGGCAGGGAGTCGTTTGTTCGAATAGGTTACGAATAGGTAACGAATAGGTTACGGGCGTTCTGAATAGGTAAAAAGCCAATTCCCACCAGCTTTAATGACATTTTTAGCTTTTGCTGTGACAGGGCATCGAATTTAGAACTATTCTGTAATCTAGACATCGTAGGAGGCGATATTTTGTTGCCAAGGGCGGCAGGGAGTCGTTTGTTCGAATAGGTAACGAATAGGTAACGGGCGTTCTGAATAGGTAACAAGCCAATTCCCACCAGCTTTAATGACATTTTGAGCTATTCCTGTGACAGGGGATCGAATTTAGAACTATTCTGTAATTTTGGACATCGCAGGAGGCAATATTTTGTTGCATAGGTCGGCAGGGAGCTGTTTGTTCGAATAGGTAACGAATAGGTAACGGGCGTTCTGAATAGGTAACGAGCCAATTCCCACCAGTTTTAATGACATTTTTAGCTTTTGCTGTGACAGGGCATCGAATTTAGAACTATTCTGTAATTTTAGACATCGTAAGAGGCGATATTTTGTTGCCTAGGTTGGTAGGGAGTCGTTTGTTCGAATAGGTAACGAATAGGTAACGGGCGTTTTGAATAGGTAATAAGCCAATTTGCTCCATTTGTGTGATATTGTTTTTTAATCCTTCAGTGGTTTTGGACATAGTAATAGTGATATATTGCCCGGGACGGCAGGGAGTCATTTTCAAATGGGTAATGAACTTTTAATGAGGATATCTAATATGCATGTTTTAAGTCAATTTTCACAAGTTGGGTGTTTCTTTTTTCACTGGAATGAAGACAATCATTGACAAGGCATCAAGTCTACGGTTTTACAATGTTTGACGCACTTTGGGGTCAAATCAGACCTAAAACCGTGAATAGGTAATGAATAGGTAACAGGGAATAGGTAACCAACTTCACACTTGAATAGGTAATGAATAGGGAATAGGGAATAGGTAACAGACTTCACATGTGAATAGGTAATGAATAGGGAATAGGGAATAGGTAGCCAACTTCACAGAGGTATAATACACACCAATACAGTTTAGGTATTGCTTGCACTTTGAAATTTCGCCTATGGCTCTTTGGTGCTAATGACTGCATACCTTATTGACATTATATTTACAACATACGAATACAAAATATGAATACATGTATATAGGCCCTAGATACTGTATCATTTAAATGTCTTATTTCGTCGCTTTATCAAACGACTCGTCTCTACAGTTTCTTTAAAGCTGTTTATGACGATCGATGTTTTAGAACATCAGCGATTTACGATAATTTAAAGTTGTCTTGTAATATGTACATCTTATTTTATTTTGGATGGCAATGAAATATTTTATTCAAACTTTTGATAAGCAATCAATAATGATTTTAATTTGTAGTTGTCCTGTATTAACTACGTACATGACAGTAATTATATTTTTATGCCAATAAAATATTCAGCAAACTTTTTGCGTAACATGTAATTATAAACATCTAATAAACAATTAATTATAATAGTAATACTTCTTTAAAGTTGTCTTGTTATATGTACGTGTAACTACAGTTTCGGTGACAATGATATACCTCAACTTTTTACGTAACTTGAAGTAAAAATATCTATCAAAAAATCAATAATGATAATAATTAGAAATTGGTTCGTAATAATTATGTACATGTTACTATATTTAGATGGCAACAAAATATTTGTTAAACTAGGCCTACTTTTTTCGCGACATGTAATAAAAATTCTAATATGCAATTAATAGAAATTTCTATTTATTTTTTTTTTATTTATTTATTTTATTTTCTTGTGATTCGTGCATGTCATTAGATATTTGATGGAAATAAAACATGTATAAACAAAACCTAAACTTTTCATGTAACGTGTAACGTGAAGTTAAAGTATCTTAAAAGTATCAATCATAATAATTATTAAAAGCTATCTTACCTTCTTCAGTCTGTGCACTCTGACTCTGTGGTCCGGGCAAGACTAATGCACAACTGCAAATATTCTGATATATATAGGCAGAACATATTGTATTTTTGTCCCATCAGTAAAAACACCCTATTCACCAAGGATACTGCGATGCATATTTATGAGCATTTTAATTAAGAACCCCGTTTGATGTATTTCTTGCGCTGTTAGGAGGTGTCATCGTCTATTTATTTGTATAATTGGCAGCTTATTGTAAAAATGATTTTCATTCAGTTAAAGGCATTTTAAACTAGGCAACAGATTTCAATTTGAAAAAGGCTAGACGCTCCTGAGTGTTAGAAAGACATTCACCCAAAAACCCGAAAATGGCATACTCTCAACTCAGGGGTTAGTTTAGGCGGGGATTCGCGTGACAAAACAAATTGCAGAAAATCTTCGACGATTGTATCAATATGTGACAGATTTGAAAACGGTTCAAAGAAGAGAAGAATGTGATAAGTCATGGATAAGGTGGGCCTGGTAGACTTAAAAAAATGTGACCCGTCACGCTAAAAGGGACCTTATCCGAATACCCCAAATCCAAATTTTGACAAATTTGTCAGACTCATCACAGGTCAATCAGATCCCACATGTGAGAAATAAAGATATAGTAAGGTAGGGAAATCATTCTGGATTTAGAAAATTACATAAAAGTGAAAAGTGTCGGCCCTAGTCTGGCTGCGCGGACTGCGCAGACTGACTAGGGTCGATATTTTTCACACACCCGATAAGGTCCCTTTTAGCGCGACGGGTCACAAATGTAAAAAAAAAGTTATTGGCCACCATATCTTTTACAATCGGTCATATGTAAGCAGAATTGATAAAATATATATTTTGTCACGTGATTCACCATCGTTTTTATCGCTTCTACGACTCAACCAATTTAAACACTGCAGCTTTCACTCGAAAAAATCAACTACTATGATGTCATCAACTCACTATATGAATAACTCAGCATTAGCCAATAAAGGTCCACACCAAAAGCAAATCGTGGTGTTGTTTTCCAACGCAGTGATCTACCCTTACAGAATTAGATCTCTGTCGCTACAAACATTTCTTTTTTTTTTTTTTTTTTTTTTTTAATTTATTTATTTGAAAAAGCAACACGTTTTGCTACTGTTTCAACAACCGTAAGTTGGAAAATGGGAACTAATATATATTATTATACGGGTGGTTACCAAGTCTTATCTGTGCATCCTTTGCTTTTTTCACCATGCGCGCAATTTCTTAGTTTCATTTAGATACATCATACACCATATTGTAAACGTTTGGACAAAAAAAATCTCGAAGAGGTCACGAGAATAGAGTTTCTCCATGTTTTGTTTGTTTCAACTTCTTACACTACTTATCCATTTCACAGTAATAGTTTAGTTATCGAATAAAAAATGCATATTTTGACCCGTAGTTTTTGCACCAATACTAACTCGGGATAACTTTATTTTCGCCTTTAGTTGCACTGGTGGTGAACTTGGCCAAAGCGTGGAACGTTTTTTCGCGATCATTGTATTCCGTCGGTGTTGTTATAAAATATCGTAACTACGGCTTCGATAAAGCCGTAGTTACGAGATTTTATAACAACACCGACGGTTTGTCAGTACATACAAATTCATTGTTATGAGAAAAACTATCCAATCAGATCTTTAAACTCACATTTAAACGCAAAATATCTGTACCTTGTGGTGGCGAAAAACGTCCATCGCTTTGACCGAGTTCAGCACCAGTGAGTTGAGCGTCTTAAGAAAACATTGCCGATGTCGCGGGTTAATGTTGGAGCACTCTATATCATAATTGATTGTTGTAAAAACAAAGGCTTCTACTTATTTTGTTGTATGCCTTTTGGTATAAGCAAGAGCCCTACATGATATCGTTTTATCAGAGCAACAGGTTAGAGTTTGAGTTTATTTGGAGTTTTACGCCGTTTTCAACTGCCAGGGTCATATCGCGGCGGCTGGAGCACCTACCCATGGATTCCTGTTGTTTCTCGAACCATTACTACCACAACGCCCTCATCGAGCCTCCAGCTGCTCTTCTACTTAGGTTAACGATTTCACACCCATTGGTGGGTGACAATTTTGGCAACAGGTTAGAGGGGATGGGGTTAAAGACATTTTTTATTTGTTATTTCAAACCGAACCCCATGTTGTGAGTACTCATTTGAATAGTCGCAATGTAACAATGAATTAATTATTGCATTTTGAAAGACACCTTGTCTCTGTAGCTCTGTTTTGGCCAAATTGGGCGGGGGGGCTGTTCCTACGGGCCTTGAAATAGCATGATTCACATACTAGTATTTCCTCGGTGTAAGTGCAAAACCTCGTATCATGCTGGCAATTTGCTTATCTAGCACTTTTGAATCAAACAAAATCTGAATTCATTAACATACACCGTAAGCGTCAATAAGATATAGATTGTAAAAACTCTTATTGGGGAGGGTTTCGAAATGTGGGCCCATGGCCTAGCAGTGGGGAAAGGTTATTTTCAAAAAAGAGTAATTCGAAAAACACAAATGAAGAAATCTGAACTGTATATTAATAATGCATTTTCAAAAATTCAAAATCTCAGTCGGGAAGTGGGACCAATCTATTTCTCTGCCTATTAAAAAGCATTAATAGAAGGCGGAATTTTGGACTTGTCCAAATTCAAAGATATTGCGGACGATTCAGTTGAATGAAATTTTACTTTTTTGTATTTCTTGGTAGAAGCCATTGTGAGAATAAAGGCACTACATGTCACAAGCAGTTTCTTCATTTCCCACAAAGTTTCTCTAAGCTTTTATATGTTGTGTGGATACGGATTTATTTCTTAATTCAAATATAGAATAAAACGGAGAAGAATTTCTCATCGAAATAGTAAAAAAGGAAATCAATTGCAACGAAACGAGCACTTTTTACAGTCTTCTATATTTCTATGACTACATTTATTTCAAAATGGTTTGATTAAACATGATAATTTGATAAGGACGGGATTAGATTTTCACTATGACTAAAACCAGCAATTCCACTCGACTTATGTAAAAAAAAAACGAGTATCAACAGTACTTTTAGGAAAAGACGTAAAAGAAATGAATTTTGTGCAAAAAGTAGAATGGGTTTATCGCCGTAGTAACGAGATTTTCATAACAATAAACGAGAATCGATATAAATATTTTGGTTTATTTTAGGGTGAACAGGTATCAGTGTGTATAGGTTGTTACTATAAATAGTCGCATATACATACTGCCTCCCCTCTTTTCCGTTATCGGTCTAGTCCCTCATTAGTAAAAGATTTTGAATCGTTTATACTGTATGTCCAAAATTACGTTATTGTTTGCTTGATAAAACCGTTTCCTATTTTCCCAAATAATCCCTGGCTTTAACAATCCCACTTTCCTACATAATTACATTTTTTGACACTCCGCATGATAAAGGCTTTCGCAAACATTGTAGAAAATGAAGAATTTGCTAGTGACAGAGCATTGTCTAGGCTATTTTAAATGTTGTTTATCCCTTTTCCAAACCAAACCTGGTGTTGATGTTACTGATGAAATGGGCTTGGGATAAATGATAAAATAGGCTTGGGATAACATTGGAATACAAAATTAATGAGGCAAAAGAAGAAAATGTCGATTGCTGATAACCAGCACATTCTACTTTTAAAATTTGCTTCAATAGTGTCTGTGTGTCAGGGCGTCTGCAGACGGAAACACTGTCGAGTCCTCCAATCATCCCGCTTCGTCATACAGGTGCTAGTGTTATTCTATGCTAGTGTACATTGTAACAGCCATCTTGGACGTGATTGTGCAGCATTCCGACTCTACCGTTGCGAAGAAGAAGCTTAGTTTGACTGTGCATGGAATCTGTGAGGTCCAAACTGTCTTCATGTCGTTTAAAGCACTCCATGCTAGGCCCTTCCTGACCTTGATGTCCTTCTCCGTCGAACCTATCCAAGACCCTAAATACATATACTTAACGTTCTTTATAGGTGGTTTGTTTGTTGTCTGGCTTAGAGAGATATTTTCAGTTTTCGTGGCATTTAGTGCCAGTCAAACATTTGCACATTCCTTCTCTATTCTGGTTAGCAGCTGTTGTGCCTGGTCTGTTGTGTTGGAGAGAAGACTGATGTCGTCAAAATATTGTCTGTGTTATACTGTACACACATTTTATCATTCTAGCGCACGTTTTTGTGGTCTTAGATGTCTTTCATTTTTTGTTGTTGTTTTGGAAAGGGCAAAAGACCCATTAGATCTGTTTTATCTTATATTTATCACACACACACACACGTCACGCTAAAAGAGACCTGCTAAGAATGCCATATAAACAAATGATAAGAAACTGGTCAGATTATTCAAACGTAAACCAGATGTCGCAGTTGGAAACATTAACAAAGTAGAACAGAAAAAATAAATACATAAAAAATATTACCTTAACCCTTTCCTAAACAAGACATGCTTTTGACGTCCTTAGTAGAAGAGGTTTGGAAAAACATTGAGGCAAAAGAAGAAAGTGCTGATAACCAGCACTTACTTCCTTTTGTCCCATTATTTTCTGAGCTTTGTTTACAAATCCTTTCTCAGACAGCATTCATTTTGTCATCTGCAGCAGCTTTCAATTAGGACCTCCCTAAGATATTGTCGTTTGGGAAAGGGTTAGATTGAAAAGTTTCGACCCCATTTGTTCTTTGTAAGCCGTACATACTGACTAGGATCGGTATTTTTCATTCTCCTTTTAGCGTGGCGAGTCAAATTTATTTACCTGAGAATTCCCAGGGTTTCGCTGCTAGAAATGTAATAAAAATGCTAATTTATAGTTACAACATAGTGTGATGTTCTCCGATTTCTTTTATAGTGAAATATGATTGAAATAATATGCAATTATTTTGCACATATTGCATTTCTTTTGAAATGAAAAGTAATAATTTTTCACAAATAGTATTTCTCAACCCCCCCCCCCCCTCTACCCAAATGAAAAAGCATTCAATCATATAATACAAACTCCTTCAGATATAAAAACAGGGCCGTAGGAAGCACTTTCGGGGTTCTTTATTTTTCAAAAAAAGGGCGGGGAGGGGGCTCAAACATCAATAACCATAAAATGTGCTAAAATAGACTGAGACTATCGTTGTGTTTTGATAAACCGTCGGTGTTGATAATAAAAGCTCGTACGTACGGCTTGAATAAAGCCGTGGTTACGAGATCTTTTAACAACACACACGAAATAGGGTGTACTATAATTGTTTTTTCCGAAACTACGTCACGTTTTACTGGATAAAATCGTTTCCTATTTGCCAAAATATATCCAGAAATTTTTTTAGTATTCGTGTCATTTGCGTTGAATTTCAAAATTATCCCTCTTCTTAATAGCAAAAAGGTAGGGTGGTCCAATTTCAAAGATGCTGCAGATGAAAAAATGGATATTGAAAATGACATAGTTTGTGTGCAATGTCAGCATTTTCTTCTTTTGTTTCAATGTCTTCTCAACTTTTCGTTATGTGGATCAGGTATTAATCAGGTATTAATTAGGCTAATGGACAAAGAAGGGATGCATTTCGACTGTGTAAATGCAAAACCTCGTATGTCGATTCTTGCGATTTTCAATGTACAAACTTGTGTGCCCAGTTTAAACAATTCTCGCAGGTTTTGAGATAGTTTTACTGATAAGTATTAATGACACATTATTTGTGAACAATAGGTCAAAATTTCAAGTAAAACATTTTTGTTTTGGAAAAGTTATTACAGTTTTTCCCTCCCCTTTAAAATTTTCCAGAAACGAGATACGAGGTTTTGCATTTACAACGACGATTTAAGACTTGAGTTGTGAAAAGATGAGTTTTTAGGAAAATGAATTTATTCATTTTTTCAGTTGCATCACTGGGGTTCTGTCTCTCACATCGATCTATCAGACAGATAAACAGGACGGATAATCACGTGACACATCAGCGTAAACAACAAAAAAGACAGATCATTATTAAAGAATCTGAATGTACGGGACCGATTTTTTTAAGTTTGAAGTAAAAGAAAGTGGGTTTAAAAAAATGTCAGGGATGTATCGGATGCGATAGATCTTTTAAACATCGCCTGATGAAAAGCGTGATTGGCGAGCAAACAACTTTTTTAATATGTGTTGTCTAAAAGACCTATCGCATACAAGAAATTCCTGACGTTTTCTGTCATTTCTGCTTCAAATCGGTCGCGTTTATATACTAAATTTATTGAAAATTGAAAATGTTATTTCATGTGATTACCCACCGTGGGTACACGTAAACTCTCTAATGAGAGTAGGTCGGCCGTAGCCTACATAGGGATCTACCAAAAAAAATCCACAAGTATGCATCATATCTTTGCACCTCCAAATGGGCGATAAACTACGTGCGAATAATAGGTCTGTCATGGTCTACATGTTTTTTCTTTCTTTTCCATATTTTAATTTAATTTATTGCATCTTTGATAATAGCAATGATAGCGATAAACTCTGTATGAAAAGTAGGTACGCCAAGGCCCACATTTCCACAATTCAATTTCAACCCTTTATTTAGCAAGTAAGCAATATCTAAACATAACGGTTCACCCAGTCTATTTTTAGCTCAAAATTCATTGCTATACCACTATGGCTTCAACAGTACCCCAGAACTATTTTTTAGAATGTTAACCAAAATAAACGGATTTCAGATATTTTATATCCAACATTCGGGGAACAAATCTATGATATTATTGTTATTAATGTAATATTTGTACATGTGAAAACATTGTTAGAAAAGAAAAAAATGCTTAAATATGAACAATTTATTCTTTTTCCATAAGGTTTTCATTCAAATTTTATTTGCATAAACACATAATATGCGTTTGAATATTTACGGAAAAGTATGTACATGTCCCCTACAGCTTGCAGTTACAATGTTTTCTGTGGAGAACCATGCCTATGAGCGATAACGCGGCGGGAATCTCGTAGCACGACAAATAAGGCAAATATTACTAATTGTGTTTATTGAATGTGACAGATTTGAAAATGATCTGAAGTGAAAAGCATGGAAATACGTAAGGAAATAGATGGATGCGGTATTTCTTTTTTCAAATTAGTTGATAAAAAGTTACATATGTTGACGACTAACCAAACTATTACTTTTATAACTTTTTTTTATCAGGTGATTGTTGAAATCCTTCGCATTCAGTAAATCCTTGGCGTTTCCTTGCCCCCTTTTCTTCAGATCGGATTTAAATTGGTCAAATATTAAAAAAGAAAATTGACGAGTTTCTAAAAAATTATCACGTGATACTCTATCGTTGCATTTCAACAAAAACCTCGTACCTACAGCTTTAAACAAGCTGTAGATACGAGAGTTTCGTTGAAAAGCATCGGTATTTCCCTCGTGTCCCACATCTCGACATACCCACTATGAATGCCTTAATTGCACTGTTCATGGCTTTATGCAAATAGTGCAAATGGTGCAAACATTATAACAAGCATGCATCTTATCATTATCATGGAAGTGAAAGAAAATAGAACACGTCAAATTTGTAAAAGGGTCCATTAGATTATTGGTTGCCGAAAAAACGGGTCCATTTTCAAGAAAAAAAGTATGGATTGGTAAACATGTTCCGTCCAGATACATGTAAAATTCTGATCAAGTTCGCTTAGCCCTTCTAAATCAAGTCTGTATCTAACTTTGCATATCAGCATAAATAGTTTCCAAGAACATAATAATAGTATAGGAAACTCATCCACGATATCTAGGCTACTATATAGGATGAAAAGCTTGGCACCAGGGCTGAAATTCCTTTCTTTTGTACACGCTCGAAGGGTCGTGTTTTGTTATGGCCCCGGTCGTCCGTCAGTCCGCATAACCTATATGATGCAACCGCACATCTACACTGTGTATAACCGTACAGTGAGCCAAACCGGAAGTGCCACCGACTGTACGCACAAATATCACTAGTTCACCTCAAATAATTCAACAGTCATTTTTTTCGTATCGAGGTAACTTTTTATCTATTCATCGCTTTTAAACGCGGTTTGCGTTTATAAAAAGCGAACTGAACATACCTGTCATTTTTGTTCTTCGTTACACCCTGAAACGGCGCTGTTGTCTACAAATCAGGATTTAGCACTCGCAATCACCGAGTTTCGTTCCATTTTGGCCGTGGTTGTGACAGATTTTTCTCCCGAAAGGCATGTTTCGACACACAATACATAGTGTTTTACTGATGGAAGAGTAGTTTAATCTAATATTTTGATAACCCAATTCACCGTTTTGCAGCGGGAGCTCGGATATTTGAAAAAAAAAAGCCTACTGAAAACAACCACCCTGTTGCCAACAACTGTACGACTAGTTTCCAAAATGTTTTTCGTTACCGTACGACTAGTTCTTCGTTACTGTATGACTAGTGTCCAGTATGCAATGCATGTTTAGGTTTGATTTATTGGTGTTTCACGCCGCCGTCAATTGCTATGATCATATCGCGGTGGCTGGAGCACCTAACCATTGGTACCTGTTGTTTCTCATACTGGTACCGGCACAACACCGTAACCGAGCATCTAGCTGCTTGCCCACATAGGTTAACGATATCAAACCATTGGAGAGGGACATTTTTGTCAGAAAGGAGATTTGCCGCGGCCGGGTATCGAACCCGAGACCTTTCGAGTAAGAGGCAGATGCGCTACCAACTGCGCTATGGTCGCGGCCTACAAGAACTTTTGCTTCCACACCAATCCTATTCATTTTGAAAATTGATATTTGTATTAGGGATCATTTTGGGCGCGATTTGGACAAATTCTCTCATTTTTTGCCAGAAATCTCACTCAAATTTGCTCAATGGGAGAACAATCTCACAGAAAAATGTAAAATATATAGTAAGAAATTTGATCAAATCTCTCACTGAAAATTCATTTTCTCTCATTAGTTTTGGCTGAATGAGACATTTTCTCTCAAGCAGTTTGAGAGACAGAATTATCCCTGATGTATTATATATTTATCATACGAATAAAATAAATATGTTGAAACTAATCAAAGTTGGATTTTGGGTTTATCAAATTCTTATAAAAATACAGAATTGATACTCGTTTTGTCGACATCGGATAAGTCTATTTTTGCCTAAGTCGAGGTGAAGTAGGCCTACCGTCCTCATCAAATGGGTATCAAGTATGTTAAACAATATTATTTTGAAATAAATGTAGCGATTGAAATATATTTAAAGAATGATAGAATTTGTCCCTTTCGAACAAGTTATTTTCTTTCTCTTAAATATCAGGATTGGAAATGACAAAATTCTTCAATAGTGCCAACACTGTTCATTAGGTCTATACGGTGATATGTATCCTTTATTTGCCCTCTCCTGCTTTTGTAAAGCCAGCAGCTAGAGCTCAGATCTAAAATAACTTTAGACTTGTAGCAACATTCCCACAGATCGCCGATGAGTAGTCACCGACTGTTTATCGACTTAGTGTATCGGACAAGAAATGCCAAGACAGTGCTGTTTGATCTGTTGGTTTTCGTTGGTCGATTTCTAGTTATGAAATAATAACGAGTTTAGAGGTCGCCAAATAAAAACCGATGTGCGACGGACTACATCATCAGTGTCGGTAAAAACCGAGGCGCTCAGCGCCGAGGTATTTGCCTTAACATGTAGTTCAGAGCACAGAGGTTTTTATTTAGCAAATAAAGACCTCTAAACTTGTTATTATCTCCATTATAACACTCTAAATAATAATTCGAAATGTGTTGATTTGTGCAAATTCTGCCATGATCTAGTTTTCAGCGTAGGAAACGCATTGGTGGTTTAGTGATATTATTGATGACGTCATTTGACGCAGGTGATGTTTTTTATCGTTGTTTTGTTATATTATGGAAATGGAAATTAACAGCAATTAATCCGAGATGCCTTGTCAAGTGAGCCGGGACTTCATGTCCGGGGAGTTAATGTCACAGCCCTTGTGTCTGCGCAGGTGTTGCTTTGCGTCTTCAGGGGGTTTCACATAAAAGTTCGGACGACCCGGAGATGTGGTACTTGCATATTTTAGTAGAATCGGAGATGTTATTGAAAATTAGTTAGCGGTATGTCATTGATTGATAGAGGCATCATCCAACAAAAACAGAATATTTTCATGATCGGCAGCGTGTCTGCCAATATATACTGCTAGTTTAAACCAACCGATCAATCGGCTGAATTTTCTCTGTTTTGAAAAAGTCGGTGAAGTCTCATTGACTAGTTGCTGAAAATCTGTCGGGATTCTGCCGAACATCTAACGGATTATAACTAAATATTTAAAACATCGCCGACGTTCCAACTTCCAGGCAATTTTATGTAGCACCGACTTTCTTAAATCGGCCGGTATCAAGGAAATTAGCCGCCAACGCTGGGGCGTCGCTTTTATGTGACTACTCGACCAAACCATTCCTCAGTCAAATGACTACCTTGGTATACTTCTACATTGTAATTTGAGCATAGAAACAACCTAGAACCGCACACATGCCCATACCGCTAATGCCTATGTGACTCTACCAGGCAAAAATCACATAAAATTTGGTTGCGCCGTTTTTATCAGCGATTTCGCTCGTTTTGATGCTGTCAGACCAGTAGAAAATATTGACGTAAGACTGGCGTCGATTTGTTTTGAAGTGATTGGTTTTCCTAACAGCCACATTAAAGCCGCGCCTTGGCAGTGGCTATTACCCTTATTTTGCAATTAGGCTGGTATGCAGGTCATCGGATGAAACTGGTTGGGCATATGCAATGCATCTGAGTGGGACCCAGCGAGATATGTCAACGATATGTCACTGATGATTGAAAAATGAGTCAGACACTTCAGCAATGCGTAAAAAGTCAGATGTACAACGTCAGACAGTCGACAGTATCCCGTCAAATAGTCGGTGTGTAGTCACCGAGGCTTCATCGACTTCTTCAGACATTCAAAATGCCACCGATTGATCGGTTGATTTTAACTTGAGGTGCAAATTGGCCGACAAGTCTCCGATCATACAAAAACTGCTGTTTCTGTCGGCCAATGCGACGATCCATCGACTATGCATCTCCGGTTAATCGCCGAGAATTTCCCCGATATTACCAAAAACCCCATTGCAGGCGCGTCAGAGCGTTCATATGACAGCAGCTACCGATCAAGCAAAATCAAACAACCAATCCGCGGCATTTTTAGTCGGTAAAGCGTTGGCGACATCTCACCAGCGATTGGACTGAATACTTCAATTATACACATCACAAACTTGTTCGATCTCTTTTGTCGTGTCGTGCATTAAATCGCCAATAAAAGAAAAAAACGACCAAATTTAACACCAGATTAAAACTACCTAATCAACTGGGGGCATGTTAGATTTTGATTTTATTGGGTTTAACGCCGTTTTCAACTGCTATGGTCGCATCACAGTGGCTGGGGCACCTAACCATGGTTTCCTGGTATTTCTCTCACCAGTACCATCACAAAATCCAAACCTAGCCTCCAGCCTCCTCATATAGATGACACCCATTTGTAAGTGACAAATGACTTTTGTCAAATGTCAGAATGGAAACTGGCCACGCTGGGGTTTCACCTCGCGACCCCTAACGGCATGTTAGATGTATAAAGAATTTAGTAAAGGGTCAAAATACTTTTCATAGACAATTGGCCAGCATACAGTCATTCATCTGACAATGAACAGCCAACATTTCCAACATGTTCTTAAGGTAGTCAATCCCTAATGAGACTCACGCGACGTCGGAATTATTCAGGCAATGTCGTTAACATGTGGTAGTGGAACGTTCCACCACCGAATGCTTACAATGATGCAGTCATAAGTTCGGATTAGGTAACAAATTTGAACGATGTCCCTCGAAAAATTCCAATGTAGTATGATTCCCAATAAGGGTGGTCTACCTTGATTCAGTTACCAGCAATTTCTTGATGAGTTGGCAAAGCGGACATGTATCATTCTACCATACGTCGGCAAAGCCATAAGCCATCAAAGCAGAATATCAGAATATATGTACAGTCATTCATCTGACAAAGTACAGTCGATATTTCCAACATATTCTTAAGGTAGTCCATCCCTAATGAGATTCACGCGACAAAGGAATTATTCCGTCAATGTGGTTAACATGCGGCGATGCAACGTTCCACCACCTCATGTTAACGACGTCACACATATAAGTTCGGATAAGGTAACATATGTAAACGATGTTGCATGAATATCATTACGGATGGACTACCTTAATTCAATTATCAACAATTTCGTGATAAGTTGGCAAAGCGGACATGTATCATTCTACCATACGTCGGCAAAGCCATAAGCCATCAAAGCAGAATATCAGAATACAGCCATTCATCTTACAAAGTATAGTCGATATTTCCAACATATTCTAAGGCAGTCCATCCCTAAGGAGATTCACGCAACATAGGAGTTATTCCTGCAATGTCGTTAACATGCATCTGTGGAACGTTTCACAGCGGAATAATTACAATGTCGCACATATAAATTCGGATTACGTTACAAAGGTTATCGACGTCGCTCGAAAAATTTTGAAGGCGCTTGAATCTCATTTTGGGATGGATTACCTTAATGCAATTATGAGCAATTTCTTGATAAGTTGGCAAAGCCGACATACACTTTTATCATGCTACCATATGTCGGCAAAGCCATAATCCATCAAAGCAGAATCCCAGAATACAGCCATTCATCTGACAAAGTACAGTCGACATTTCAAGCATGTTCTTAAGGTAGTCCATCCCTAATGATATTCATGTGACATCAGAATCATTCCGGCAATGTCGTTTAAATGCAGGGGTGCAACATTCAACCACCTCATGTTAACGATATCACACGTACAAGTACGGATTAGGTAATAAATGTTAACGATGTCGCATGAATCTCATTAGGATTGGACTACTTAATACAATTATCAGCAATTACTTAATAAGTTGGCAAAGCGGATATGTATCATTCTACCATACCTCAGCAAAGCCATAAGTCATCAAAGCAGAATATCCGAATACAGCCATTCATCTAACAAAGTACAGCCAACATCACCAACATATTCTTAAGGTAGTCCATCCCTAATGAGATTCACGAGACGTTTGAATTATTTGGGTATTGTTGTTAAAACATGTGGCTGTGGAACGTTTCACCGGGGAATGTTTACAACGTAATAAATGTTATTTGAAGTTGCTCGAAAAATTTTGAAGTTGCATGAATCTCATTAGGCTTGAACTACCTTAATTCAATTATCAGCAATTTCTTAATAAGTTGTATAAATGTATGTGGGCAGAAATAACACTTAAAGCCGTGTTCAGACGTCATTCTTCACCTGTGCTGAAACGAAACAAGATAAATTTAGACAGTTAGGATTATCATAATTATTTTTACAAAATGTATTACATAATTATGTATTTATTTTACATCGATTGGGAATCAAGTTCTTAAAGCTTAGATTGCTCCTTCTCGATACCTTTCCTTCACGGACATAATATTTTAAACATGTCGCTATGCCAGAGCGAAACTATTGTACCCCCATTTCCAAAATTTTATAGGAGAGGAAAAATGCTGCTTAATTCTCTTTTAAAATGTTAAATAACAACTTGGATAACACACGTGACTTTTGGGAAGAGTTCACATTGTTTAATTTCGCAGCTTTTACTCTATGGATTAAGACGAGATAAAGTTCGCCGTACGCGCATTTGAGATGGCCATTCTATGTTGTAACTCGACTTTGCCCCGAATCCAGTGGTTTCTTCTAACATTCTAGCGAAAAAAAATCTGTGCACGTGAACGCTATCCACTTTCGTTTTTTACCGAAAAATACTGGCCTGATCATTTGAAAGACGATCACTCAGATTATTTGACCTAGAGACATAGTGTCTGGCCATCACTCATACTCAGAATGCCTGCTTGATACATGTATAGCGGACGAGAATTGACCTGGCAGAGCTTTCCATTCGATTAGCATGGGCTGCTCTGCCAGGTCATTTCTCGTGAGGTATATAGTGAGTATATGTAAAAAGTGTCAATTAACAAAATGGTTGCTGGTTTACAGAGAAAGAACACATCTTGAAATGAAGTATAGGGCTGTTAATCAAATGCCTCGTCTCGTTGCTTACATTTCCCAAGAAAAAAATAAACGCAAAACTATAAAGCAATTAACTAGAGTAACGAAATCCAGCCCATCAATACATTGTTATGGTGACACTAGTCGTACAGTTGTTTGACGATAGGTTGTGACTAGTGATTCTGTACATTTGTCGCTAGTCGTACAGTCAGTCGGAAGACAGGGGTGTAATTCTTCGCTAAATACTCAGGAGTGTATAATAACTAGGCGAAAACAGGGACATAGGGCTTCAAGAATAAAGATTGGCATGTCTTTCTGTGCGTGTTTCATCAAAATTCATGCACTCAGTAACGAAAAATGACATTGGAAACACAAATTTGATGGGTCGGAAAAATGAAAAGTCAGTGATTTGCAACCGAAATTACTGTTTGATGGGTAAAGTATACATACTATCACAAAAATCATCACCCAGGCTGAACAACGTTTACTTTCGCTCATCAACATCGAAAACCGCGTTTAGATTCGTTTCCTGAGCTTTCAACAATCTCGATGTGAAAACGTGACCCTATTTGTTTATCGAGGTGAACTAGTGATATTTGTGCGTACAGTCGGTGGCACTTCCGGTTTGGCTCACTGTACGGTTATACACAGTGATCTACGCTAAATCACATTCACTGGTGGTGAATAGGGGACGATTTTATCCAATTAGCCGTGACGTAATATCGGACAAACAATAGTATTTCGTAGGTGTTAGTATAAAATCTCGTAACTATGGCTTGACTCAAGCCGTAGGTACGAGAATTTTTAACAACACCGACGGTTTGTCAAAACATAACGGTAAATGCAGTTTATTTTTAATGCAAAATTCATCGCTATTCGCCCAAAGCGAGGGACTTTTTTCGCGTACAATGTATTCCGTCGGTGTTTTTATAAAATCTCGTAACTACGTCTTCGATAAAGCCGTAGTTACGAGATTTTATAACAACGCCGACGGTTTGTCAATACAAAACGGTAAACCAGGTCGATTTTTAAAACAAATCCATTGTCATTAGAAAAAACTAATCTTTAAACTCACATCTAAACGCAAAATATCTATATCTTGTTGCAGCGAAAAACGCCTCTCGCTTTGGCCGAGTTCACCACCAGTGACACTGTCCCTGTGGTGTTGTGATGTCTGAAATATTTAGCATTGGTCTCTTTAACATTTTGAGAATGTCCCGTTTCGACGACCCTAACAAAAAGTGTTCTAGCAAATTTTGAAGTTAAACACGAAAATGCTGACAGCCGTTAATTTTTCAGTTTACCATAATGTTTTCTAAAGTGTGCTCGAAAATTTCGATGTTGTCGTTATACTTATCCTTTCAACACTTTTTATTAGACAAGACTAAAACTGTATTCTATTCTACTGTTTTCCATTCTGTTACTATTAGGGATACCAAAGCCAACAGCCATTTAACCCTTTCCCAAACGACAAAATTTTAGGGTGGTCCAAATTCAAAGCTGGTGCAGATGGCGAAATGGTCTTGTTTGGGAAAGGGTTAAATCTTGTTTGAAAAAGGGAGTCCCCTATGTCAAACAGGGTCCAGTTAAAATTATAGATATCATTTTTAGACATTATTTGGCAAAACATTGAGAGAAAAGGAGACATTGTTGATAATTAGCAGTTGTGCATTTTCCATAAATGTTTTCTATGCTATAGGCCCATGCATTTATACTTTCAACATCAAATGATTTTGCCGTCTACAACTCCTTTCAACCCATTACCAAACAACAAAATTTTAGGGCGGTCCAAATTGAAAGATTCCGCAGACGACAATTTCAAGTGAATCAAATTTTACATTATATGGTCTTTTTACATAGAAAACATTGTGGGAGATGAAGAAATTGCTTGTCACAAGCAATTTCTTCATTTTCCACGATGTTTTCCACAGCCATTATTTTGTGGGGAATTAACCCTCTCCCAAACAAGACCTGGTTATGACGTCCCTGATAGAAAATACTTGGGAAAATATTGAAACAAAAGAAGAAACTGCTGATAACCAGCAGTTTATCCTTTTGTCTCTATATTTTCTGTGCCATATTTTACTCAAATTAATCTTTAATGACATCTAATTTATCATTTTGGCCGTTTTTGAAGTGGATCACCCTAAAGTTTTATCGTTTGGTAAAGGGTTAAAAAGAGTCATTGTGTGGTAATGGGTTAATTTCCTTAAATATTTTCAATGCTGTCTGTCACATAGCCTAGCCTGCATTTATTTTTCAATAGGCTACTTTTGACGTCAATTATTTTTAACGTCTGCAGCGCCTTTTATATTCAATCTAAATCAACCATTTTGACAGCGTTAACTAAATGATGTTTTTGTGCAACAAATAGATGTATAACAAGGTTGAACACAAAATAATCAGGGAAAAAATAAATTTTCTGGTTGACTGAGGATGTAGGCCTACAGTATATTTAGGTTAGCCTATACTATAATACTAGATAATTTAACCCTGGAAAATTGCTTGGCTTGCAAACCTTAACCCATTCCCTTTAATATTGGCTTTTTGATTCCCAAAAATATAGGCTAAAAACCTTTGGAAAATCTTGAGGAATATGAAGAAATTAAGCAATATTAGGGCCTGCTGGATTTATCAAGAATAGCCTACAATTTTTCATCCTTTTCTCTCATTTTCCTATCTACGAATTTAGATTTTGGAATACATATGGATCTATCTAGATCTATTCATCTATTCATTTTTATTCATCTATTTATTCATTTATTTCCATTAAAGCATGTACTGTCGAATCTGTGAACAAGGGGGGTCTAAATAAATCCAGTCTAAAGAGACCGTAATTTCCAGTCTATGATAAAATGGCGGCAGTTTCGAGTGTAAACAAACCAGAGAAAACACTGAAAACGAACGTATGTTGTACGAGATGTAAATTCTTAACAATTCCAAATGCTTAAAAAAGTGACCTTTTATTGTGTAAACTTAAGGATTCGTTACAAATTAAATGTTGGATTTGATGTCTTCTTAGAAATACAATATTGTCGGCTCGTCCCTTAAATGTTCGACCACCATTTTTTTTTTATCTTATATTGGGAAAGGATTAACCCATCACCAAAGGGGAAGATTTTAGAGGTCCAAAATCAAACATGTTGCAGGCGATTATAATGGAGTGAAATCGAGTCAATGAAAATTTTTACAGTTTTTAACGCATAAATTTGTCCTCGATCCGCGGCCTCTTCGGCTCAGGTAGTCTCTTAGTCTTATTATCGTAGACTGCCCTGTTTTTGGTGACTGCCCTAAATCGATGACCCTCTCTTTTTGTATGCAATTTTCAAAATTAAGAGTTCCATCATGTCAAGAGGTTTTACAGTCATCCGTTAAAACAAAAATCCGGTCATTTCTGTTGTTAAAATTTGAGAAATTCTAAATAATGACCGATTTACATGCTTGACTTCATTTTCTGTATAAATTTACCTATGGTTTTTTAAATAGCCTTTTCAATCACCCATAGAAGTGCCCTACAAATGTCATATTTTCAATTTTGAAACCAATTTGAACAGTCTTCTTTTTTGGAATAAATTTTGATATAGAACTTGCCCAGTAGCTTCTTGTAAGGATAAAATTAAAGGGTCACTGATTCTGGTCTTACTAATTTCATGTCCTAAAAATATGGGATCAACACAATTCAAGCTAATTCATAAATGTGGTGATTTTAGAAAGCAACATTGTTAGGATTAAGGGAAAATATGACAAACTAAAGATGTATCAATTGCATTTTTAAGTCATATTCATGAAAGTTAGTGAAAGAATAAGGAAAAGTTCTTAAGGTCACCGAAACTGGTCAGTCGACTATAGTTGAAATAATGTAACCAAAACCTTTTTGAATTTTGATCCGGGTTTTGTGGCTACGATATTGCAGCTAGGGGTAGATTGTAGTTTAGCGGACACATTCCGCCATATTTGTAGCCAAGTAAGCGTTTGTTGTCAAGGTTGAAAATTTCTTTGTTTATGGTTGCCATTTTTTCTCCTCACTTCAATAGAAGAAAGCAGGGGGGTGCAGCCCCCACAAAGAGACAAAATACATATTGAATTTTTGATAAAATGATTGAAAAAGTTTATAGAGATGCCTAATTGTCTTGGTTTGATGACTTTATAGCTTTTTAATCCGAGCCAGGCACGCTCACTACGGCAAAGTCCTGTCCATGACTTGTCACTTGCCGGAATATTGTTTTCAAAGGCAAAATTTGTATAAAATCTGACCTGTATTTCTTTTATGGTTTATTTTCTTTCTATCAGGTATTTTGCATGTTGAAAATGTAATATTTTTAAAATTTGGACCCAGAAATGGGACTTTTACTGCAAATTTTACAACTTAGTCATGTTCAACAGCTGGCGTTACTCAACAGCCAATCAAATACCGCGTAGCTGGGGGCATCTACATCGACCAATCAAATGACGTGTTACGTAATTCTGGACAGACATTCCTTGACAACGTCATTTTCTGGGAATTCCTCTTTGCATTCAGGCCTCCGTGATTGTTTTGTTTTTGTTTCTCTTTTTAGCTCACCTGAGCACGAAGTGCTCAAGGTGAGCTATTGTGGTCACTTTTTGTCCGTCGTCCGTCTGTCTGTCCGTCCGTCCGTCCGTCCACAATTTCGTGTTTACACTCTAGCATCTACAAATATAAGCCAATCTTGACCAAACTTGGTCAAAACATGTATGGCCATAAAATCTCGGATGAGTTCGATTATGGGTCAGATCGAACTAGAAATGCAGGAGTTATCTGCCCTTGAATGCGAAAAATACTTAGTTTTGACATTGTTTACACTCTAGCATCTACAATTATTGATCAATCAAGACAAATCTTGGACATAACATTGCAGAACATAAGATCTTGACAAAATTGCCATTTTCGGCTGTTTTTGACCTTGTTTACACTCTAGAATCTACAATTATTCATCAATCAAGACAAAACTTTGACACAATGTTTGGGATTATGAGATCTCGGATGAGTGTAATTTTCAGTCTGATCTGATCAGAAAGTCGAGAGTTACTTGCCCTTGAATTTGACAAAATTGTCATTTTTGGCTGTTTTCGACGATGTTTACACTCTAGAATCTACAATTATTGATCAATCAATCCAAAACTTGGACACAATATTGGAGATCATAAGATCTGAAATGAGTTTGATTTTCAGTCTTATCTGATCACCAGAAAGTTGAGAGTTATGAGCCCTTGAATTTGACAAAATTGCTGTTTTTGACTGTTTTCGACCTTATTTACACTCTAGAATCTACAATTTATGACCAATCAAGAAAAGTCTTGGACACAAGGTTGGAGACCATAAGATCTCAGATGAGTTTGATTTTCAGTCTGATCTGACCAGAAAGATGAGAGTTTTGTGCCCTTGAATTTGATAAAATTGCCGATTTCGGCTGTTTTTGACATTGTTTACACTCTATAATCTACTATTATTTATCAATTAAGACAAAACTTGAACACAATGTTTGAGACCATAAGATCTTGGATAAGTTTGATTTTCAGTCCAATCTGACAAAAAGTGGAGAGTTATGTGCCCTTGAATTTGATCAAATTGCCGTTTTCGGCTGCTTTCGACCTTGTTTACACTCTAGAATCTACAATTATTGACCAATCAAGACAAATCTTGGACACAATGTTGGATATCATAAGATCTCGGTTGAGTTTGATTTTCAGCCTGATCTGACTAGGAAGTCAAGAGTAATGTGCCCTTGAATTTGACAAAATTGCTGTTTTCGGCTGTTTTCGTCCTTGTTAATACTCCAGAATCTACAATTATTTATCAAACAAGACAAATCTTGGGCACAATGTTGGGCAAGATGAAATCTTGGATGAGTTCGATTTTCACAATGTTATTGACCATAAGTTCGTTTTCAGTCTAAAAGTCATGAATATTTTTTGAATTGAAGAAAAGTGTTGCTTATATCATTTTGGTTCAGGTGAGCGATATAGGACCATCATGGTCCTCTTGTTTAATTAATACCTTTCGGTATCATATACCAAAGGTATTAACATAACTTTTTCCACTCTATTGTTTTTTTGGCATTAATTTTCGATTTGAATGCGTTTTTAACCAATTTTGACTATTCTGCATGCGCTTTCTATTATACAACCAAAATTCATGTGAAATTTCGCCATTTTGTGTCAGCTAAAGTGCAGTAGTCCCGCAGCTAGTCTCTTATGTGCAATTATTCATGGGATAGGGCTTTTATTATGGGGATGGGCTATTTCTGACACCAGGCCTCGGTTTCTAGAAAAAAACTTAAGTATCCTTGTTCTCAGACTCAAATCTGAGCACCATGCTCAAATTGCATGAATTCAATATGAATTTCAATGGAATACCCTTCAATGTTGGAGAGTATTCCATTGAAGTTGAGCATGTTCTCATGAGTATGTACTTAAGTGTTTTTTTTTGAGAAACCGTGGCCTGGCGTTGGTGTAGGCGTAATGCTTTGATTTGGCCTCTTGGCAAAGATTCATTACTCTTATATTATTTTATACCCTTTTCAGTCTTGCAATGTATCACTATCCAGCACTTGATGGTCGCGCTTGTCTTTCTTTGATAGAAAACACATTGAAAATGAAGAAATGGCTTGTCACAAGACTTTGTTTTCCCACAATGTTTTCCAAAGCCTAATTATCTGACTGGGTGTCAAAAGGCTTAACAGTTTGGTAATTAGTTAAGGTATTGTGGATTGACCGGTTTTTGGAAACCCTTACGATTCTGGATAAACAATAGATTTTTACTTGATCTTCTTATTGTATTTTAGGATTTCAGGTTTCTGTGTTCTGCTAAAATAACCTGTCATCATGGTAGATAACCCAGTTTTATCTGTGGTTGGAGGTACCTCCCCTGATTCAAGTCCAAAAACAATCCATCTGGGAGTGAGTGAAGAAGATTGGAAAAGAGACAGAAGCTTTTTAAAAGACAGAAATCAGCTTGAAACAGGTACAGTGGCTTTATAGTTTACCCTTTCCGGAACAAGACCTAGTTATGATGCTTCTAATTAAAGAAAAAGTTTGAGAAACCTTTCAGAGAAAATAAGATTCAAGAAAATATTTGCTGATCTTTAGGGATTACTTCTTTTTGGCTTGTTGAATATTTTTTCTGAACATTATAACATTATCATTTATTACTTTTGACATTAATCATACAGTTGTCTACAATTTCCTTCAACTCAGACTACCCATTTTTTTTTTAAAAGGACTAACAAAAACAATTTTATTTCAGTACTTGGTACAAGCAGTGTGTCATGGTTTGACGAACTCACAGAGAGGGCTTTACAGAATAAGAAGGATCTAAAGAAGCATGAAAGAACAGTGTATAATAGTCCAGTCTGCTCCCCAACTGTCAGTCAGCTCATTAAAAATCAACTTAAAGGTACATGTCAAGGGCGGATCTAAGGGTGGGGTCAGGGGGTCATGACACCTGGAATTGACCAAAAATTGAATTTTGACAATATGATTTTACATATTTAACACAGTGTTTAGGCCAGGCCGCGCCATTGCGGGATTGACGCGTCATTTTCTGATATGGCGCATCAAATTCAGAAATAATCATATTAATGGGTCATTTTGGCGCATCAAATTTAGAGTTAAGATGGTCTTTTTATCTCTTTATTACCAGAAAGAATTTAATCGTCAATCACCTGTCAATCATGTTTACAATTAGTCAATTTATGCAGACGCTTTCCAGTGCAAGTAAAGGCTTTCCGTGATTAATTAGACTTATTGTAATTTTTCTGTAGACTGGTAGCTATGAATTTTTATGATCAGACGCTTTATTTTCAATACAAATCCATCCATGAAAGCTCCTGGGTGATACTTTACCTGGATCTTGAAATATGTAATTAGAGATCGTCTGAATAGAAAAAATAAGTAAGTTCTTTTATTCTTTGGTCGTTCTAAGGGTGAATTGGGGCCAAAATGGCATAAGACTAATGATCAAACACCTCCACTGAATTGAAGAAGCAATAGAATTGTTTGGTATGATGGGAAGAAAGAAACACAAATCAACTGCAATTTGGAAACCATGTCTGTTTCTCTGTGATGCTTTTATTAGGTTTTGTTAGGAAACCCTTTCTTAAAATCATGAGTGTGAGAGTGCTTTCCTCCAAAAGCAAACTGAGAAGTAAGCCAAAACTTCGATGGTTTATCAAATTATCATCTTAAATACACAGGGCTAAGATCTAAAATGTTTGGTAGTTTGATTCAGTACAAAGATCTGCAATCCTGTAGAATACAAAAACCCATCATTTTACTCATTTGTGCATCAGACAATGAGTGTTTAATTGTTATTTAGGTAAGTTTGTGGTTTATATCATCGACCCCACTTCAACAAAAAATGGCCCCTACTTTTGACTGGTAATGGGCCAAAATGACCCATCAAATCTGAATCCTGGCCTAAACACTGTTAACACATTTCAAGCCATCATTTGGGCTTTGACCCCAGACCCCCCCCCCCCCCCCTGGAAAAAAACCTCTGGTTCCACCACTGCATGTTAACCCTGTCATCTAAAATGATAATTCCAGAACAACAGATAAAGGCATTCTAAATTTGTCATTGTATAATATTGTCCAAAACCTATGTTATGGTTACTCATTTGAATTGTCTAGACAAGTTTGAAGAAGATTCCATTGAGTACCCACAACTTAGGGTTGGATTAACAATAGATGAAATATTTCATTTTGAAAAGCCATTGATCAACCCTTACTGTTATTTGTATTCCTATTGATGTGTTTTTACAGACCTGAGGTGCGTTCTTTAGAGCGAGATTTCTTGAGGTACCTTGAGATTCCTTTAGATGTTTTCGGATAAAGCGTTCTTCTGAGCAAGATTTTTAAGAAGATCACTGCGAGCCGCCATTGCTCTATACTTCTTTCGGAAAAAACTCAGTAAATGCTGTAGAATCTATATGGGAGAAAATTGACCGAGTTGTTCCGAGTGCTCAATGATTCATAAACCGCGGAGTTCCGAATGCTCCGTACTTCATACAAATGACGTCATGATGACGTCATTTGTATGAAGTATGGAACATTCGGAATACCTCGCTTATAATCTCAGTCTTAAAAACGCTGTATCAAAAACATATTAAGAAATCTTAAAAAATCTCGCTCTAAGGAACGCGCCTCGGATGTAATAGAAAAGTCTGGGAAAACATTGAGGCAAAAGGAGAAAATGCAGATAACTATTACATGACTCCTGTTGGCTCAATATCTTATTTATTGCATTGTACAAGTTGTATTGTTTTGTGCAACAATGATTTTTTTTTTTTTGTTTATTTGTGTTTTGTCTGAAGCTCCTTTTATCTAGAACAACCCCAAAATTTTGACTTGTGCCTGTGTGTGCAATCTATATCGGTGTAGACTTTCTTCGGCAAAGTAATGGTTCTGGCTTTAATAATGTCTTATACTCATTTGAATCATCTCGAGTAAATAATTCCACTGGGTACAAATGATTCAGAATTTGATAAGCAATAGATGATGTTTTGTATTTTGAAAAACAATTCCCCATTTAAATTTGTGCCTTTTTAATTACAGTTGGCCATTCCCCACCAGAGTTCTATCACAGTAGTCCAACAGTTGTCAGCAAAACTTTATATGAAGATGTTGTCTTTAGCACCCCTGATAGTCAAGGTCATTGGTGTAGGCCAACTTTAGGGTTAAGGTGAGTAACCCGTTACCACACAGTGAATCTTTGTACAAGATTATGGCTTTGGAAAACATTGTGGAAAATGAAGAAATTGCTTGTTGCTTTTTCAGTGCTCTAAGTCAAGAACCGGTTGACCTAGGATTAATGTAAAACTACACAATTGTTGCCCATGACCAAAGGAGGTGCCCTGATGTTTTGGGGTCACCAAGGTCAAGGTCACAATTGGACCTTGTTTAAAATCTGTTTCCATGCTCTAGGTCAAGAACCGGTTGACCTAGGATCATGAAACTTTACACAGTTGTTGCCCATGTCCCAAGGAGGTGCCCTATCGTTTTTGGGTCACCAAGGTCAGAGGTCAAGGTCACCATTGAAATCTGTTTCCGTGCTCCAACTAAAGAACCTTTTGTCCTATAGCACTTTTTCAGTGACAAGGCGCTAGGGGGGGTAATTGTCTGCTTTGCAACAGTTCTAGTGTCTGTTTGTCGTGAATTCAGTCAGATCTATCTAGATCTGATGTATTTGGAAATGGGGTACAGGGGTTTCACTTTTTCCTGAAAGTAGCATAGCCCAGATTTTTGCAGTTTAGTAAAGGAATAAGTTGAATCCTTAACTCTTATATTTCAGCCCTTCTCCTGTTCCAAAAGATGGCTCTTTTTTCCATCGTAGCCGAGCCCGGATAGCTCAGTCGGTTACGTCGGAGTCTGTCAATACAGGGGTCTCGAGTTCGAACCCCGGCTCGGCCAGTATCCATTCTGACATTTGACAAAAGTCATTTGTCTCTCACCAATGGGTGTGAATCATCTATGTGAGAGAGCAGCTGGAGGCTCGGTTTGGATATTGTGGTTGTACTGGTGCGAGAAATACCAGGAACCCACGGTTAGGTGCTCCAGCCGCCGCGATATGACCCTGGTAGTTGAAAACGGCGTAAAACCCCAATAAACTCAAACTTTTTTCCATCGTAGTTCCTCTATTGTGGGCAGTTTGGGAATTTCCAATGATGATTCGGTTTTGTCTTGGACCAATTCACTGGCCACACCCCCAAGAGTGGAAGGTAGGCATTAAATATAGACTCATTTTACCCTTTCCCAAACAACAAAATTTTAGTGTGATCTAATTGAAATCTGTTACAACCGACAAAATAAATGTTGACAAAGATAAGATTTGTGTAAAATATTGCACAGAAAATATTGAGGCAAAAGGAGAAACTGCTGGTTATCAGCAATTTCTTCCTTTTTCTCAAAGCATCTGCCTCTCATGCGAGAGGTCCCGGGTTTGATACCCGGCCGCGGCAAATACCCTTTCTGACAAAATTGTCACCCACCAATGGGTTTGAAATCGTTAACCTAAGTGGGCTAGCAGCAAGAGGCTCGGTAAGGGTGTTGTGGTAGCACTGGTTTGAGAAACAACAGGAATCCATGGTTAGGTGCTCCAGCCGCCGCGATATGACCCTGGTAGTTGAAAACGGCGTAAAACCCCAATAAACTCAAACTCTTTTTTCTCAATGTTTTCCCAGCCCTTTTTTGTTAGGGACGTCAAAACCAGGTCTTGCTTGGAAAAGGGTTAATTGACAGTTCTAAGTTAAAGACTACAATATCAAGCTGATTGAATTTCAAATGTTTGTCTTTTGAATTAGAAAATGTGGTAGAAAATGTGAAAAATGATGCAATTACTACAGTTTCAATGAGATTGAATTCAAATTTGGCACAAAGTATCTCTGAATCTGATATGAAATTTTGCACTTTATCTTTATATTTGATTCATTTTAATGATATTTAGCATTTTCTCCTTTTACCAACTTTGCTCTTTATCTTTATATTTGATTCACTTTAATGATATTTAGCATTTTCTCCTTTTACCAACTTTGCTCTTTATCTTTATATTTGATTCACTTTAATGATATTTAGCATTTTCTCCTTTTACCAACTTTGCTCTTTATCTTTATATTTGATTCACTTTAATGATGTTTAGCATTTTCTCCTGTTACCAACTTTTCACTTTATCTTTATATTTGATTCACTTTAATGATATTTAGCGTTTTCTCCTGTTACCTCAGTATTCTGTGTTCTAAATTTTAGGCTAATCCTATCTTTATCAACATCCATTTATCATTTGAGCTGGGATCTGGAAAAACGTCTCTTATAGCATTTTTCAAAATTGAGTTTAAAGATCAGACTGTTGTCAAATGGGTTCCAGTATGCATCTATGCTGCTCTTTTTAAGTTACTACAGGTCACAAAGAAGCTATTAGAGAACAACATGGGTCCTGATCAGACTGTGCGTATGCACAGGCTGATCTGGATCTATGTTGGGCTCAAATGCCTTAAGGGACCTTTTACCAGATCCTGGCTCATTTATTGAATTTTTTAAATCGTAGCAGTCCAAAGTGTTGCTATTTGGTAAAGAGTTATTCATTGTATATTTCAGACTCTACAATTCAGCCTGACACAACTGGTAATGCTCCTACAAGTCATAAGGTGAGGTCATGTGTTTTATTTATGATGTGCATGGGCGGATCTAGAGGGGGGGGTCGGGGGTGGTCCGGACCTCCCTGGCATTGGCCGAAAATGAATTTTTGACTATTTAAATTTAGTGTAACGTTACATATTTATTACATTTTAAGCCATAATTTGAGCTTGGACCCCCCCTTGGGAAAAAAATCTTGGGCTTGGAACCCCCCCCCCCCCCCTGGAAAAAAATCATGGATCCACCCTTGCTGTGCATCTAAAGATTAAGGTGTTGGTCACATATGTGAGAGTTGTTTCTTATACTCATAGACTTTCTTTATAACAGCTTCAATATTTTTTACAGATAAATGAAATTCAGATTATTAGAGACTACATTCATTTACCATTTAGTAGATATTCCAAACAACATTTTATTGCTTATAGTATCCGATTAACAAGATTTACAAGTATGCCTACTAATGTTACCTGGGGCAGTCAGCACATTAAACGATGTGGACACAAAGTCAAAACTGCATCAACTTTTCTACTTTTTATCATAGAACTTTACTCGAAAGTCTAGGCACTGAGCGCGTGCATGTATCTCATGTTTAAATCAACTGTTAGTAGTTTAACACAGTGCAAGTTTAAAAGTCTAAATACTCAGAAAGAATTGTTAATCAAATGGCTTATAATGTAATTAAGAATTAGAAAATTGGCTTAGCAGGGCTACAGATAATTGGGGGTGAAGACAGTCTAACTTTGTCATTTTAATTCCGAACCCTATGTTGTGGGTACTCATTTGAATCGTCTCGACGAGACGATACAAATGAGCACCCACAACATGGGGTTTGATGAACAATAACAGAATTATTGCAGTTTGAAAAGTCGTCACCTCTTCTTATCTGGAGCTCTGGGCTTAGAATTGTTGTTGAATACAGACCCTTCATTTATTTTCCAGGATCCTGTCCGGGCACTGTTTTCTACTTCCCCTCACCAAGATGCTACAAGAGAATCTTTAGAACTACTAGAAAGTACAAATGAGGAAGAGGCTTTAGGGACAGAAACTAATGACGCTGATAAAACATGGACATTTGATGAAGTTGATAAAGGCAATACTTCTCATGAGATGAAAGCAGCATTTGATGGAAAGGATCAGTGTGAAACTATTGGTGTACCAAAGGATAGTGCACTGCCAAGTGAAAAGTCAATGGACGCTTGGAGGGATAAATTTAGAAGAAAACTGATTTTGAAAAGTGATAGCTTTGGAAAGAAAATTTGTAGTGGTGTCACATCTCCTAGTTGTGTGAATAAAGGTGAAATGATGAAAAAGGACAACATTGTAAAAACAGGATTTATGAATATGGAACAGCATCATAATGATAGAGCTGTAGAAAGTGGAATAAAGATTGAAGAAAGTGATGTTAGTAATATAAATTCATGTGACAAAGCTATGTTTAAAGTTAAAGAATTGAAAGAAGTAAATAGTGTTAACTCTGAATGTGCCAAAGAGGATAGTGCTATAGCTAACACAACAGAGAGCCCTTGTCAATCACCAGTGTTCCCAAAACAAGGGATTACAAACAGGAGAGACAATGTTAAATCTTCTCCTAGATATAAAAGAATTCAAGCCAGGACTGAAGCAGTGGGAGAAGCTCTTTCTGACTTCTTTGATTCTCCCTCTCAAGCAGTAGGAAGGAGAAGATCTCTCAACAGGAAGAGAAAGTCTTCAGAGCTGGACCTTAAAGATATTGAGAGAAGTTGGAGTGATACAGAAAGTTGTCAAAATACCCCCAAGTCTATAGTGCTACAGTCAATCCTAATGAAAGATAGGCAGTCTAGAAGTTCTTCAGGGAAAAAAGTCAGATTTTCAGACAGCGTTTTGAAATATTCAGAGGAAAAGAAACAAAATGTTTCCTTCTCCAAGAGACAGAGAAAACATTTCAAGTCAAAGAAGGAACTTGTTGCGGAAGAACTGATACAGTTTGTAACAAGCAATGAAAAACAAGGTATAAATCCCAGTGAAGATTGCAAGTTGAATGAAAGTGTAACAGAAGTGGACGTAGTAGATAATAATGAGCCTGATGATGTTTTCTCGCAGGTGTCACCGACGGCACTGGAGGCAATGTGTGATGCTGCCACTGTCAGTTGTGATAAAGATAAAACTGTGATAACTTGTGCTGGTGATAACATTCAGGAGAAAGACTGTAAGGAAAATGTTATCAAACATGACACACCATCAAAACAAAATCTGATCCTTAAGAAGAAGTTTTTCTATCCGTCCAAACAAAATCTCTTGAAAAATCACCAGACTGCAATATTCAAGTTCAAAGATGATGAAAAAGGTGATAATAAGACAAAGGGCATTGTAACAGCCATTGAAACCAGTAAAATTATGACTAGTTCAGATACAGAAGTACCACTGCCTGGGTCAGCAGGTGACACAAATATAACCAAGGCTGGAGACAAGACAGATACTGCCAGTTGTAAAAAAGGTCCTAAGATAGAGGAAAATAGTGACATAGAATCCGAAAAAACTATTGTTGATCTAACTTCGTCCAAGCATAAAGATTTTATTTCGGAAAACGTGGAAACTCTAGGTTTTCAATCAGCGTCAGGAAAAGGTATATGTCTAACAAATGAAGCAGTGGAAAAAGCTAGAAAATTGTTGGATGAATGTAATGAGAGTTTATCAACATCTTCTGAGGAACTTAAAGACAGAAATAAACAAGCTACTTCTCAAGAAAATGAGACTAAAAATTCTAGACAGTTATCTAAAGGCAATGGAAGTGTTACTTATTTAGATGATGCTGAAGACGATTTTGAAAATGCTGTTTGGTGTGAAGACTTTGACATGGAACATGAGAATTTAGATGATGTAGAGAATGCAGAAAGTGGCAATAATGACTTAGTTATAGACAAGAGGTTAAATCGCACTGTGGGAGGCCAAAATGGTGAGGAAAGTGAAACAAGAGAAGGATCATCTGTTCTAACTATTCAAAAGTGCCTTAATCCCAATAATGAGGATGTAATAAAAACTGACACAGATTTGCATAGTGACCAATTAGGAACTGGACTGAAACAAGTAGACACTGTTGAAAATACTGATCATCGACCTGTCAGTTTGTATTCTGAAAGGGGCTTGTCCCTAATTGTTGAAAATAAATCTAAGGCAGGTTTTGCAATGGCTAGTGGTAGGCAGATTCATTGTGATGGTGACAAGTTGAAGAAAGCAGAGAAAATATTCTCAAATTTGGATGATTATTCTTTGAAAAATTCTAGACCTTTAGATCCTTATTTAACTAGTAATGATACCGAAGAAAGAACTGATTCAAATGACTCTGCTGCTTCTAAACAACACTCTATTGTTAGTAATTTGCCAGGGTTCACAACTGCTTCGGGCAAAGGTTTAAAGTTATCTAAAACTACTTTGGATAAAGCTCAAAGATTACTTAATGAGGATGGACCAAATAAGCATTTGACATCTGAAAAACAGTGTATGGAACTATCCAAGAGCATTACAGAAGCGACTGGCTTTACAACTGCAGCAGGAACAGATTTCAAATTATCTAAAGCTGCGATGGATAAAGCTCAATCCTTGCTTGAAGAGAATGAACCTATTGCAGCATTGAAATCCACTGAGAAGCATCACTTTCCAGGATATGAACATGAGAAGCCTGCTAAATTTCTATTACATGACAAGTTTAAGGAGGAAATAGGACATGTAGATTCTGAACAGCCCCTGAGTATGACAGGGTTCACTACTGCATCTGGTAAAGGTTTAAAGTTGTCTAAATCTGCTTTAAATAAAGCTCAGAATTTACTAAATGAGGATGGACCGAATACAGAATTGACAACTGAGAATCAAGATAAGGAAGTAGCCAAAGTTGTAACAGGTATGACTGGCTTTACAACTGCAGCAGGAAAAGTTTTAAAGTTGTCTAAATCTGCAATGGAGAAAGCTCAATATTTACTGAAAGAAAATGAACCTGATACAGAATTAACCATGTCTGAGAAACAGTGTAAGGATTTATCTAAAGGTGTGACAGGTATGACTGGTTTTACAACTGCTGCAGGAAAGGATTTAAAGATGTCTAAATCTGCTATGGAAAAAGCTCAAAATTTATTCACAGAAAATGGACCTGATACAGAATTGATAATGTCTGAAAAACAGTGTAAGGAACAATCAAAGGGTTTAACTAGTATGGGTGGTTTTACAATAGCTGCAGGAAAATGTTTAAAGATGTCTAGCACTGCCATGGAGAAAGCTCAAAAATTACTCAATGAAAATGAAACTGATACAGATTTTACAATACCTGAAAAACAGTGTAAAGATTTAGCTAAGGGTGTAACAGGTATGACTGGTTTTACAACTGGAAAGGGTTTAAAGATGTGTAATGCTGCCATGGAAAAAGCACAGTCTTTGTTGACAGAGAATGAATCAAATACAGAATTGACATTCACGGAACATACAAATGCACTGGTGAAACGGCAGAAAATTACATTATATGATCAATTTAGAGAAGAAATGGGACAAGTGAATGAACAAGATGACTTTAACTTATTGAATCAAGAGTTACTCAAACTTAAGTCAAAAGGTGTTTGTGATCGAAACGAAAATAGTCCTAAAATTAAGGATTCTGGTATTAAAGACATGTCCAGAAATAAACCAAAAGGATTCCGCCCATTTAAAGCACCAAAACAAATTACTGTAACCAAACCTGATCAAACATCTGAATTAACACAAGAAAGGCAAACAATGTTTGTGGATAAAGCAAGTGTTAAACATTTACCTACAAGTGAAACTAAGAAATTAAAGTCTCTGAATGAAAACATAGGTCAACAAGTAGATAAATCAGATGGTCCAGTAAAGGGTGATAATACTGCAGGTGTATTGTTAGAACATATCAAACCTATTGAAGGTGCTAAACAAGATATTTATGAAGGTATCTGCAGTCAGATGTTTGCGGAAGATATGGAACTAGATGAAACTTCTGATAAAGAAAATGCAACTAATAAAAATGATGGTGAAGATTCACAGAATATTCATCTTTCTAATGATCATAGGAATAAAGTTGAAATAGACAACAAAAGTGTAACAAGTTCTAGTCATTTAAATGAAATCAACAATAGAGTAAATGTAATGGTAACATGTGGACAACATACATTCAAAGAAAATAAAACAACAGATAAATATGGTCCTACAGATTCTTCTGAAAAAGAATTGGGTAATATGGAGAAGGTTGAAAGATGGCAAGGATATCAATCTGACAGTGAGATAGATAGTTTGGCTAAAGAAGGAGCAGAGCTACAAACCAGAAGGGAAGATTCATCCATATTAAATGCTGCTCTTGGAAAATCACATTCTCTAGGATTTCAAACTGCTGGTGGTAAAAGCATATCTATTTCTGACAATGGTCTAGAGGCTGCAAGAAAAAGCTTTGAGAATGAGGACTCGCCATATGAAAATGTTGCGCTTGTAAATAAAAAGGGTGTTAAAGGAGAAACTCTCTCAATACCTGCTGCTGGTAGTGTTTTGTGTACAGATAACAGTGACAAGACAGTAGAAGATCATAAAACTACTATGGAGACTGATAGCAAAGTTACAGCCAAACAAATAATAACAGGATCATTGCCAACTGTTGCAAAAGACAAAACTTTTCCAGATAAATCTTTGAATGATTCTGAATCTGTTTTAAAGAATGATGAGACAGAGTCTGATAAACCATTATCCATTGGTTTTCAGACTTTAGGTGGGAAAGGAATACAGATATCAGACAGTGCATTAGAACATGCTAAACTAACTCTGAATAATGTAGAGGAAGCTAAGGATTATCACGCATCTGAAACCTTTCAGACAGTACATGAGCAGGATCTATTGACAATGATTGATAACTTTAAAGAGACAAAAGCAATCAAACCTGCCAGTGGAATTTTCATGGGATTTAAGACAGCTAGAGGAAGTGACATAGATGTCTCCACCAAGGCACTAGAAGAAGCCAGGAAAACTCTTGACAATGAAGGTAATATGCCAGATATCTCAGAAGCTCTTACTGCAGGAGAGGATTTAAAGGCTCTCAACATGAAACAGTCAAGAAATTCTATGGATAATCAAAAAGACAGGCACCTTCAGGCATATGAAAGAAAATCTTTGCAAGCTTTAGATTGCTCATCAAAGGATGATGAAAACAATTTGAAGCTTGGCGAAAAAATGCCTAGCAAACAGACAAGTATAGAACTTCAGACCACGGCTAGTGTGTTGGAACAAGGAGATGTATCTGTCAGTATTGAAGATAACTTACATAATAAACCTCCGGTTATTGGGTTTCAGACTGCAACTGGTAAAAATATTCATATATCCGATATTGCAATACAAAAGGCTAGACAAACTTTGAATGATGAAGAAAATATGTCAGTTGATTTAGATATGATGGGATTCAAAACTGCTGGCGGACGAAACATAAAAATCTCAGATGGGGCACTAGAAAAGGCCAGAAAAACTTTGAAAGAAAAGGAAGAAGCATTGAGTGATCATAGTTTGATATGTTTTAAAACAGCTGGTGGGAATGACATTGATATTTCAAGTGAAGAATTGATTGAAGCCAGAAAAAGTTTAAACAATACAGAAGAAATGTCAGACACTTCCAGTATCATGGGATTTCAGACAGCTGGAGGTAGGGATATAAAGATTTCTGACAGGTCATTACAACAGGCTAGAAAAACATTGGAAGAGAAAGAAAATGTACTAATTCCTCCAGCTGAGATTGGATTTAAAACTGCCAGAGGGAAGGACATTAAAATTTTTGACAAAGCATTGGAGGAAGCTAGAAAAGTATTAAATGACAAAGAAGTGTGTAACATTCAAAAGTCATTTCAAGCAATGAAGGAGAGCGATATTTCATACAAGTCTTGGAAAGGTGTAAGGAAAGAAAATACTTGTGAACAGACATTTGATCAAGCTTTGAATACTAGTGATATTACAGATCAGCCAGTTAATGATTCATTTAGAATGTTGAATAAAGAGGATGGTTACTTGAATAGTGTTAGAGAAGATTCAAACAGACCAATGATTGGAATTCAAACAGCAGGTAGAAAGGACATCTCAGTTTCAGACAATGCTCTTCAGGAAGCAAGAAAAATGTTAGATTCTTCATGGAATTGTTCTGAAAATACTGGAATGCATGGGTGTGAAATATCTTTAGGAAAAGAGAGTACACCTTCTGAATGTGTTGTGAATAATTCTATGAAATGTTCAAATATCGCTGAAAATAGAAACAGTGATACACCATTTCCGGGATTTCAAACGGCAAAAGGAAGCCATATTCAGGTTTCAGAGAAAGACTTGGAAGCTGCAAGAAATAACTTGGACTCAGATGGAGGGAATTTCAAAGGCTTTCAAAGTGCTTCTGGGAAAAGTATTTCTGTTTCTGAAAAAGCACTGAGAGCTGCTAGAAAAAGTTTAAATGATGAAGATGGGGACTTAACTGATGTACACAATGAAGAGGACACTTGCCATATTCAAGAACAGAATATTTCGAACAAAACTGAATATAGGCTGCAGGACAGAGAGGAACTATTCAAAGGATTTCAAACTGCTAGTGGATCAAAAATAGCATTTTCTGAAAAGGCTTTGGAAGCTGCAAGAAAGCATTTGAATTCAGACACAGAGATTCCAGACAAACCTAAAATGATGGGATTTCAGACTGCAAGTGGATCCAACATTAACATACATGTATCTGATGAAGCGTTGCAAGCAGCTAAAAAACACTTGGATTCAGTTGAAGAGTTACCTGATAAACCGGTATTGATGGGATTTCATACCGCTGGTGGATCTAAAATAACCTTTTCTGATGAAGCTTTAAAAGCAGCAAGAAAACAGCTAAACTCAGACACAGAGATTTCAGATAAACCATCAGCACTTGGATTTAAGACGGCTAGTGGATCTAAAATAACCTTTTCTGATGATGCATTACAAGCAGCAAGAAAACAGCTAAACTCAGACACAGAGATTTCAGATAAACCATCAGCACTAGGATTTCAGACTGCTAGTGGATCTAAAATAACATTTTCTGATGAAGCTTTAAAAGCAGCAAGAAAACAGCTAAACTCAGACACAGAGATTTCAGATAAACCATCAGCACTTGGATTTCAGACTGCTAGTGGATCTAAAATAACATTTTCTGATGAAGCTTTAAAAGCAGCAAGAAAACAGCTTAACTCAGACACAGAGATTTCAGATAAACCATCAGCACTTGGATTTCAGACTGCTAGTGGATCTAAAACAACATTTTCTGATGATGCATTACAAGCAGCAAGAAAACATTTGAATTCCGATACAGAGATTTCAAATGAACCAACAATTTTTGGATTCCAAACTGCTGGTGGATCTAAAATAACATTTTCTGAGAAAGCTTTGGAAGCTGCAAGAAAACAGCTAAACTCAAATGAAGAGATTACTGACAAAACAACAATGATGGGATTTCAAACCGCTGGTGGGTCAAAAATAACCTTTTCTGATGATGCATTACAAGCAGCTAGAAAACAGTTAAACTCAGACCAAGAAATGTCAGACAAACCAACAATGGGATTTCAAACAGCTGGTGGGTCGAAAACAACCTTTTCTGATGATGCATTACAAGCAGCAAGAAAACAGCTAAATACAAATGAAGGGATTATTGACAAATCCACAATGATGGGATTTCAAACTGCTGGTGGGAATAAGGTCAATTTATCAGAAACTGCTCTTCAAAAGGCCAGGGAGACACTGTCAGATGTCGACAATGATATTCGTGGACCAAAAAGTGGTATAAAATGTGAGAAAACTGATAAAGTGTATGGAAGTGAAAGACCTGTTCAAGACGACATGCAAAAAGGAAGGTTATCCGTCAGTGATGCTACACGAACAGGACAATTTTTAGGATTCCAAACTGCAGGGGGCTCAAATGTACAAGTATCTGACAAAGCTTTGAAGTATACAAGAAACCAGCACATGGAGAGTGTTGAACAAAATCCCGACAATGATTCTGCATCTGTGGACGCTGGTGATGAATTGTGTGAAGCCGAAGAAATGAAGATACTCAGCATGCTTGATTCTGAACTCTCCATCAAAAGACAGAAGTTGGGATGTCACCAAGAAAAGCAAATACTGCACAAATCAGGTATGTCCTAATTCTGTTTTTCTGTGAAAAATTTACATAAACCCTTCCCAAAAAATATTTGGTTTTGACATCTACAAAAGCAAAAAAAAGGACAGCACCTATGCAAAAGAAAAAATGCCTTGTTATGGGATTAATTTCAAATTGTACTGACCCCAAAAAGATTTACAATTAAAAAAAAATGGATTGAAATTAATCAACAGATTAAGCTTTATAGATTTAGGGTGTACGTGCATAAAAAAGTAATCAATGATTAAAATTATTCATATCTTTTTTCGGTGAGGGGAGAGAGATTTGGGTCTGTTTTTAGCTCACCTGAGCACGAAGTGCTCAAGGTGAGCTATTGTGGTCGCTTTTTGTCCGTCGGCGTCCGTCCGTCCGTCCGTCCGTCTGTCCGTCCGTCTGTTCACAATTTGTTGTTAACACTCTAGCATCCACAAATATTGACCAATCTTAAACAAACTTGAACAAAACATGTATGACCATAAGTTCTCGGATGAGTTCGATTTTGGGTCAGATCGGACCAGGAAGTCAGGAGTTATGTGCCCTTGAACGTCAAAAATAGCTACTTTTTAACTTGTTAACACTCTAGCATCTACAAATATTGATCAATCAAGACAAAACTTGGACATAATGTTTAGGACTTTAAGTTCTCGGATGAGTTCGATTTTGGGTCAGATCGGACCAGGAAGTCAGGAGTTATGTGCCCTTGAACGTCAAAAATAGCTACTTTTTAACTTGTTAACACTCTAGCATCTACAAATATTGATCAATCAAGACAAAACTTGGACATAATGTTTAGGACTATAAGTTCTCGAATGAGTTCGATTTTGGGTCAGATCGAACCAGGAAGTCAGGAGTTATGTGCCCTTGAACGTCAAAAATAGCTACTTTTTAATTTGTTAACACTCTAGCGTCTACAAATATTGATCAATCAAGACAAAACTTGGACATAATGTTTTAGACCATAAGATCTCGGATGAGTTCGATTTTCAGTGTGATCTGATCAGAAAGACACGAATTATGTGCCCTTGAATTTGACAAAATTGCCATTTTAGGCTGTTTTTGACCTTGTTTACCCTCTAGAATCTACAATTATAAATCAATCAAGACAAAACTTAGACACAATGTTTGGGACCCTAATATCTTTGATGAGTTCGTTTTTCAGTCTGATCTTTTTCAGAAAGTTGAGAGTTATGTGCCCTTGAATTTGACAAAATTGCCATTTTCGGCTGTTTTTGACCTCGTTTACACTCTAGAATGTACAAATATGAATCAATCAAGACAAAACTTTGACACAATGTTTGGGATTATAAGATCTTTGATCATTTGGATTTTCATTCTGATCTGATCAGAAAATCGAAAGTTACTTGCCTTTGAATTTGACAAAATTGCCTTTTTCGGCTGTTTTCGACCTTGTTTACACTCTAAAATTTACAATTATTAATCAATCAAGACAAAACTTGGACACAATGTTGGACACCAGAAGATCTGGGATGAGTTCGATTTTCACAACGTTATTGACCATAAGTTCGTTTTCAGTCTTAAAGTCATAAATATTAATTGAATAGAACAAAATTGTGGCTCATATCCTTTTGGTTCAGGTGAGCGATATATAGGACCATCATGGTCCTCTTGTTATAAGTTGGTCCGTATATTGGTACCATCTGACTGTGGAACACTTATTACATTGATTTTAATCTCATGATTTTGCATTTCAATAAAAATGTTTTGATTTTCTTTTCCTTACAAGATTTAAATTATGATAAAATTGATTGAAATAATGCTTGTATTCTCATTTCTGTTTCAGGTTTCGCTGACACATACCCAAAACGGAAACCTTTACGCTCTACCCCAGAAGGTTAGTACATGTGCATTGAATTGGTATGAGATCTTTGGAAAAGGGCCTTACCCCTTTCCCAATTGACAAAATAAATGTTAATAGAGGATGAATTTGTCCTTAATATAGCACAGAAAATATTACAGCAAAAGAAAAAAATGCTTATTGCCAGCATTTCATTCTTTTGCCTCAATATTTTCCCAGGCCTTTTTGTATTGGACACATCAAAACCACCAGGTCGTCTTTGGGAATGGGGAAACATTCGAGACCAACAAGGATTCAGATTGGTCTGTCACTTAACCCATTACCACACCATGACGCCTTTTGACACCTAACAAGATAAAAGCTTTGGAAAACATTGTGGAAAATGAAGAAATTGCTTGTGAAAAGCAATTTCTTTATTTCCTACAATATTTTCTATCCAAAAAAGACCAAAAAATGTAGAATTCCATTTATTTAAAACTATCGTCTGAAACATTTTTGACCATTTTGCTGTCTGGTAATGGGTTCATTCAAGATCTTTTCTACTCTTTTTATAGTATTGATGTGTAAAATGGTGATAGAGAATAGCATGAACCTTGATCAGGCTGGGTCTGAATGCATGCTGATGTAGATCTGTGTTGGTCAATTTTCTTGAAACTTGGCTGGTATTGTCCTTAGTAAGGGTTGAAGCACTTTCAAAGTTGTTAAAAAATCATTCTTATAAAAGCTTTGGGTGCAATGGTATCAGAGAAAAGGTTAAAATTGCAAATCTGTTAAAAAGGCTTTTTCTTCCAAATAAGATTTTCACCACTCAGCTCTTAAGTCGAAAGCGCCATCCTTTAATAGCATTTTAGGGTGTTTCAAATTGAAAGCAATAGTTACTACAGACCTTAAAATGATAGTTTATAAATATATGATGTGTGTACAATCTGACTGCTCTTAATCTGTATTTAAGGAATAACAACAGACAGAAGACATCCAGGGTTCAGACCATTTAAACCAGTTTTTAGTCGACATCTGGGAAAACATGAAAAAAGGTAGACTTGTAAAATTACCATCAAACTTAAGGTTAACACTCTTAAGCAAGGCCGGGCTTTGATGTCTCTTGATGAGAAAGGGTCAGAAACACTAAAGGAAAAGAAGGACATGCTGATAATCGGCCGCTTTCAAATTGTGAGAGTCTGAAATTTCATGTTAAAGGCATTGTAGAAGTACATGTATATATGAATCTCTAAAAGATTAAGTTTTGCTGAATACAAAATTAACATTCTTCTTTGTGTTCTTTGAAAGCTCTTTCTGATAATCATAGGGATATCAAATTCGTTCAATGTTTAGGAAAGGGGAAAAGGTTATCATTTTCTATGTCCTGCACAGAAAGATTTGGGGCATATCGTTTTACTAATGTCTGTCAGTTGGAAACTTAACCTGAAAACTTCTCATTGGCCTTTTCGGGGCCATTAGTGTTTCACAAATACATCTTGGTCTATTTTCAGTATGGGCCCTGGACCTGAAAAGCCTTTACCCGCAGCAGAAGTGAAGAATGCTTTCCAAACACCATACAAGAAATCCAGCACAGTAAATACAAGTTCAGTTGGTGAAAGCGATTCTAAAGTTGATTTACCCATTAATGCCAAGACCCCTGTGTTTAACAGTAAAGTGAAACATAGCTTTAGTAAGACCAGTGAAGATATCATAGGTACAAGAGCTTCTGATAATACCAATTGTTCCAACTCAAGTGAACGTAATACTGTTAAGAATACTGATGAATGTAATTCCAGCAAGGTTGAATGCAAAGTTGGTAAAAGCGTGACTGAGATTAGTTCCATGCAATGGGAAAGTAGAACTAGTAACAATGTGACAGAAAAGAATTCCAATCATAGTGAACTTACTGATTTTAATGGTCAAAATCTGGTGGATAGATCTAAAACAAATGAACTTGAATCTTGTGACAGTGTTTCAGAATATGGTTCCAAAAGTAATGCTGGCTTTGAAATTAGTTGTGATATGTCGCCAAAGAGATTAGAAAGTTGTAAAGACAAATCTGGCAATTCAGTGGAAATTGAATTATTAACCAAAAAAAGAGAACATTTTGATAATGGTGGTGTCAAAAAGAAGAGATCTGATCTCGAGTCGGAAAATAGTGCAGAAGTTGTAGGATCACATGACATAGACCTTGTTACCATGGATACCGTTTCCATGGACACCAGTGAGATGAGCTCGTTCAGTCAAGATGAAGAAGATGTTTATTATTGTAACCTTGTGGAAGCTCGGACACGTCAGGACGAAATTATCAAATCACGTAAAAGGAAGAAGATTGAGTCTGTTACTGGGAGATTGTATGAAATGAAGGAATTTGGGAGCAGATTTAAACTGGCAGATTTCGTGACAAAAGGGCGAAGTTTGGTATGTGATCACCTTTTTACCAAAACAACAAATGAGTTTGTAAGAAAGGGGAAAAATAATACATAAGTTACGGAAAGTTATGAAAAGCTGGTTGAAAGCATTTTCCTTGTTTATCCTCAGTTTATTTGAAAGCTTTCTCTCTCAGTATTCTGAAAACACCTTGCATGATATCTATACTATCGTCTTTAACCAAGACAGCAAAATTTTATAGACTTGTCCAGTGATTCATTTACCTGCGCGTCCTGCGACTATCTCGCACAAAATCCGCCGAGGACGCATATTATTGAAAGATGTGAAACCCGCGGATGCAAACAGTTTATAGTCGACGAGTCCTGTCTTCAAACAAAACTTCGAAAATTATTCATACATCGTATAATGAAGCAAATGCACACCGACAATAATTTACTTAAACACCGGTTCGGCTGGTTTCCTTCCTAAACTACGATGCATAATGATAAACATGCAGCGCGGGGACCCAGGTCCAAAAAGTCAAATAGATTTTTCATTGGTCTTTCAAGGCATTTACAGCCAATCAGCGCGTGCGGTTGACATCTTGCGGGCTAAAAACGAAAGTAGCGATGCCCCCCAAAAAACTTAAACCTCTCTCTGATGCCAAACAAAGGACGATCAGCGGTCTGTTTGATAAGGGTCAGACCGGAGAAACGGCCGCGAAAAATGGTACTCAGATGAATGAGAACACTTCGGAAGACAGTTCAGAAAAACGAGTCAATCACCACCCCAAAAAAGGTTCGTACCTTTCAACAAAACTGCTTGGCGCTTTACAGTTGGCCGGAATATGATAAATATAACAAGTTTATGTTTTGTAAGATTTGCGCAGACGCCAATAAACAGAATGGGGTGGTTAAAAATGCACCAATTTCATGACGACGACCTTGCAGCTTCATATTGAACTTTCCGACCATAATTCAATTTCTTCTTGTCCCTATTTCCTATTCAAATTCATTTTGTTTAGTGCAGCAGAAATACCTCTCTGAAATTTTGTTACTTTGGAAATATTTATTAACCCATTACCACACATTGACTCTTTTAGACTCCCCTCAAGAAAATAGCTTCAAGAAAATAGCTTTGGAAAACATTGTGGAAAATGAAGAAATAGCTTGCAACAAGTCAAACTTCATCTGAGACCTAATGCATTCTAGTCATAATGTCAAATTTCTAGTCATACTCATACATGTGTCACAATCATGTGTTACAAGTTAAAACCCATGTTAGTGGAATTCTAGTCTGTTTTTTAACATGTTTGCCTAGTTCTCAAAATTAAATATTAATAAAAACACTTTAATATGTTGCTGTTGTTTTCGGTAGTTATCGAAAGTTGTCAAAATAGTGGGACTCATAAATTTCCAAGAGGACTCATAAAATTTTGGGGTAGCGAGTCCCAGGACTCACTGTTGCAATTTTGTAAAATAATCACTGCTTGTCAAAATTTGAAGATGTTAAAAGACAATTTTTTCAAGATATTTGAATTGATTTGGTCTTTCTTGGTTTAAAAAAAACTTTGAGATAAAGAGATTTCTTGTTACATGCAATTCTTTCATTTACCACAATGTTTTCCAAATCCTTTGTCTCGTGTGCCAGCATTATGTGGGAATGATTCAATTCTACTCATTCTCTTATCTTCAAACATTGTAGATAAAGAAAAACATGCATGTTACATCAACAACAGCAGAAGAGTTCAAGTTTGACATACAATGTTACTATGGCAACCATTCAGCCCATGTGTTGCTAGGTGACGGTGCATTTTTGGTGCCGGACAATGAAGGAAAAGCGGGGAAACAAGAATTTTACAGGTATGTGGAGTTTTTGGCAAAAAAGAAAAGTTTTTTGTCACTTCAGTATTTGGTAAAACAGTTTAGTCTTTTCCAAATAACAAAATTTTGCTCCAATGTAAAAGCTACTGCAGACAACAAAATGGATGTTAATTAAGATGAGATTTGCGTCATTAAGGAAAGTGCTGGCATTTTCTTTTGCCTCATATTGTGGCGACTTTCTGAGATACAAATTGTTTTATTTATCCTTTTTATTTCCTCTGCTTTTATTTTGTTTTATTTATTGTTTTTCAAAGGCTTTCCTGTTGATTTATTAATTTTATCCTCTTGCATTTTTCAGGGCTTTCCTTACTATGGATGGAGTTGACTCTAAACTGATATCAGAAGTTTGGTTGTTCAACCATTATAGATGGATTGTGTGGAAACTGGCTGCATATGAACAGATTGATTGTTTTCATGCAAGGTTGGTGAATAAGCCCTTTTCTAAAGTATGAAATATTTTAACCCATTACCACACAGTGACTCTTTTTGACACACCACAAGAAAATGGCTTTTGAAAACATTGTGGAAATGAAGAAATTGCTTTGTGACAAGCAATTTCTTCCTTTCCTACAATGTTTTCTACTTAAAAAGACCAAAGTAGATCTATATTAAATTTCATTCACTTGAAATTGTCGTCTGCAACTTCTTTGAATTTTGACCAGTCCAAAATTTGTTGTTTGGTAATGGGTTAAAGGTGTTTATTGTCAAGAGGTAGAGTGTGGGCCTTGAAACCAAGAGGGACTGATTTTGATCCCTGGCAGCAGAATTATTTCTTAGTTCTTGTTCTTCTTATCTGCATCAAGGCAATTACTGGTGCAGTTTCCAGGAAGCAGAATCAATAGTGATTAATTAATTAAGTTGTAAGCATTTGTTTGTCAATCAATGTAAAACAAAAACGTTCAAACAATTTGCTATATTTCAGGAGTTTAACCCCAGAAAATGTGATGTTACAACTCAAGTATAGATATGACAGAGAGATTGACAGGGCTGAAAGGTAGGTCTAGTGCTTAACCCATTAGCAAACTGCCAAAGTTTTGGGTGGTCTAATTCAAAAACTTCTACAGGTGTCAAAATATATGTCGATAGAGAGAAGATTTGTGGACAATTTAGCCAGGAAAGCATTGAGACAAAAGCAGAAAATGCTGGTTATCAGCATTTTCCTCTTTTGTCTCAATGTTTTTCAAAGCCATTCATGATAAGGACGTCAAATCGGGTATTGTTTGGGGAAAGGTTAACTTGTCCCTAAATAATGACCTGGGACCGTATTCTCCAACATTTTGAAATTTATTTTCTAAAGCAAAATTACATTACAAGCCATCTGATTGGACAAGACGTATGTCTTGGCCAATTGGATGGATTGTTGTGAAATTTTAAAGGTGAAATTTGAATTAGACTGGTTAGGTAATACCACCCTAGGACTTTGATCTAGGACTTTGATCCCTGAGAATGTTATGTTACAACTCAAGTATAGATAATGACAGAGAGATAGACAGGGCTAAAAGGTAAGTCTGCTCCCTAACCCATTACCAAACGACAAAACTTTAGACTGATTCAAATATAAAGAGGTTGTAGACTACAATTTCAAGACACTGAAATTTCACATTTTTTCCCTTATTGAAAGATGCGGGCATGTTGTTTTACTCTTGTCCACCTGTCTGTTGGTCAGAAAACTTAACATTGGCCATTTAGACTTTTAGACTTGGCGATTTAGACTTTTTTTTAAACTTACATTGCAGTATTTAACCCTCTCGTATACGAGACCTGGTTTTGACACCCATAGAAAATGGACTTGAGAAAACATTGAGTCAAAAGAAGAAAATGCTGATCATCAGCATTTTCTTCTTTTGCCTCAATATTTTCCATGCTATATTACACACAAATCCTTTCTTTATCAATATCCATTTTCTTGTATAACAGCCTTCAAATTGGAACAGTTTTAATTCTTTCCGTTTGGGAAAGCGTCAAACAATTGATCCAGAAAGACTAAAAGATAAATTTGTTGTAGATCATGCCTAAAGAAGATATTTGAAAGAGATGATGCTCCAAGCAAAAGACTAGTACTTTGTGTATCCAAATTGGTGGTTAACAGAGATAAAGTGTCCACTGTGGCAAATCCAGAGTCACCCAAGGTAATTCAACCCTATCTTAAACCCAACCTGGTTTTTACGTCCCTAATATAAAAAAGGTTTTTGAAAATATTGATGCAAAAAAAGAAAATGCTGATAACTAGCATTTTTATGCTCCCCCCAAAAAATTCGGGGGGAGCATATAGTCGCCATGCCGTCCGTCCGTCCGTCTGTTTGTCCGTCCATCCGTCCGTCCGTCTACAGCCATATCTCAGCAACCCTTGGACCAAATTCAATGAAACTTCACATGTGAACTCCCTAGGATAATTCCTAGGGACCTCTTTCTCCGTTTCTTAATTTGAGGCTGCATCATGGAAAAAGGGGCCTTAATGTAAAAATTAGATTTTCTCTAATTTCTCTTCATCCAATGGGCAGAATTTAATGAAATTTTGTGCTTATGCAATAAATGAGATGTTCTAGACCATATTCTATAAATAATGTTTGTACAAAAATCTGTCATGGGAAAAGGGGGCTTAATGTATGATATTTTTTATTTTGTGACAAACACTCATTCGGGGAGCATAATCCATCTGTGACGGCTCTTGTCTTCTTTTGCCTCAATATTTTCTATGCTTTCTGGCAGATGGGTTCAATATTTACTAGTATCCTCTTTGTTGACCATGGGTTTGAAATCGTTAACCTAAGTGAGCGAGCAGCTGGAGGCTCGGTAAGGGTGTTGTGGTAGTACTGGTTTAAGAAACAACAATCCATGGGTAGATGCTCCAGCCGCCGCGATATGACCCTGGTAGTTGAAAACGGCGTAAAACCCCAATAAACTCAAACTTTGTTGACCACAGCAGTGTACAAATATTGGAACAGCCTTAAATCATTTCATTTTCGAAAGGGTTAAAGAGATATTTGAGTGAGATGCTCTAAGTAAAAGACTCATACTTTGTGTATCTAAATTGGTGGTTAACAAAGATAAAGTGACCAGTGTGGCAAATCCTGATTCTCTGAAGGTAATTTGAACCTTGATCGAAACATGGCCTTATCTTGATGTCAATAATGGAGAAAGCAGCATCTTTCTTCCTAAATATTGTCTTTGCTATATAGACAACAAATTTCCAGGCTTGTTTATATTAAATGAAAATATTGTAGTAGAGTTAGTTTATAATTATTTTCCTTTTCCCTTAATCTTGTTGTAAAAGAGTTTTTTCATTATTATTTTCAATTCCCACAAGCTTGTTACTGAATTGACAGATTGTTGGTTCAAGATTCCTGCATAGATTGACCTCCCGCCTAAAAAATTAAGTTGTCATGTTAAAAATAGTGAGAAATGAAAACTTTGTATTACTGATGTCATCATTGTTTTTCTTTTTCCTCAAAGTTATAAATAGAACTTTTTTATAATTATTTTCCTTTTCCCACAAGGTTGTAGCAGAGTTGACAGATGGCTGGTACAAGATTCCTGTACATTTTGACGGACCACTGACAGAACTATGTTGTCAGGGAAGAATTAGTGTGGGACAAAAACTGTGTATAGCTGGTGCAGATCTTGTGGGAAGTACAGATGCTTGTACTCCATTAGAGGTAATTTAACAATTTTCCAATTTTGATGTGCCCAATATAAGATGTGTTACTGTCCAAAACATTGAGACAAAAGAAGAAAATGCTGATAACCAGCATTTTCTTTTTTTGCCTCAACATTTTCTGATTTATTTTGTACACAAATTCCATCTCTATCAATGCCCATTGTGACATCTGTCATGTATGTGTAGTCTAGATTTTTGTACAATTTGATGGTCCATTGACAGAACTATGTTGTCAGGGAAGACTAAGTGTGGGACAAAAATTATGCATCGCTGGTGCAGAACTGCTGGGGAGTACCGATGCTTGTACTCCACTAGAGGTATTTTAACAATTTTCCAATTTTGATGTTCCCAATATAAGATGTGTTACTGTACAAAACATTGAGACAAAAGAAGAAAATGCTGATGATCAGCATTTTCTCCTTTTGCCTCAATATTTTCTGATTTATTTTATACACAGATTCCATCTCTATTAAAGTGACATTTCACATTCATTCCATTTCTTAAAAGTATGTCTTGATGCAAATATTGTATATTCTAATGCGTAGAAATGCTATCAGTTTTTTGAAGTTGGTATTTATAAGCGAAAAGTACGCCTTTAAAGTTGAGACAGAAATGACAAATTCTATGTAAATCTGAACTGTAGTCCACAACAATTTGTCTAATTTTAGCACAAAAACATATATTTCTCCTAGACGGTTCAATGTTTTGACTTGAAATTTTCAGAATTTCCATAACAAAAGTTGCTCTTTCAGATAGAATAAAAGTAAAATTTATGTAAAAATAATCGTGAAATGTCACTTTAATGTCCATTGTGACATCTGTCATGTATGTATCTAGATTTTTGTACAATTTGATGGTTCACTGACAGAATTATGTTGTCAGCGAAGAATCAGTTTGGGACAAAAAATGTGTATAGCTGGTGCAGATCTTGTGGGGAGTACGGATGCTTGCACTCCATTAGAGGTAATTAAGTTTGAACCTTTCCTAAATAACAAAATCGTGACTCTTGTCAACCCTTGATTTGCAACATAATAAAAAGCACTTCATGTCTGATACTATGTGCTCAAATTCTTCTTTAACCAAGTCTTTTTTCTAAAGCAGCTTTCAAATCTGAGCAGACTGAAAACTTATTGTTTAGGAAATAGTTGAATTGTCTTAATGTTCTTAGTCGCCTGATATTATAAATATTTTGCCTTATTATCGTACATCATAGACAAATTATGGCTTTAAATAAAAAAGTTAGGTATATTATGACTGTTGCACTCCAGTCTCCAATTTGCAAAATGTTGTTTCTTTCTTGACATGTAACTTATCGTAGTTCAACCTGTTTTCGATACGTACCTCAAATCGTGACTCTAAAGTTTTTGCGCATGCTCAGTAAAACGGATGACGCATGACGTCATTGTTTTCATTTTTTAGACCGGTGTCATAAGTTCTTCACTCAACGGAATTTTCACCAGAAATGCTTGAAAAACGAGCACGTAATCACTAATTTCTTATTTTCAGAAAATAACATGCTGTTTACACTATTACTTTTTCTTTGTCCACAAAAAAGACAAAAAAAAATACTTAAAATGATCCAAAAAATAACATTTAACAACCAACCAATGATCTGGCACATTCGTCTGCTTCAAAAAGTCACATGACAGTCATGTGATGCCAGTGGTTGGGTAGGTATAGGGTGTTTCAAAAGTGGTTGTATCTTACTCAAATTTTCTGTTTTTTCTTAATATTTTCACTTCTTTTGACTTGTTTTCTTCTTTAAAAAACAACAACAACAAAACTCCATGGGACTTTACTGAAAATGATTAATTGCTTTTAGCATGCAGTTTCTTATTTATCCACAATGTTTGTACAAAAAATAATAAAAAAATCAATTTCATAAGCAAAAGATTGTTGTCTGCAACTTCTTTGCTTTATAATTTGGTCCAAAATTATGATGCTTGGTAAAGAGTTAAAAATCGCAAGTAACCATAGGCATTTATGAAATTATTATACCCCCACAACGAAGTTATGGGGGGGTATACTGGAATCAGGTTGTCTGTCCGTCCGTCCGTCCGTGGACATAATCTTGTGTCCTCTTCTCCTCCCAAAGTTTTTGACCAATTTTTCTGAAATTTTATCAGGATGTTTCCTATCATATGAAGTTGTGCACCTGCAATTTTTATCTTGATCCAGTCATTAGTTTCAGAGTTATGCCACTTTGAACTTTTTAAGGGGGGGGGGGGGGATAGTCAAAATTTACAATTTGGTTTCTGTGTTCTAACTCGAGAACCGTTTGACCTAGGATCAAGAAACTTTATACAGTTGTTACCCATTTGTGCCCTATTGTTTTTGGGTCACCAAGGTCAAAGGTCAAGGTCACAGTTGGACTTTGTTTAAAATCCATTTCCATGCTCTAAGTCAAGAACCTTTTGACAGATAGCAGTTTTTCAGTGACAAGGCCCTAGTGGGGGGTATTCGTCCGCTTTTCGACAGTTCTAGTTCCATTTGTTTACACCAAGTTGTCTTCCATTTTGCATGTTGCATACGTTTTGAGCCAAACTGTACAAAAATACTCTTCAATAATAAAGATATAAAAGGTATCGAAAATAGGTCAACTTTAAAAGAAATGGCCCGTTTTACCTTGTTTTTTAAGGTCATTGTATTTCCAACTCTATTTCGATAAATATCTACGAAAACAAGATTTTTGGAGACTAAATTGGTAAGATTTTTGTTATTCAGCTTGAATTTGTTGGGTAAACCCTTATGTTCCTCATCGTTTATCAAGACCTGTAAGGGTATCGAAAACCGGTCAATCCACGATAACGCTTTTTCCGAACAAGACCAAGTTTTGACATCCCTATTTGAAAATGCTTTGGAAAACATTGAGTCAAGAGAATCTGATATTTTCCAGGCTAAATTGTACACTAATCATATTGTTACTGTGATAATTTTTGTCCTCTTCAGCAGCTTTCAAAATGCTCTACCTTAAAGTTTTGTCGTTTTGGAAAGGGTGCATATTTTTGTTCCAGGCACCTGCAGACTTACATCTAAAGATAAACATCAATTCTACACGACCAGTGAGGTGGGATTGTCGGCTGGGGTACCAAGCGGACCCGCGGCCCCTTTGTGTGCCTCTTACCAGTCTACATGAAGAAGGGGGTACCATAGGGGTAATTGATGTGGTATTAGTTAGGAAATACCCAACTATGGTAAGGAAAACTCCCTTTATGTAAGGAAAACTCCATTTATTTGCTTCAGAATATTCTTTTTGATACCTATGTAGGCTCAGTGATGTTCTGGTAGTACTGGTATGAAAAACAATAGGAATCCATGGTTAGGTGCTCCATCCACTGCAATATGACCATATCAGTTGAAAGAGGCATTATTCCCCAATAAATCCTATTGATACATTATATTCTCCTACAAGATATCACTTTGGAAGAAAAGGAAGTCCAGTCTTTTGAAATGGGACTAGTCTGTAATTGTGTGAAAAACTTGATATAGGTTGTAAGTTTTGACATCTTAGTTTCATCATTTCATGTGGATTTTACTCGTAACAAGATCTTTTCCTGTGATATTAAGGTCATTTTTTCTAGTCATCAACAATGCCAAATGCCATGTTATTGAAATAAGTGCAGATAAGTGTACTTTGACATGTGTGTTTGAAAAATATGTCCCATTTAGCAAGAAAGGTCCTTGTGGACAAACCTCAAAAGTAAAGTTTGTGACACAGTGAAAGACAACCATTTTTAGCCTGATTATTTGTAGAATATGGGATCTACTCTAGTCACCCGTGTGTCGGCGTCACCGCCGCGGTAATGCTTTGGTTAAGTTTGACAAATCTCTGTTTCTACTGATGCTATTGCTCCAAAACTTTGCCTCTGTGACCATATCAGCCTCTAGGCAAAGATTCATTACCCTAACATGTAATTTTGTGGAATTTTTACCCTATGGGACTTAGAATTGTTCACTATCCAGCACTTGATAGTAGCGCTTTGTTGTCCTTTATTTGGTCAATGAGCAAAGAGTAAGATAGGGAAAACATTCTAGAACCAGAAAATGTATGAGAGAAGTATTGACCCTAGTCAGTCTGCACAAACTGCTCAGACTGACTTAGGTTGATACTTTGGCATTTGCCAGAAACTCGCTTGTAGCATGAAAATTGACAATTGCATGTGAGACTGTACTTGAGCGCAATCTGATATTGTAACATAGTGGTCTGAAATGTTATAATAACCCTTTTTCCAGATCTAATCTCATTTTAATTTCGAACATATTTTCAGTACATGGAAAAGCTGGCATCAGGGGGAAGCATATTCAGAACCCAGAGGGATGAAGAAAATATTCATAACAACATCAGTCCAGAAAACAACTCTCCCTCTTCCACATATTGACTATTTTTGACTCCCAACAAGATAATGACTGTGGAAAACACCGTGGAAAATGAAGAAATTGCTTGTGACAAGCAATTTCTTCATTTCTCACAATGTTTTCCACCCATAAAGACTAAGAAAAATAAATTTCATTCACAGAATATTGTCATCTGCACAATCTTTGAAATTGAACAAGTCTAAATTTATGCCATCTGGTAATGGGTTAAAATGCTTTAAGGGCCCCTTTTCAAGATCCATGCTCATTTTATTTTTAATCCTATTTTCAGTATATGGAAAAGCTTTCATCAGGAGGGAGTCTATTCAGAACTCAGCGAGATGAAGAGCGTGTGCAACAACAACATCAGTCCAGAAAACAACTTTCCCTCTTCCACATATTGACTATTTTTGACTCCCAACAAGATAATGACTTTGGAAAACACCGTGGAAAAAGAAGAAATTGCTTGTGACAAGCAATTTCTTCATTTCCCACAATGTTTTCCACCCATAAAGACTAAGAAAAATAAATTTCATTCACAGAATATTGTCATTTGCACAATCATTGAAATTGGACAAGTCTAAATTTTTGCCATCTGGTAATGGGTTAAAGTGCTTTAAGGCCCATTTTCATGATCCAGGTTCATTTTAATTTCGAACATATTTTCAGTACATGGAAAAGCTATCTTCAGGAGGAAGCATATTCAGAACTCAGAGGGATGAAGAACGTGTACAACAACAACTTTGGTCCAGAAAACAACTTTGACTATTTTTGACTCCCAACATGACTTCGGAAAACACTGTGGAAAATGAAGAAATTGCTTGTGACAAGCAATTTCTTCATTTCCCACAATGTTTTCCACCCATAAAGACTAAAATAATTAAAATTCATTCACTGAATATCGTCATCTGCACAATTTTTGAAATTGGACAAGTCTAAATTTTTGCCATCTTGTACTGAGTTAAAATACTTTAAGGGCCCATTTTAAAGATCCATGCTCATTTTATTTTCAATCCTATTTTCAGTACATGGAAAAGCTATTATCAGGAGGAAGCATATTCAGAACTCAGCGAGATGAAGAACATGTTCAACAAGAAAATCAGTCTAGAAAACAACTTTACCTCTATCACATGTATTAATGACTCCCAACAAGTTAATGACTTTGGAAAACACCGTGGAAAATGAAGAAATTGCTTGTGACAAGCAATTTCTTCATTTCCCACAATGTTTTCCACCCATAAAGACTAAAAAAATAAATTTCATTCACTTGGAATTGTCTCCTGCAACATATTTGAAGTTGGACAATCCTAAAACTTTGCAGTCCGGTAATGGGTTGCATGTAAAGGCCTTCTTTCCAGATCCAAACTCATTTTAGTTTCGAATATTTTCAGAGCAACAGATAAGAGAGGGTATTTGCCTTTCAAAAATAAATATATCGCTGAGTGTTTATGAAACCCTATGTTGGTGGTACTCTTTGGAATTGTCTCATCAAGGCGATTCAAATTAGTACCCACAACATAGCGTTTGGATTTGAAATAAATTTAGAATGCATTTACTCCTACTTATCCTGTTACTCGGATACTTTCAGTACATGGAGAAGCTACCATCAGGAGGAAGCGTATTCAGAACTCAGAGGGATGAAGAGCGTGTGCAACAACAACACCAATCCAGAAAACAAGTGGACATGGAAAAACTGTATGCTCAAATACAGCGGGAAATGGAGCAGGAACAAAAACAAGGTTAATTTTTCTTTTCCTCAAATAATTTTCAAAAGTAGTACTAGAAAAGAAAAGTACTGCAACAGAAACAGTATTATTCTAGGAAAATGGGGTTGGAGGATTGGGGCTCATGCATTCAAATAGGATGTTTTGTTTTTTTATGCTCCCCGAAGGGAGAGCATATAGTCGCCGCTTTGTCCATCCGTCCGTCCTGTCTGTCATTCCGTCCGTCTGTCCGTCCGTCCGAAGTGATTTCTCCATAACCCTTGGGCCAAATCAATTGAAATTTACCATGTGAACTCCCTATGACATAATGCCGATGTACTTTTCCCGGTTTTTGGATTTGAGGCCTCGTCATGGGAAAAGGGGATTAAGGTAAAATATAGTTTTTCTCTAATTTCTCCTAGTCTAATGGTCAGAATTTGATGAGATTTCATAATTGAGTAGTAAATCAGATGCCCTTGACAATATACTATGTGAAATTTGGTTATAAAAATTATGTCATGCAAAAAGAGCGCTTAACATTTGCTAGCTTTATGTTAGCTCTGCATGGCATACATTTATTGTGACAATGCCTTATTTGGGGAGCATTGTCCGTCTCTGACGGCTCTTGTATATATTTTCTTTTCTCCAGAACAGAACTTTGTTTTATATGGTTACAGGTAAGAAATTAGGGTAATGAGGAACAAACATTTGGTAGAATCACTTTTTTTGTGGGGGGGGGGGGGGGGGGGGGGGGATTTGAACCAACACCCGCATGCCCCAAACCCCCTTCTGCCATCTGCCACTGAACTACTAGCTGCTTATCTGCATTTTTGTCTTCACATCCATAAATTGGGAGTTTTAGCTCACATATCATTATGGAAATTTTAGTATTTGCGTTATCTGTATGATAAATCATATAGCCCTGAAAATGTTGAGACAAAAAGATAAAATGCTGGTTGTCATCTTCCTACTTTTGCCAAATGTGTTCCTAAGCCATGTCAATAAGGAACATCAGAATGATGTATTGTTGTGGATAGGGTTAATACTTTCTATTTACATATTATATTCAGAAAGTGCACAGAAGCTAGGTAAAAGAAAATACAGCAATGCAGAGATTGAGCAACTTTCAAGTGGGGAGGATATACATGATGCTATAGAAACTTCATTACAACCCGACAGAATTCAGGCAAGTTTCGTGATTTTAAAATGTGTAAAACTTTCAATCAAAAGTATGTGACCAATTAATTTGTCATATAGAACTATCAATCAAATTAAGTGACCAATCAAATAAATCATTCGGTCCAAAGCTGTCATTTAATTGATTTTCTTGATTTTTATGCCCCTGTATTGAAAGATAGGAAGCATAATGTTTTACTCGTGCCTGTCCGTCTGTCTGTCATTTCAAAAACTTAACATGAAAACTTAACATTAGTATTTTTGGGGAAATTAGTGTTTCACAATCACATATTAATTTGAAGTATCGAGTATTGTCAGATTTAATGATTGTTCTAGTTTTTGCGACTTCATATTTGAGCTGATGATTTTCTATTAATACAGAACTATCTGAGTGACCAACAGAGGGGATTGTTGTTCGAGTATCAGCGATGTTTACAAGAAGAAAAACGACACAAATTAAACATGAGAGTACAGGCAGCATGGGAGGAAAAGGAGGAGGAGGTAAGGCTACCCTTCTCAGAAAAAGATATATCTATTGAATTTTTGCCAGAGGTTTTAGTTTCAAATACTTGGAAATAATACGACATTCTTTCTTACGCTTAACAATGAAAGACTGAAATTCATGAAATTTCTTTCACCAATAAATAAAGTGTTTAAACTGTTTACGCTTAACAAAGAAAGACTGAAATTCATGAAAGGGGGGGTCTCATTTGCGCCCACGCACAGATTTTCTTGTAATTTTACTCATAGAATGCCTCTGACCTATGAACTACAAAAATATATTCCTTTTACTCAAAGAGTGCATATAGGCCTATACGCGGCACCTTAAAGTGTTCCCGGTTTTCATTGATACCCGTCTTACAAAAACTCAATGTTGGCTATCTAGATTTTGTATAAATCCACAAGTATTAATTGAAATAGCAAGAGGAGTCATTGTAGAAACTTTTGATTCCAATACTGTTGGTACCAACATACGCAAAAAATTCTTAGAAATAAATTTTGTCAGAAATTGTCAGAAAAATAGCCGAAAAATTTTCAAAACCTAAAATTCTATCACATTTTTTTGTATGTTCCCGTCTTTGTCAACCTATGAAATTGATAGGAAAGTTGGCCATATATGTCCCTTGTTTGCATGCAAAATTTGGTGAAAATTTGAAACCGGTAACATTGTCAAATAATGAGAATTGCGAACAACGGCACCTTAAGATGCTCCCGGATTTTAATGGTTCCCGTCCAGCAAAAGCCCAATTTTGCTTACCTAGTTTTGATATCAGTCCAAAATTTAAAATCAGAATAGCAAGAGGAGTCATTGTAGAACATTTTGGTACCACATTGTTGATACCAACATGAACCAAAAAATTCTAAGAAATTTATTTATTCAGAAAAATAGCCGAGAAATTTTCAAAACCTAAAATTCTATCATTTTTTTTTGTATGTTCCCGTCTTTGTCAACCTATGAAATCGATACAAAAATTTACCAAATATGCCCTGTGTTTGCAAACAAAATTTGGTGAAAATTTGAAACTGGTAACATTGTCAAATAATGAGAATTTTGAACAATGGCACCTAAAGATGCTCCCGCATTTCAAATTTTTCCCGTCCAGCAAAAGCCCAATTTTGCTTACCTAGTTTTGATATCAGTCCCAAATTTTAAATCAGAATAGCAAGAAGAGTTATTGTAGAACATGTAGAACATTTTCAGACCAACATTTTTAATAGCAACGTGCCACATAATTTCTAAGAAATCTATTTAGTCAGAAATTGACAGAAGAACAACCCAGAAAATTATATAAAACCTAACATTCAATCAAACTATTTTGTATGTTCCCGTCTTTGTCAACCTATGGAATCAATAAGAAAGTTGGCCATATATGTTCCCTGTTCGCATGCAAAATTTGGTGAAAATTTGAAACCGGTAACATTGTCAAATTATAAAAATTGTGAACATCAGCACCTTAAAATGCTCCCGAATTTCAATGGTACCCGTCTAGCAAAAGCCCAATTTTGCTTACCTAGTTTTGATATCAGTCCCAAATTTTAAATCAGAATAGCAAATGGGGTCATTGAAGAACATTTTGTTACCAACAATGTGGCTGTCAACATGCAAAAAAAATTCTCAGAAATTTATTTGGCCAGAAATTGTCAGAAAAACAGCCGAGAAATGTTCAAAACCTTCAATTCAAATAATTTTATTTGTCTGTTCCCGTCTTTGTCAACCTATGGAATTGATAAAAGGGTTAGCCATTATATGTCTCCTAGTCGTATGCAGAATTTGGTGAAAATTTGAAACCGGTAACATTGTCAAATAATGAGAATTGTGAACAACGGCACCTTAAAATGCTCCCGGATTTTAATGGTACCCATCTAGCAAAAGCTCATTATTGCCTACAAAGTATTGGTATCAGTTCCCAATTTTAAATCAAAATAGTGAGAGGAGTCATCGTACAACAACATATTTGTATCAATATTGCTGATACAAAGATGCCAAAATGATGCATGTTCTTCTCAAATCTTCGATTATCAAAAAGTTAACATGTCAACAAAGCAGTGGCTAGTTCATCATCACAATAAAAATATTAGCAATTTTGGATTTGAAGGCACAATTAATGTACAAAAAACCTGCTTTTGTGTACTATTTATTATCTTGAGCAGTGTAGTAAAGACAAAAATGTTTGTATTTTTAAAGGCTACCAAGCTTGACAGTTTATTGCACCGTATATTGGAAGAAAATCATTAAATTAACGTGTTTTATAAAAGATCCGCCAAACTCGGTTGTTTTAAAAGTTTTATTTGCTTTTCTTTACATCGTTGAAAAACTGATTTTCGAGAAAATAATGATCGGCAATTTCCGTAAAATTGCCACGGATTGACGTCATCAATGGCTTGACTCCGCCCCCAATCTAGAGCATGAGGTGTCTGACAAAGATAATGTGTTCGACTTTTCTGTCATATAGCGAAGTCTCAGTTTTTATCCATTTCTCGATCGTAAGAGTAATACAGACAAACTTAAACCGTTCTTTGGCACATTCCTTAATTCACTTACGACCTATTCTTTGACTGTTTTAACATTTTTTTCTAACATTTACTGAGGACGAATTCCGTGTTTTGAGTATCGATTGGGGAAGTCGCTTTATGACAGAAAAGTTGGACATTTAACTTTTTCAGAAATTTCAGACTTTCCGGGAAATGACCCATGACTGCCCGTTTTTCCCGCCATGACGTCATTCAGTGGCCAGTATGACGTCATAATTTCAAGTCGGAAGTTTAGCGTATTTTCTTCGGCAAAGATCGGAAAAGACCAAAATATTCAAATTAAAAGACGAAATAAAAACACTTCTAATGTTGGAAAATTGTAGAAACTTTGATATTTGGTTAATAGTAAGGTGTTCTTTCGGCACAAGACTTTAATTTTGCCAATCATCGGACACTTTAATAACTGTGCGAAAATGCTCTTGTAAGGGCCCAGCACTTTAACGGGAAGAAGAAGAAAGTAGTATAAGTGCTGATAAGCCACAAAGGAAAGTTAAAAAGGGTGACATAATAGATTAAATATGTAACATTATGCATCTGCTTTATTTTTCATCCCCCACATTTCATAATTTACTCCGCTGTTTGGGATTTTTTCTACCATTATATTATTGGTGGGTGGGGTACGACAATATGCCAATTATTCTTTAAAATCATGTTTTGTGTGGCAAAAGCTAAAATTAATGCCATGTATAAGTTGGTTATGTTAAATAAAGACACAACAAAGCATAATGAGCTATTTACAAATGTCTATGAAAATAATTAAGTAAAATCTTAGATTTTACATTCTTAGAAATCTGGACCCTTTACACTTAAATTAAAAAGCAACACTGTTACCGGTTTTATTTTTTCTTCATATTTTACCATAAGCATGAGCATATATGGGGGCAATTTTAATGTAAATTTCATAGGTTGACAAAAACTGGAACTAGGTGAAATTAAGACCTGAATTTGGTCGAAATATTTAAAAACTAAAAAACTTGGCGATGAGGTCATACAAAATCTTTTAGAAAATTGTTTTTTGGTGAGTAATACATACTATTCTGGTTTATACACGATGGAAAATTATTAGACATTATTTTTGGGGACAATTTGGCTCGAATACAACAAAGCTGGGTGTATATGGCCTCTTTAAGTTAGGATACCCCCCATTTTTAAGCAAAAATCTTAAAATTCTTAGAAAATTATTTCCAGAATAGATTTTTAAAAAATATTTCGGGAATAATGCCGTAATAAAGAATACTAACTTCATACCAAATTTCATGAAATTCCGAGCGTGGGCACAACCCTATGGGAATTTCTGACAGGGTGAGACCCCCCCTTTCTTTCACCAATAAATGAAATGTTTAAACTGTTCTCACACGTTGATGCTTTTTGAGGCCCCTCACGAAAAGTGCTTCAGAAAACATTTGGGAAAGTAAAGATATTGCTTGTAAACAAGCAAATATTTCTTCATGATCCACAATGATTTCTAATCCAAAATTCAAAGAAGTTTCATCAATTTGAAATACTGTCTGGAACACCTTTCAAATTGGTCAAAATTGTGTCATCTTGCACTGGGTCAAGAACCATCTACATGGGAAGAGCAGCTGGTGACAATGGTTGCATGTTGTTTTTGCAGATGTGCTAACAATTTCCAAAACATGTGTTTGGGTGATCTGGTCTGTGCAATATAATGTCGCTTTTCTACGAAAACCTCGTAACTGCAGCTTGTTTTAAGCTGCAGATACGAGGTTTTCGCAGAAAAGCAGCGATATGTAACAATTTAATTCTCATTCCTATAAGTCAAAGCAAAATATTAGCTGGAACATTAATAAATGGATAACCCACCAATGACAGCTCTTGTTTCTTTATGTTCCAGACTCCAACAGAGAGAAGTGTAACACCTATGTTGAAATTTAGAGTAGCTGGTTGTGCTAATTCTGATCTGGATTCTCAAAAATGTAAGTCTACACACAGGATCCTTTAAAACGATGCTGTTAAATGTAAGACATATTTCTATGCCCAATATTTTAGATTTCCGTAACTGCACTAGCTTTTGATTCAGATCTTGTCTAGTTTTGGATTTAAATGAAGTCCTTATGCTAGATTACATGTATAAGCTTTAAACTTGAGCATGGTATGCATGTGTCAGCCTGTTTTATTTGGGTTGGGAGATGTCTGTCTATTAGATTTTATTATTTCTTGCTAGAGATTTTGATTCAAACATCACAGATTTGTTTTGTGACAAGGTGTTGTAGGGGGGCTTCATAAAATCGAGTGATAGTTGTAGTTTTATCACTGCTATGCTTCATATTGGACATTAGTATATCATCAGTGTTATTGCAAAACCTGTTTAAAGCTGGAGATGCAAGGTTTTGCAATAACTGATGATAACATTTGGCTGAGATGATTTTGACAATCATATAAATATTAGCCCCATATTTAATTTGTTCCAGCAACCATATTGACAGTATGGAGACCTGCCACAGAAATATCAGACTTAAAAGAGGGCAAAAGATACAAGATTTATAGTCTTAATGCTTCAACATCGAGGTAAATCTATGTGAATTTGTCTTTCCTTAACCTTTCCTAAACGACAAAATTTTAGGGTGGTGCAATTTAAAAGCTGCTGCAAACATCAAAAGGCATTATGGTAAAGATAGAATTTGTGTAAAATATAGCATGGAAAAAAAGGAGACAAAAGGAGAAACTGCTGGTTATCAGCAGTTTCTTCTTTTGTCTCAATGTTTTCCAAAGCTATTTATATTGGGGACGTCAAAACCAGGTCTTGTTTAGAAAAGGGTTAACAACAAAATTTTACACTGTTTTGATACAAAGGCTTCCTTAGGAGACCAAATGGTGTTTAATTAAGATAGCATACAAAGATAGCAATTTTGTAAAATAAAACACACAAAATATATTTGTAAACAGATAAAGTACTGTTAATTTGCATTTTCTTCTCTTGCCACAATGTTTTCACAAGCATTTTCTATTTGGGACATGAAGACTTGGGCTTGTTCAGTAAATTTTAAAACAAACCGGTAGCAGTGTTCAGTTGAATGCCACAAAACAAACCAAATTTATGCAGCTTGAAATTGATGAAAACTTGTTTGTTGGAATGAACTAAGAGAGTTTTTAGCTCTTGTCATTCTAAACGTTGAATATTCAAGCTTTGGCAGACAGTGTAGACAAAGATCAGCCTGCATAAATACATGCAGTCTGATCTTAGCCTAGACTACCCACTTGTTATTTGTTCACATATTTTTGTTGCAGGTCTAAATATACTGGTAGTAGTGTACAGTTGACGGCCACGAAGCAAACCAAATTTATGCAGCTTGAAATCGATGAAAACTTGTTGGATAGAATTTATGAACCAAGGGAGGTCTGTGAAACATTGCTTAACATTATTTCATTTACTTAATGGGAAATATGTTTTTAAAAAAGAAAATAAGGAAAAGCTTGTACAGTGCATTTTTGTCCCTTTGAAATGGCGATCATTCTTATTTAATGATGTAAAAACTCTTCGTATCAAAATTTGTTTAATTATAATGAAGAAATTGCTTATCTCAAGGCTCAAGTCTAAAAAGAGAGGTTTCCATAAGGCCGTTTTCCTAGGACCTAAATTTTCCAATGATATTTTTAGAACAAATGGATATATAAAGGGGACATGTTTTGCAGAAAAGTCTGAATCGAACAGATCTTTGGTTTTGTGTATATTGTATGTTGAAAATGGGTAGGGTAATTCTATTATGGTGCTTCCCAAGGTTCTTATTCATCAATTTTATATCTAAATGTAAATGATTGGTGAATTTTTTTAAACATTGTGCTTTGTATATTAGCCCATGTTTATATGACATGAGTTTCATTGGCTTGCTTGGTTTCCCAAGCCTTTACTATTATGTATAATTCATGTGTTATGGGTAAATGATGTTAAGAGGTGACAACCACCATTTGGAGAACTTGATTTTGTAGGAATAATTGTTATGGAAAATATTGAGGCAAAAGGAGAAAATGCTGCTTAGAGGTGTTTTCTCCTTTTGTCACAATGTTTTCCAAAGATTTTACAATTTTCCCTGTATAATTCAGGTGTTATGGGTAAATGACATAAAAAGACGACAACCACCATTTGGGGAGCTGGATTTTGTAGGGCTGATTGTCAAAGTTGTCTCAGCTGGGTCAATCGACAGGTAAAGCTCTTTCCAAAACAATTTCTTGTTAAGAAGACTTTCAAATGAAACTTAAAGTGACATTTCAGAATTTTTTGTCATAAATTTTACTTTTATTTTCATCTGAAAGAGCATATTTCCTTATGAAAATTCTGAAAATTTCAAGCCAAAATATTGGGCCGTTTACGAGAAATTTATATTTTTGTGTTAAAATTGAACAAATTGTTGTGGACAACAGTTCGCATTTATATGCAATTTATCGATTATGTCTCAACTTTAAATGCATGTTTCTCGCTTATTGGCAACAACTTAAAAAAACTGATAGTATTTATACTCATTAGAATAACCAATCTTGGCATCAAGACATACTTTAAAAAATTGAAATTGGAATAAAATGTCCCTTTAAAAGAAAACAAGATGTGTTTATGAAACACAAATGCCAGCAAAATGGGTAAATTTAGCTTGACTATTGATAGAATAGGGGAGCTATTTCGATAACGCAGACGTAGGTATAGACATGATAGTGCTTTGGTGAAATTTTCTTGTACAAGTATCATACTGCTCGTATTCTACTGATGCTATTGCTCTGGAACTTTGCACATGCATTTGTGGCAATAGTATAAGCCTGTAGGCAAAGATTTTCAATTTATTAGAATTTCAACCATTTTCAAACTTAAAAATTCATGGTTAAGATTGTATGTAAAACTTTCATTTATTTGTCATAAGTATGTTTCTACTAGAGCTATTGCTTTCAAACTTAGCATATGTTTCTGTGACCAAATATCAGCCTCTAGGCAAAGATCCATTACATGCAATCAATATTATTATATCCTCAATAGGAGCAATTATTTCATCCAATCAATGGTACAGTTACATCATACCTGAAATCATTAAGCCAATGAGAGCAAGGATTACAACTTATGGTGAATCTTATTGGATGATTTTCAGCATCAGAAATCCAGACATGTTGTATCTAGCAGACTGTCAGGGCAGCTTATTGTGTGTTAAAGCTTGGAATGGACTAAAGGTAAATAGAAATTATTAACCCATTACCAAACGTCAAAGTTTTGGACTTCTTCATTTTCCACAATGTTTTTCCCAAGCATTTTTGAAACGCGTCTAAAAGAGCCTCTTTGTGGGAATGGGATAATAACCCTTTCCAGAATGGCAAAACTTTAGACCTATCAGAATTGGATGCTCGTGCAGACGACAAAATAAATGTTACTAGAGGTAAAAGTTCTAAATAATATAGCACAGAAAACATTGAGACAAAAGGAGAAAATGCCGATCATCAGCATTTTCTTCCTTTGCCTCAATGTTTTTCCAATCATTTTCTACCAGGGTAGTCCAAGCCAGGTCTTACTCGGGAAAGGGTTTAAAAGAAAATATTTAGGCAAAAGGAGAAAATGTATTTACCAACACCCATTTTGTGTCATGCATGAGATTTTAAAGTGGAAAAATCCCTTTTATTTGTTGTTTTGGAAAAGATAAAACCACTGCCAGTAAGCAAAATTTAATACTGGTTCAAATCCAAAGATGTTGCAGACAACAACAATTCCAATGAATATTTAAAAAATATTTGTTATGGTGAGAAATCATTGTGGGAAATGAAGAATTTGCTTTTGATAAGTAATTTCTTCATTTTCCATAATGTTTTCAAAAACCTCAAAAAGCATCAATGTGTGGGAATGGGTAAAAAAGTATACCATTTCCAGATGGCACATATTCTCTAATTACTTAATGTATAGTATAAATATAAAGATAAATGTCATAAAGGATTCATTGCTTCTAGAGATAATTCTTCCTAACAAAAATACCTTTTATACATATTAATGTGAAATGGAGAGTGGCAATTAATTTGAGAGTGAAAATACTATGGAAAATGATACCAATTAGTACAAAATATTGTAGTGACCTAGAAATTTAGTTTCATTTTTATTGTTTACCGGCGAATCTCCCCATACAAATTAGTGGACCAAGTCTAAAATACAGAGTGTGCAATATTATTACTTACGGAGATTCAAGCAGAATGCATCCATAGATCGATCTCTTCACTCATTTAGCTGTATTTAGTCTTTTTAAACTTGCATTTAGGTTTTGTTTTACTGTCACATGGATCAACTGGAACCTTGGTCGCCATTGTTTTGAACTAGGTCATTGCAAGGCATTGTGGGTAATTTACCATAGCAACAGAAGAAGGTTGACACGTGTTTGCTGTCTGCTGCTCTAAATTTGTAAACATTGAGCTGTCAAACTCTCTGTCGAGTGTTTTAAAGAAGATTTGAGCCATTATTTAATCGATTATTTGATTAGGTGCTTATATATTTATTTATTATTCACTTTTACTGAGATTTAAAGGGTGTTTTTGTGTATTTTGAGTGCCCACACATTAGGAGTGTGAGCACAGTTTTCTTTGTGGGCAAGTGTGGACCACATATTTTGTGAGCAGAATGCACACAAAATCTGTGGGCTACGAATCATATATAAGCCGAGCCCACACGGCATGCAGGGACTCGAACTTCAGCTTCCACCAGGTGAACACCTTTTACATCTCTAAACAGAAACTTTGGCTTCAACTTTTTTAACTTGTATTCCCAACTGATAAAATAGGAAGATTAGAACAGCAATTATTAAACAACCACACCTTATTTTAACATAGACGAGGCTTTATTTCTCATTTTTGATACCTCCAATAGTCCAACGAGTCCCCTCGTCAACGAGTCAGACGCGCCAACGAGTCGCCCTACCAAAGTTAAACGCCGGCGCGTAACATTTTTGTGGTGACAGATAGGTGGGATATGCAATTTTACTAAAGCATATCCAGCGATACGAAACCGCGAAATCCGAGATATTTTATTTGAGAACGCGAATCAGTTGAAAGTATGGATGATTCGGCACATTTCGAAAGCTCAGGTGAAATTACCTTTCGCCTACCAAACCGCAACGACGAACCACAAGCTACAGATTCTGCATCCCAATGTGAATCTACACATGATCAAGCTGCGAGCCAACAAACCGTGGAGTCTACTGCCCAGTCTATGATGGCCAATATGGCTAGTATGCTCAAGGATGTAATACAAGAACTGCAAATTATTAAGCACACAACAAACCAACAACATCAAACCCCCAATGTAAACAATAACACACCACAGAACTTACCTGACATTAACAACCAGCCGAATGACCAATACCAGAATGCCTATGATAGCTCCATTAGTTTTACGCCTCGTTACAGTGTCGACCCAGATCAGCCCGCACCTAGGCAGCAAAGGTTCATGGGAAGGCAAAACAACCATAACCATGGATATGACAGATCTAATGATAACAGCAGGCAAAGGAGACCCCCTCATCATGCAAGTAAATGTGGAAACATAAAGATCCCAAACTTTACGGGGAAAGAAGAATGGAACGTTTGGCTGGCGAGGTTTGAGACAATAGCAGACAGAAACTGCTGGGACGAGGACGAGCGATTGGACCAGCTATTGCCAAGAATGGAGGGTCAGGCCGCTCAATTCGTTTTTACGCAACTTTCCAGGTGCGTGCTTGACGACTATGACGAGCTGATCAAAGAGATGACCAGTCGGTATAGGGTTGTGGAGACCACAAGAGCATTTGCTGCTAAGTTTAGCAGGCGAACACAGAGAGTTGGGGAAACGGCTGAAGAATTTGCTGCCGATCTAAAGAGACTGTACGACCGAGCTCACGGTTACAGAGACCGTAGAACTCGCGAAGAGGACCTTGTGAGGAAGTTTCTGGATGGTCTTTCCAATGAAGAGATTCGGTTCGAAGTAGAATATCACAAGGAGCCCGAGAATATTGATGAGGCTGTGTTCCATGTGGTAAATTTTATACAGACCAGGGGAACTAAAAGTAACAAGGGCTTTAGACCAGAAGAGCACAAGAAGAGCACCAGGAGAACTACTGAAGCAGATCACAGTTTAGATGATCTCATCCATGATAACACAGAACATGAATCCACAGTTGAAGGGTCTGAATCGGCATGCAGGGTCGGGTCAGAAGAAAAACAGAAGGTCTTAGATGGGCAAACTGCAACTACCACCATGTTCAACCAGTTGTTAGACCGGATCACTAAGTTGGAGCAAGACCGAATTAAGTCAAATGGGAAATATAACAACCCACCCAAAAGCCAGAACAAATACGGGATAGTTTGTTTCGGTTGCCAACAACGAGGACATAGAGTTGCGGACTGTCCAAACAGACAAACATCCAATCCTGGTCAGGACCAAGGTAACCAGAACAATACAGCTAGTAATATGACCCCTGCATACAGAAACCCGAAACCTTTAAACTAGAAAAGACCTCCTCTTGCGGCCAAAGAGAGGTCTACTTTGATAATAACGGCCAGAAAAATGAGAAAATCATCGAAATTGAAAAATCTGACAGACCGATAAGGCGTAAACGACAGTTATGTGATGGTGTATACATCAAGGGCGAGATAGAAGGTATCCCTATCACATTTACAGCAGACACCGGAGCCTCAAAAACGGTTTTGTCGACAAAAGTATATAACAAGTTGTATTCGAAACCAAACCTTGAAAAATCAGCATGTCTAACAGGGGCAACAGGTGATCCTTTAGGTGAGCTGGGGAAAGGTTCCTTCAACATGAAGCTGGACTCCTTGAACCTGAAAAGAGAGCTTATAGTTGCCGACATAGAGGATGATTGTCTTCTGGGAATTGATGTGTTGCAAAACAGTGATAAAGGCCCGGCAGATCTAATCCTCAGTCAAGGAATGATAATTTTGGATGGTATGAAAATACCAGTGACTCAGATAGGGATTGACAAGACCAGAAGGGTTTTAGCTGCTGATAATTACGTAATCCCAGCTCTCTCGGAACAAATAATTGATGTACTCATCGATCGAACCGAAAGTGACGATCACGACTATGATGCAGTATTTTTAGTAGAACCGTCAAGCGAGTTTCAAGATAAACACAAGCTTTGCATGGCACATTCACTGGCCAATTTGACAACAAACGTAACGAATAAGGCCAGGATAATGAACCCATTTTCAAACCCAGTAACGATATACCAAGACACTGTGGTGGGAAAGGCAGAGAAAATCGATGGCCAACCAACACTTCTTGCGGAATGCGAGAACAAAAATGAGATAGCAAACAACTGTAGCGTAAAGCGGATACAAATCGACAACGAAAATGCAACGCGTAATGTCAGGACCATGGACCCAAACATGTCCAAAGGCGAGGTACCAGAGCATTTATCTAAACTTTTTGAATCCTCATCCAAGGACTTAAGTAAAGGAGAAAAACAGAGATTGAAACAGACACTAACTAGCTACAGTGACATCTTTTCAAAGGGTGAGTGGGACTTGGGTCTTACTCATTTGAACGAGCACGCCATCGAAACTGGTACAGCTAAGCCTATAAAGCAACCTCCAAGGCGAGTGCCTTTAGCCTTTGCAGAAGAAGAGAAAAAGGCAGTAGATGACCTTTTAGCTAAGGGGGTAATTAGGAAAAGTACATCACCCTGGGCATCCCCTATTGTATTAGTTCGTAAAAAGAATGGATCCGTACGGCCTTGCATCGACTATAGGAGGGTTAACGAGCTAGTCAAACCGGATGGATTTCCAATGCCGAGGATACAAGATTGTTTAGACTCTGTTTCCGGGGCAGCCATCTTCAGCACCCTAGATTTGACTAGTGGGTACTATCAGATCCCTCTGAAGGAGGACGACATCCCCAAGAGCGCTTTCGTGTGTAAATATGGCCAATTTGAGCTACTACGTATGCCGTTTGGACTTAATAATGCGGGAAGTACCTTCCAAAGGACCATGGAGCTAGCTCTTCAAGGTTTGCAGTGGGAGACATGTTTAGTCTACATTGACGACATAATCGTGTTCGGCAACAACTTTGAACAACACATGAGTAGACTAGAGCAGGTGTTCCAGCGATTGAAAGAGGCAGGTCTAAAACTTAAGCCAGAAAAGTGTGAACTTCTACAACCAGAAGTCACCTTCCTTGGTCATGTAGTTTCAGGAGCAGGAATCAAGCCAAACCCAGTAAATATTGCAAAGGTGGTGGAATGGCCAAGACCAACAAATGCGAAACAAGTAAAGCAATTTGTGGCAATGGGATCTTACTATAGGCGCTTCATACACGACTTTGCCAAGCGAGCTAAGCCACTGCTCGAACTAACCAAGAAGGGAAAGGCGTTCATATGGTGCGATCAGTGTGAAAATTCCTTCCGCGACATAAAAGCAGCCTTAACAGGGTCAGACGTAATGGGTTATCCGCAAAATGAAGGTGGAGAGTTCATCTTAGACGTAGACGCTTCAGACGTGGGCTTAGGAGGCGTATTAGCACAAATACAAGAAGGGAGAGAGAGAGTAATAGCGTATGGTAGCAGGACATTGAACAAAGCCGAGTCGAATTACTGCATCACAGAAAAGGAGCTGCTTGCAGTACGCTATTTCATAGAGTACTACCGACAGTATCTCCTTGGCAGAAGGTTCCGTGTGCGGACTGATCATCAAGCTTTGGTTTGGCTATTTCGATTAAAGGAACCGAGGGGTAAAATAGCCAGATGGTTGGAAATACTGGCACAATACGATTTCGCGATAGAATATAGACCCGGTGTAAAACAGGGCCACTGCGATGCTCTATCGAGATGCGAAAAACTGTACGATTGTGATTGCTCGAAGGTTGATACTTGCGAACCCTTGAGATGTGGACCTTGCAGAAAATGCAAAAAGAGAGCGGAAGATATGTGCTACACCGAACCAGTCAGAGACCTACCAAATGAGATTTCAGAAGAAAATTCGCAACCAACCCGGTCAGTGACCTCTAACCCAGCGACAGTACAAGAACCTTCTACGTCAAAGCAGACAGTAGAGGCGACCATTGACACCTGGATAAAGCCCACATGCGATATGCGCAATGCACAATTGGCCGATCCAGATGTTGGCCCAATATTACAAGCAAAGGAAAGTGATGTGCGACCAAAATCATCGGAAGTCAATACATGGAGCCCGACAGCACATCACTATTGGATATTATGGGAAAGTTTAACACTATTTAAAGGGGTGCTGATGAAACAGTATGTGAAGAAAAATGGGACAGGAGAATACATGCAAGTCATCGTTCCAGAACAGTACAAACGAGAGGTGTTATATCACTACCATAACTCTGTAATGTCTGGTCACTTGGGAACAAAGAAGACACAGCAGAGATTGATGCAACACTACTACTGGTTCAACCTGAAAGAAGATGTTAATTTGTACATCAAGAAATGTGATATCTGTGCTGCTGACAAGAGTCCTACAAAGACCCCTAGAGCACCTATGGGTAGTTTAAAGACTGGAGCACCTGGAGATGTAGTGGCGATGGACTACCTTGGCCCACTACCCCTGACTCCTAGAGGGAACCGTTATATTTTAGTGATAACGGACCATTTCTCTAAATACGTAGAAATCATCCCAGTGCCAGATTTAACGGCAGAAACGTGTGCGGCAAAACTTTTAAACGAGTTTGTGGCGCGATGGGGCTGTCCTTTCGCATTCCATAGTGATCAAGGGAGAACATTTGAGAGTAAGGTGATCAAGGAATTGTGTAGGATGCTTGAAGTCCGAAAAAGCAGAACTAGCGCCCGACACCCACAGAGCAATGGACAGACGGAGAGATTTAACCGTACTCTTGTTAAAATGATTAAAGCGTACCTACAAGGAGAACAAACCGATTGGGATCTCCACCTCGGGTGCATAGCGGGAGCTTATCGTGCGTCACCGAATGAAACAACAAAGTGTTCACCGAATCTGCTGACGATCGGCAGAGAAGTTAGGCAACCAGTAGAGTTAATCTACGGGAGCAACACAAATACATCCGCGCATCCGACCGTTACGTCTTATGGCGAGTATGTGGACACATTACGGAGTAGAATGCAAAAGGCGCATAACATAGCGAGACGACACATCGGATCGTCAGCCGCGCGCAGCAAATCGATTTATGACACAAAAATGGCGGTGAATAGGTACAACAAGGGCGATGTTGTATGGTGTCTAGCCGAGTCGCGAAAGGTGGGCGTGGCACCTAAACTCGAAAGGTCATTTGAGGGTCCTTACTTGATCAAGGCGAAATATTCGGACCTCAATTACGTCTTGATGATCGATAACAAAACCAAGGAACGAACGGTGCATCACGACAAATTGAAACCATACGAGGGAAACAACTTGCCGAGATGGATAGCGCGTGCGAGACAGAAACTGTCATCCTCCGCTTAATATTTCGTCTTTTGATCTAGTCGTCGCTCTAGAATCAATATTGCAAATCGTCTGACTTTATTCCACTAAATGAAGCGTACCACAAATGAAGCCTCGTCTAATTTTAGAAAAATTTCTCTAAGACAAGTCAACTGTGAAACTGCAAAACCTCAATATCATCATTGAATTCAGCTTGACCAATCATAAAGAAAACTAAAGATTCATCAAATAACTTTAAATCTAAAGTTAAATCACTCCGCCTCGATGTTTAAGATGTAGTCTAATACCAATCCACTGACCAGCGTTTCCTGTTTCTGTATTTTCAGGTATCATTCTACATCAAATCCTCACAACCTCAAACATGCAACGTCGGGAAAAAATGTATACATGTGTACACTGCGAAAATCAGGGGCAGAAGTATGTAGAGGCGAAATATAGAGTGGTCCACCACATTCTTAAGCATCACCTCCCACTAGACAGGGCACCTTTCTATTGCACGCTGTGCATGTTCAGATCTTTGAATAAAGAACAACTTACAAGACATGTGGTACAGTATAAGCGGCACCAGAAAATGGCGGTCGATATGGGGATATTGGATCATAGCAGGTTCCTCATGGAGAACAAGGCTTGCTACAACATTTAAGAGAACATAGATTTCAAGGTGGCAGAACTACATCTCCCCAGTACATCCAGTGAGAATCCAATCCCAACACCACCTCCACCTGTACAAACATCAAACCTAGCTACAACAACTACTCTACCAAATCCAACTCAGCAAACACGATTTACTCCAGATTTCCAATTCCTGCAGTCATTAGTGACCCCATCAACCACGTTCTCAGACAAGCTTCAAACGCCGAACATACCTCAGATACCCCAGAATGCTACAATCACCAAACCTCTACCTAACACTCAGTACCAATCAGACCGAATAACGATTCAAGTAACCCCAGAAGAATTAAGCCATATGATGAACAGGAAATCCACACACAACGTAACGGAAAATTTCACAGCAATACCTACTAACAACAACCTAACGAAAACGCAAACCAATCCCGAAGAATTCAATTTACTGAACGCTATTCTTAATGACAACAACGAAGATCTGGACTACAACTTTGATGACGACGACGAACCCGCACTTAAGAAACAGAAAATCGACAATTATCCTCCACACTCACTTACTACTTCGCACACAGAACGAACCCTCCTAGAGCAGAAGATTACAACCGAATCAAAAGGAACCAACACAGACCAAATTCAACACAACGAACCAGAGAAACAACCCACCAGTAACCTTGAGGAAATTTTAACTACTATTACGGGAAAGTTTGTTGAGGCCATTGAAAGAAACAGTCGTGCCATAAGATGTTTAGAAGCCCATTCAGCGAGCATGGCAGAGAGCATGATCAAGTTAAACAGAACGTTAGAGAGAATAGGAGAGGAGATGAGAAGAGAGAACATGCGGAAAGAGGAGCGGGAGGATAACAGAGCCAGTCATGATAAACAAAAATCGACCAAAGAAAATAAAGTACCCATCTTGAAATCATCAACGAACTACCACCAGAGGAAACATTGAACATAACAGAGCCAGTCATGATAAACAAAAATCGACCAAAGGAAATAAAGTACCCATCTTGAAATCATCAACGAACTACCACCAGAGGAAACATTGAACAAACACACCCAGATCATCACGTGCTACGACTAATTTCTATTTCTGGACACTCCCTTTTACTAGATGACACCATTTACCTGATGTTCCAGTAAATTCCTTTAACTTGGTGATTCCAGCTTTAATCTTATCGCGCCAGCAGTTCCAGATTATTAACTTTCATCCATTTTCGACACCGGAGTAATACACCTTTTAGTGGTAATCGCGACATATCCAGAAGTTGTGACTTTCCCTTAATTTTTATCGCGACATATCCAGGAGTTGTGACTTTTCCATAGTTTTCATCGCGACATATCCAGAATGTGTGATTTTATTAACAGTTTACCGCGAAACATCATTTAGTGAATTTGTAACTTTAACCGTAATTCATCGCGAAACATAGAAGTGAAACTCTGACTTTAACCGTAATTTATCGCAAAAGAACATTACCCAGACGAATACCCACAGACGAGCGACGGCAGACCAAGATGAAACTATTGTACCAAAAACAAATCTTGTAACTAGATGTTAAGAATTTTTTCATTTTTTCATTAAGTCTAATGCATAGGAGTAGAAAGGTCAATTTTATATATTACATTTTAGAATTTAAATTTATCTAAAGGTTGGTGCAGAATATCTTTGGCAAAGTTTATTCTGCATTAAACCAGATAAATGAAAGCTGACACCAGGTCATACTAATGAGTCTTTTGTAAACATCTTAGTGTATGTTTTAAAACGTTTTGTGAACGTTTTTGAAGATAAAGTGAGATGCCATATTTTCAAATTGGTTTCATTTGTTTGAGCAATTTATTATTGAAAGTCAATTTATTATTGAATGTCAATTTATTATTGTTAGAGTATACTGTTATTGTGTTTAATAACAAGTTTGTCCAAGATGTGATTTGCAGATTGTAAACTGTCAAAAGGCTTTGAGTTTAATTGGAAATTTATGCATATGCTAGATTGAGATGTTGTTTAAGATTTTAACAGAGATAAACTTTTCAGTATACTTATTGGATGGAAAAGCAATTTCATGTTGGGTGAATTGTGAGATGTGACTCTCATTGGTGTTTGGATTGGTGAATCCTTGGGAGAGGTCACATAGGATAATTCTAATATTGCTTTGGTACAATGGTGGTACATTGCAATTTGAATTGAGATTGCTACTTCCAACCTTTTAAGTATTCGATTTGAGTAAAGAAATTCATTCTAGCTAAATTTCCCAGTTTGCTGCCAGTTCGAGATGTATCGACACTCAACTTCCTGTGCACTGAGAGATTTCAGTAATCATTGAAAGATTTCAGAGATGTTTTCCAAAGATTTCGCAGAGATTTCAGAGACGTTTTCCAAAGATTTCAGTAACTTGATATAAGATTTCAGTAACTTTTACAGAGATATTTGTAAGATTTCATTGAGATTGCAGACATTTGATGTTAACGAGAGGATCTGATAAGTTGAAATTCAAGGTCATGTTTGTTTAATCAAATTTAGACAGAGATTAATTATTTGCATAATTGGTAAATGTATTTGTATCCGTTATAGGATAATTAGTTTTTGCAAATGTGTTCATATATTGTTATTTGTAATGTACATGTATTTGTTAAGGTCGTGGTTGATTTAACATTCTAGTCACTGCCCGATTTCATGCTGACTATGTCAGATGGAACTTTGACATAATCGGAGGGGGAGTAGTGTAGTGACCTAGAAATTTAGTTTCATTTTTATTGTTTACCGGCGAATCTCCCCATACAAATTAGTGGACCAAGTCTAAAATACAGAGTGTGCAATATTATTACTTACGGAGATTCAAGCAGAATGCATCCATAGATCGATCTCTTCACTCATTTAGCTGTATTTAGTCTTTTTAAACTTGCATTTAGGTTTTGTTTTACTGTCACATGGATCAACTGGAACCTTGGTCGCCATTGTTTTGAACTAGGTCATTGCAAGGCATTGTGGGTAATTTACCATAGCAACAGAAGAAGGTTGACACGTGTTTGCTGTCTGCTGCTCTAAATTTGTAAACATTGAGCTGTCAAACTCTCTGTCGAGTGTTTTAAAGAAGATTTGAGCCATTATTTAATCGATTATTTGATTAGGTGCTTATATATTTATTTATTATTCACTTTTACTGAGATTTAAAGGGTGTTTTTGTGTATTTTGAGTGCCCACACATTAGGAGTGTGAGCACAGTTTTCTTTGTGGGCAAGTGTGGACCACATATTTTGTGAGCAGAATGCACACAAAATCTGTGGGCTACGAATCATATATAAGCCGAGCCCACACGGCATGCAGGGACTCGAACTTCAGCTTCCACCAGGTGAACACCTTTTACATCTCTAAACAGAAACTTTGGCTTCAACTTTTTTAACTTGTATTCCCAACTGATAAAATAGGAAGATTAGAACAGCAATTATTAAACAACCACACCTTATTTTAACATAGACGAGGCTTTATTTCTCATTTTTGATACCTCCAATAGTCCAACGAGTCCCCTCGTCAACGAGTCAGACGCGCCAACGAGTCGCCCTACCAAAGTTAAACGCCGGCGCGTAACAATATTAAACCCTTTCCCAAAGAAAATCTGGTTTTGATGTCCCTAATAGAAAAGGCGTGGGAAAATATTGAGGGAGTAGAAGAAAAAGCTGACAATTTGTATTTTGTCAAAATTTTCTGTATATATAGTGTACGAAACTATCTTCAACATCCATTTTGTCGTCTTCAACGGCTTTCAAGTTGTGATTGCTTTATCAAAAACAACAAATAGCTCTTAAACTATAGATGTAAATTGAAATAAGAATATATGGAATATGATTTTGAAAATTTATGAATTTTTCAGAGTTTTGGTGAAGACATTTTCACAGAAGGTTCCTGTATTTGTATGAGTAATTTAATGGACAAATCCCCATATAGAAACAAACAGTTATCCACTGTAGAGGCAACTAAAGAATTTACAAATATTACCCGAAAACCACAAAATTCTGCACAAAGACATGGGTTGGACAAACTTCACTCAATTATTAAGGTGAGATTATCATGTTGTTTTTTTCTTCTTAAGAAAAGGTGATCACTTTCCATACAAGATATTGTTTTTATGTTTCCGCAGGATGTTAGTTTAGATACTCTTGCATGCAAGACAGTGCTCAATGATAGGTGCCCCATTGCTAAATTATGACTTAAGTACTGTTTAAAACTACACATAATGACGCCTTTTGAGGCCCAGCAAGATAAAGACTTTCTATAACAAGTTTGGAAAATGAAGACATTGCTTATAAAAAGCAATTTCTTAAGTTCTCAATGTTTTCTAACCGAAAAGACCAAAAGTAAAATATCATTTACTGGTAATTGTCATCTGCAACATCTTTAAATTTGGACAAGTCCATGATTTTGCCATCTTGAAATAGGTTAAAACTAAAAGCCATTTAACGAATTTGCAACACAATCTGAACATGTTTTCTACAAAGGGATCGGTTTATTACTAAACCAAAATGTATATTATACTTCTCATCAATGAAGAGGGGGTATATCACTTTGCACTTGTCGGTCGGTCAGTAGCTTAATCTATCCAAAGACAAGTATTGCCCAGAGTATAACGAAGAAATTTTTAAGGTAGAATCTCGAAAATCAAACTGTATAGGTGGATAGATATCATTAAAAGTGCAGTGCACAAGAACCATAAATGATAAATAAAACAGTTTCACTGCTTTAGTTACAAGATGGGTACAGTACATCTTGCGCATTTTTTGCCTATTTCCATGCATCACCGCGATTGGATTTCGGGTGGTTTCGGATGGAAAAACAGGATGGCCATTGTGAATTGCGTGGAAAGATTATATTGGTCTTAAACTGGCATTTTCACCCGAGCGCGGTGAATTGGCGCAATTTTCCACCCATCGCGGCAATTCGCGGTGATGCGCGGAAATTTCAAGTTGAAAAACATGATTTTTTCCCCCCCATTTTTTTTTGTCTGCGGTGGGCGAGTGTTTTAGGCAAAAAAAGGGCAAGTTTTACTGTACATGCATGAATTGCCCTTAGGGGGCATACCGTCGGTGGAAGGTCAAACCGCGTAACTTCAACTTTGTCTATGTAGTTATGAGGTTTGACAATATATGTTTTACAAATACTTCTTGTTTCACTCTGCAGAACAAACCTTCATTTAAAGATGACATGGTCGCAGCTCTTGATGATTTGTTATGCAACAGACAACAGAGAAAGTCACCAATGGAGGTTTGTAACTTAAGCTGTAATTAACCCTTTCCCAGACATTGACACTTTTGGACGCCCCACAAAATAAAGGCTTTGAAAAACATTGTCGAAAATGAAGAAATTGCTTGTCACAAGCAATTTCTTCATTTCTCACAATGTTTTCTATAAAGAGAGACCAAAAAATGTAAAATTTTGTTCAATGAAATAGTTGTCTGAAACATCTATGAGTTTGGACTAGGCTAAAATTTTGTTGTTTGGTAATGGGTAACCCTTTCCAAAATGGCAAAAATCAAATCTGTTCCAGTTGTAGACGAGTTGCAGACAATAAAATGAGTGTTATTTGGTGAAAGGAATCTGTACATCACAGCATGGAAAATATTGAGACAAAAGGAGAAATTGCTGATTATCAGCAATTTCTTCTTTTGCTTCAATATTTTCCAAAGCCGTCAAAACCAGGTCTTGTTTGGGAAGGGTTGATTATTTCAACCCTTTGCTGAGCAAAACTTGATTTTTAGCGAGCCGGGACTTAATGTCCGGGGAGCTAATGTCACAGCCCTAGTGTCGGCGTCGCGTCCCGTCCCGTCGCGTCGCGTCTTCACTTGAAAAACTTTAACCTGGTCTATATCTCAGGCACTATAATAGATACAGCCTTGATATTTCATACATAGATACATCTTGACAAGACCTTTCATTTGGGACCATGACCTTTGACCCCGTGACCTTGACCTTGGAGTTTGACCTACTTTTGAAAAACTTTAACCTGGCCTATATCTCGGGCACTATTAGAGATACAGCCTTGATATTTCATACATAGATACATCTTGACAAGACCTTTCATTTGGGACCATGACCTTTGACCTTGTGACTTTGACCTTGGAGTTTGACCTACTTTTGAAAAACTTTAACCTGGCCTATATCTCAGGCACTATTAGAGATACAGCCTTGATATTTCATACATAGATACATCTCGACAAGACCTTTCATTTGAGACCATGACCTTTGACCTTGTGACCTTGACCTTGGAGTTTGACCTACTTTTAAAAAAAATGCTGTTTTTGTGACAAGCTCTCGTATAGGCGAGCTACGTTGTCCGCGGACAACTCTTGTTATGCTCCTAGTAGAAAGAGTGGGGGAAAATACTGCTGCACAGGAGGAAAATGTTGATAACCAGCATTTTCCCCTTTTTTACTTTAATATTTTCTGACTACATTAACATGCATTCCTTCTTTATCAACATCCATTTCTTCGAAAAGTGTTTAACTTGGACATTCTTACAATATGACACTTTTTAGCGAGCCGGGACTTTATGTCCGGGGAGCTTATGTCACAGCCCTAGTGTCGCTTTGCGTCTCCAAAAACTTTAACCTGGTCTATTTCTCAGGCATTATTAGAGATTCAGCCTTGATATCTCACACATGGATACTTCCTGCAAAGGCCTTTCATTTGGGACTTTGACCTAGTGACCTTGACCTTGGAGTGATCATTACCTACTTTTCAAAAACTTTAACCTGGTCTAAATACCATGCACTATTAGAGATACAGCCTTGATACTTCACACATTAATACCTCCTGCCATGACCTTGACATTGGGACCATGACCTTTGACCTAGTTCCCTTGACCTTTGACCTTGAACTCGTTTTTTTGTGACAAGCTCTCGTATAGGCGAGCTACGTTGTTCTTGGAAAATTCTTGTTCATGCCCCACTAGACAAAACATTTTCAAGAAAATAAAGAAACAATCAATTTCTTAATATATTCCATGGGATTTTTCCAGAAAGACCAGTAATTGTAATGTTGTTAAATTATGTTCACCTGAAATGAGACTGTGGTCTGAAATATCCTTGAATAGCAACGATTCACGAATGTTGTGCTAAAAATAGACTTGCTTCACCGTTATGTTTTGATAAACCATCGGTGTTGTTATAAAATCTTGTAACTACAGCTTAGTTCAAGCTGTAGTTACGAGATTTTATAACAACACCTACAAAGTACTATTTATTGTCCATAATAACATCACTGATAACTTGATAGAATAATTCCTTATTTGGGCAAGTTTCAAATGTTGTTATCTGATAGATACTGTTAGTTAAGAAGTATTTGGCTTTAGTGATTCACAAACAGTTTTATAGTAATTTTAGATACATCTATTTCAGAAAATTCCATCCGGTGATTTTAAAGGTAGCAAAATATCCAAGCAGAACAATAGTAACAATATTGTAGATGACAACAAGGACACACACATTGCAAATGAAACTGAGAATGCAGAAAGTGAAAATAAAACTGAAGATATAGAAAACAACCTGGAAAGCAAAGTTAATGAAATGGAATGTGATAAAGCTAACTTAAGTAAAACCAAACTTGGTGATGCCACAGATTCTACTGATATTAAACACAACACTGACAGATCTGCGTCTAAAACAACACAAAGACAGAATGTTTTAGAGGCTGTTGATCCATCAAATATAATCGCCACTCCTGTTAGATCATATGGAAATGACAAATCAGCGATCTTTGGAAGTCAAGATGCGACCCCTGCCAGTCAATCCAAACAGTCGCAAGTTCATTCGAGACTCGCGAAGTTGTCTGCGTATGCAACTCCTGATTCTCTCTCGCCATTGCCTGTTACTATACCGCGTAGTGTTTCAAAAGGGTTTAAGCCTCCGTCGTTCAGGAAAAAGCTGAATTAATGTTAAATGCTGTGGGAAGTAATGAGGGAAAGGAAAAATGCTGGTTTCAGCATTTACTTCTTTTCTCTGTTTGATTTCCGTTGAGTATGCCGCTTTAATGTTAAATTAGGGAAAGGAGAAAATGCTGGTTATCCCCATTTTCTTCTTTTCTCTCATTGATTTCCTAGAGTTATTTTATGATGTTAGAACATGGGATTGTTTGTGAATGTTTAGCCCTTTCCCAAACAAGACCTGGTTTTGACGTCGCTAATTTAGGAAAGCTTGAGGAAAATATTGAGGCCTAAGAAGAAAATGCTGATGATTAGCATTTTCTCCTTTTACCTCGGTATTTTCTTGGCTGTATTGGCTGTATTGTACAATGATATAGCTTTATCAAAAAACATTTTGTGCTCTGCGACAACTTTCAAATGGCAAAATTCCAAATTCATGCCATTTGGGAAAGTGTTTAACAGTTTCTTGTCTTCTTTTGTCTCAATGTTTTCCAAAGGTGTTTTCTTTCTTAAGGTTTGCCAACTGAGAATGAAATGCAGAGCCAGAGGCGAAATTTGAAAAGTACCAGTAATTCCTAAACTGTGTTACATTTCCATTCCAAACACAAACATAAGCATTTTGTATGGTTAAGAATTTTGAATTAATGCATATTGTCCAACAAGGTTAACCCGGGACAACTTAATTTTCGTGTACAAAATCCGTTAGTTGAGCGTCTAAACAAAACATTGCCGATGTGGGGTCATTACATATGCAGATATCCCGGGTTAATCTTGTTGGACAATACTTATGGAAATATTTGACAAAAACGTTCAAAATTACCTCCCTTGCATATGAATATAGAGTAAAATAATATTTGTAAATTATTTTCTTCTTGAAGCAAAATTTTGAAATCCGGCACGGTGAACCAACTTATGTGAAGTGTAATTTGATGCATTTCGTATGGCTAGAAAGTGGTGTTTTCATTCTCAGTTCGTAAACCTTAAGAAGACGTCAAAACGAGGCTTTTTTGAGAAAAGGATTAAAATACCGGTTGATTCATTTTGACCACATTTTTATGCTCCCCGAAGGGAGAGCATATAGTCGCCGCTTTGTCTGTCCGTCCGTCCGTCCTGTCCGTCCGTCATTCCGTCCGTCCGTCCGTCCGTCCGAAGCGATTTCTCCATAACCCTTGGGCCAAATCAAATGAAACTTACCATGTGAACTCCCTATGACATAATGCCGATGTACTTTTCCCGGTTTTTGGATTTGAGGCCTCGTCATGGGAAAAGGGGACTTAAGGTCAAATACAGTTTTTCTCTAATTTCTCCTAGTCTAATGGTCAGAATTTGATGAAATTTCATATTTGAGTAGCAAATCAGATGCCCTTGACAATAAACTATTTAAAATTTGCGTATACAAAATATGTCATGGAAAAAGGGGGCTTAACATTTGTTAGCTTTATATTAGCTCTGCATGGCATATATTTATTGTGACAATGCCTTATTCGGGGAGCATTGTCCGTCTCTGACGGCTCTTGTTGTTATAGTTATGTTTTTGTTTTATATATTTAAATGATTTATGAAATTGAATTAAAAAAAATAGCCATCAGAAAATCTGTGTTTCTTTCTCAAACAATCTTTATTTTAAGATTCTTTGTCCCTAGGTATTTTCAATAGTCAGTAGGAGGAGCCGATGACGATTTCAAAATGTCTTGCCCAAAGAGGCAGCCCTCTCCTAACATGGCTCGAACTCGTAGCCACCGAGTTACAATCTTGAGGAATAACTGCAGCGTCAACAGGATTTTTCATTGTTTTTAGGTCGCCAAAAATTCAATATTTTATGGGAAATACAATGTTTTTGTGTGACATGACATTTTCTTTTAGCAAAATTAACCCTTTTCCAACAAGACTTGATTTTTGGCGTCTCTAGAAGAAATGCTTGGCATCATTGAGATAAAAAGAAGAAAATGCTGATAACCAGCATTTTCCCATTTTGCATCGATAATTCTTGTGCCATATGTTCTAGACAAGGCATTATACGCATTCGTTTTCTCGTTCAAGTGGCTTTCAAACAATATTGAGCAAATAGTTTGCCGCTTGGGAAAAGGGTTGATAAAAATTAAGGAAATCTGATATGAATCTGTCTGAAAATGGGGTTAATTACTATATCGTCGATGTTATTGCAAATCCTCGTAACTACAACTTCAATTAAGCTCTAGTTATGAGGTTTTGCAATAATACCGACAAAATTGTATATATCTATCGTTTCACGAGAAAACGAGCTTTCTAATTGTCAGTAATTTCCTCGCTCCATTCGTTAAGCCATTCCTACAAAATGACGTTATGTGACGCCCCGTAAGAAAATGGTTGGGAAAACATTGTGGACAATAGGGAACTTTCTCGTCTCCATTTCCGACAATGTTTTCAACACAGAAGGACAAAAAGTGTCGTTCACTGAAATTGTCGTCTGCAACATCTTTGTATTTGAGGCACCTTAAAATATGGCTGTCTGAGAAAGGTACACAATGTACCTTTCTCAGACAATACCCGGCCGTTTTCGACGTCCGTAATAAAACGCTTCTGAAAAAAAAACAAAGTCTTGACGAGCCCAATATTTTAGAAAAATGCTGATGATTAAGCCTTTTCTGTCGCGATGTTTTTGTCGTAACTTCCGAGTCCAGTAAATGTGTTGGAAATGGTTAAAGTTGTTTTGTTCTGGGGCTATAATAAGAGGTTACAATAAACTAATAAAGAAAAAGCCCTTTTAGTAAATAAATTAATAAAACATATTCTTACCACCTGGCTTATGGTTTTTCGATAAAGCAATCACGAAAATGAAAAAAATATCTAGAAGGCTATCAAGAATTAACCCTGTCCTAGACGGCGAAATTTTTGGACAGTTCCAATTTGAAAGCAGGTGCAGACGACAAAATAATAGATCTATATGTTGTGTATCTTAACCCTTTCCCGAACAACAAAAATCTAGGGCGCTCCATTTTAAAGCTGCTGCAGATGACAAAATAAAGATTGAAAAAGATTGGATTTGTGTAAGATATAGCATAGAAAATGTTGAGGCAAAAGGAGAAACTGCTGGTTATCAGCAGTTTTTCTTTTGCCTCAATGTTTTCATAAGCCTTTTCTACCAGGGACGTCAAAATCAGGTCTTGTTTGGGAAAGGGTTAAAGTACACAACATATTGAAGGAAAACTGGGAAACGCTGATTAGCAACAAATTCTTCCTTTCTGTCAAAGTTATTTTTGCTAGGGACATGAAAACCAGGTATTGCTTGGAAAATGGTTAAAGCCTAGGGCTAAGTTTCAATGAAGTAGAACGCACAAAAATATTCCTCATACATGTAATAATATTGCAGACTACAATGTTTCAAGATCAGTCCGTAACTAAGTCAAATCTTGTAATGACCCAAACAGCTTCTTTAAGGTTGTTACAGGTTCCCCTGCGAAAAAAAATCAAGAACGCATTTCTAGTTCTAGAAATGTTCTTGAACGTGAATGACATTCTAGAATAGTTCTAGAAGTGCCATTTAACGTTCTTGAACAGTTCCTGAACTTAAATGAACTTTTCGCAGGGGAGATTATGAAAAAGCCGTAGGAGAGCAACGCAGACTTTGATTAGTGTACGCTGGCGAACATCTCACTGTGGGGTACCTTGTGACACATTTTAAAACAGCACAAAAATCGCCAATTATTCATACGCCATACATAACAACATAAGTTCATTCGAGTATGTGGGCCAACAGTTCTAGAAGTGCCATTTAATGTTCTAGAACAGTTATTGAACTTAAATGAACTTTTCGCAGGGGAGGTTATTAAAAAGCCGTAGGAGAGCAACGCAGACTTTGATTAGTGTACGCTTGCGAAAATCTCACGGCGGGGTATCCATTGACACATTAACAGCACAAAAATCGCCATTAATTAATACGCCATACATAACAATATAAGTTCATTCGAGTATTGTCCAACAAGGTTAACCCGGGACAACTTAATTTTCGTGCGCAAAGTCCGTTAGTGGAGCGTCTTAACAAAACAAAGCCGAAGTGGGGTAATTACATATGCAGATGTCCCGGGTTAATCTTGCTGGACAATATGTGGGCCAACGGCCGAAAATTCAATTTACAACATAAGTATACAACATTCAAAATAGAGTGAATTTCAAAAAGCATTCATGAAGTTGTACAATAGCAGAATATACAATTGAAATAATAGTTAAATATACATTTATAACAGGTATGCACAATCCCATTGATAAATCTTAAGATAATTGTTGTAATTATTATTTTTGGAGTTGAAATATTCGTACAATTTAAATTTAAATCAAATGTAGATAAACCGACACGATTTAAAAACGCAAAAAGTACTTCATCATGTAATATCGACGACATAACCGATGTATAACATTGTGTAATAGTAACGTTAAAATTGTAAACATAACAGTGTATAAAATGAAATGTCATGAATAATGACTGAGTGGACGTTCCTTTGTTCGCTGCTTCTAAAGGCGATGACGCTGGTTGAGAGCCCGACATCGAGCAGGACGACGACAGCGAAGCCCGTGTTCTCGCAGGCGTTCTATCACCGTGTCACGATGTTTAGGCCGCCCGCGATTACCAATTACAGCATTTGTTGTAGACTTAAAAGACGTTAACGTAATCAATTGTCTCGACGTACAGTTGTAACACGCAGCTGACCGGGACGTTGTCGATCGGCATGCGTTCCAGTGTCGTTTACACGTCTCACTAACCTTTGAACAGTCGAGTCGGCTACATTAAATCGTCTAGCTACCTCCATTTGCAAAGCATCGCCGACCAAGAGCCCCAAAAACTCGCTTCCTTTTTTGCCAAAGAAAGACTCGGTATTATACATAAGCAAATTATCCGTAATTGTTGTGTGTTTTCGATGAGTAAATTAATGTTGCAGTTAACTGTTTGCACAGGGAAAAATCTTGGTGATTTTAGACGTTGTCTGAACGCACGAGGCACATAAGCATTTTGGGATGGGCGGTTAAGATGTCCGCGTAATTCACAAAGGACACGACAAAATTGGTGGGATGTGAAGAGCATACATTAACTCGTGAATGTCCCCAAATATGGTGCCGATTGAGGCTGTAGGAAAGGAATGATTAGTGAAAATGTCTTTTGCGTTTTTAAATCGTGTCAGTTTATGAAACGCGGACTTCTGGGTGTATATGTACTCGTAATAATCAACTCATTTGACAATATTTAATTAAAACATGCAAGGCCTATTCAAATCAAGACTTTAACGAGACATTTGCAAATTGCATGTCCTTGCACAATAGTCTTGCCTTTGTCCAAGTGTCAGCGTATACAGATTGAGGTACGAAGATTTTATTATTTGATTATCACAATATCAATTACAGCAATGAATTTTGTGCTGCAAATAGAATGGGTTTACAGTTATACGAGGGACGTTCATTAATTAATGAAAACATAATTATCTGTCAGTCTCTTCATATGCAACATAATTTGGAAATACTTATAACGTTACAAAGAGCTGCTTTTAAGCTTTCGTTGTGAAAATCAGGACTGAACGTTCCGTGTGTTACTATGGAAACGTGTGACATCACATTCTCGATGGGTATGACGTCTGACGTTTTTTCACGTAATTTTCTCTAAAACAGACTTGCATCATGGTATTTATTTAGAATTTGCACACAGAAAATGTTTATTCAGCATAATTGTCTAATGGTGTTATGTTTATACTTCAAAACTACATGTAAGGTTCTTGTATGTAGCAATACTGAAATCTTTGGCACTGTGATCAAGGGAATTAGTTAAATACAGTGATATGAACGGAGATGTTAACACACTGTTTAACTATATATTCCCCTGTGATGTGTACAATGCTAATTTCAAACATTGATTTGCAACGTGCAGGGAACTTGTGATTGATTATGCTATGCCCCAACATTAAATTGCTTATATTTAAAGTATGATTACGTCACATTATTGACCCCCCCCCCACACACACACACTTTGGATCAGGGAAAACGTCAAGTTTTTGCAAATGCAAAGTATTTGATGATGATCTTTTTTCTATTTTTGAGAGAGCAAAGTGACTTTTACTGCTATTTTATGTTTGTACCTGAGACACAAAATTAACCAGTACAAGGTCAAAATGATTCCATTTTGTTTTCTTAGTTTTTGAGAGGAAACATTGATGGAAGTCGCTGGAATTTCAGAGTTGAAACCTTTGCAACTTTGTGACAGTGTTGCCATGGCAACGGTTGTCATGCACAGTTCTTGTCACTTTGAAAAAAATTCACATGCTTGTTACTTGTATATAAAACATTAACTATATATATAATTACACATTCTGAAGATTTAGCTGATAGTGTAATTTCATTATTTAATGAACGCCCCTAGTATATCGAATAACGAAAATAAATCGTCAGTGTCACTGGTGGTGAACTCGGCCAAAGCGAGGGACTTTTTTGCTACAACAAGGTATAGATATTTTGCGTTTAAATGTGAGTTTATAGATTTTTTTTCAAATGACAATGAACTTGTTCTAAAAACAGACCGGGTTTATCGTTTTGTATCGATAGACTGTCGGTGTTGTTATAAAATCTCGTAACTACGGCTTCGATAAAGCCGTATATAGTTACGGTATTTTATAACAACACCGACGGAATACATTAATTGCGAAAAAACGTCCCTCGCTTTGGCCGAGTTCACCACCAGTGAGTGTTGTGTAGGAAATACATGTAATCGATTTTCTTTAGTTTCTTCAGTGGTCTTTCGTTATTTTAATTTGGTTCTGAGTTAAGGGGCACAATAATGAAATTGTGAATTAAACCGCACTTGCGATTTTCTCAATTTTTACAAAGATTCTTCATTTTAATATTAGAATCGAAAGAATCGTACACGAAATTCAAAGGTGTGTCTTATTAAATATATCAGCGACAGGCACCAGTAAGGGGCTATCTTCTATGAACTTAGAAAACCCAAAGACGACTATATTTGCTCTATCAAATCAAATCTCTTGTTAAATATAATTTTGCATGACAAGCACGTGCAAGTTTTCACATGGTTATACACTGAAATATCAAGTTCTCGTAGACACTGGTGGTGAACTCGGCCAAAGCGAGGGACGTTTTTCGCTACAACAAGGTACAGATATTTTGCGTTTAAATGTGAGTTTAAAGATCTGATTGGATAGTTTTTCTGATAACAATGAATTTGTGACCCGTCACGCTAAAAGGGACCTTATCCTAGCTCCAAAATCCAAATTTTGGAAAACTTGTCATACTCAGCACAGGTAATAGTCTGCCTACAAAGTCAAAAAATGTGACTTTCATAGGCATTCTCTGAACATGGGCGACTACCAGGTCCAATGATATCTTCAAGGCACGGTACATACGGCTTGCCCGGTAGTCGCCTCTAGCAGGCGATATTGGTTGAAATAAACTAGGTCAAAGGTCATTCGGTACATTTTTCACACATGCCCCCTAAAATACCCCATAATTTGCACATTTTTTAAGCTAAAACAATTCTTTTGGTACCTAAATAAAGCTGACGATTAGTACTGTTACTTAAAATAACAATATGTAACTTTACAAATTTGTGTATTTGTAAATTTTGATAAATATAGCAAAAAATAGCCAAAAAATCACAAAAATAAGTTTTTTTCGAAAAGTAAAAAATCCTAAAAAATACCAACGGTATGTTTGAATAAATGACATTATACTTAAAAATTGCCTAGACATCTGCTGTTTACTGATATATATTTGCTTACAGAATTAGTCCTTGGCTTACCCTTGTAGCCATAGCTAAAAGTGGGTGGGGTAAATTTTCCAAAAAATACAAAAAACACAAACATTGGTGTAGCAATACGAACTTCACATAAATGATAGTCTACGATATTTTTACGATGTTTTATTGGAAATTCTTGTTTTAAAATATTATTTTCATGAATTTTTATGGCTTTCGATGCATTTTCCTAAAATATAATAAGAATTTTATCGGCAAAAGAATGCTTCAATAAAACAGCATTAGAACTATATATAGCTTATATCAACATCAGTAAGTCAAATCTATGCCTCTTTTGACGAATTCAATTAAAATTCATTGAAAGTGCAATTAAATAAAGCAAGACTCAAAATAAAGCAGAAATTAAGCATAATGAGCAGCTGAAAGTAGTCATTTCACTATCTTACGACCATAAGACATTCAAGTTAAGTATAAATATGTTTCAACAAGTTTCGTTCAATAATTAATGGTGTAGTTTCATTCTGTAAACCGAGCGTTAAATTCCATTATTGCAATTTGGTTGATTACATCTGGTGACCGTACGAGAACATTCGATCATGTATATAAAATGTAATTAGGAACGGATCATCCCATTCTATGGAAAAATATCACAATCATAAGTCTGACTGCAGTTCTGGTATGCGATTATGGTATATATAAAGGTCTTAAGTGCCCCTGAAGGTATCAATACATTTATATAGGCCCTACTTAGATATGTACATGCTTCCATTAGGGACAACAGGAGATTCAGTCTTTAGGCCTTTCTGATTTTGTAACCAATAATCTTTTAATTGTTTTAGAAATTGAACTAAATATGATTCTGTATGTAGGCCTATCTCCAATCATGAAAATCACTCAATCTTTAATAAACATCTTACATCATGTTACTGGTGAATATTAGATTTAAAAAAGACACAACGATCGCTTGCTAATTCTTACTATGTTAATTAATTAACAACTAATGGGTTGTGGAGTTGGCACAAAGGAACTCTTTGTGCATAAATAAGGAATATCTATGACCCTGAAGTTGCTTTTAGCTATCCTCGCGACAATATACCTGACTAACCTCTGGGCATTGACCAACTTATAATAACATAACTAAAACTCTTCATTCAATAATAATTCTCGTTGTAATCAAATGACTTGTGTATCTTTCATTTGTATAGGAGTATTGTTGTACGTACCTTATAAAAAGTGAATCCGTATGTTAAAAGCTGCAGACAGTTTTTGGCATCATAACTCAGATCATGTGATTTATTTCAGAAAATCGAACAGGATCGTGTTTTTGTTTACTTGATTGGTCAGTATTGGTGCATGTCGAAATAAATGAAAGTCAAAAATTTGGCTTTTGTATTTCAATAGTGCAGAAATTTCTTTCTTTCAAATAAAAAATATACCTTAATCCTATGACAACACACACAGAGTCCATTTGCTTGGAAATCTTAATATTTGTCTATGCAAGAGATTCTCAGCATACACATCCATTTGGGAAAGTACTTAAGAAATGAGCGTGCTCTTCTATTCCCTCAACAGCTAGGCTCAACAAAAGGTAGTGTTTCAGAAGGTCTAAATGATGAAGGCTTGATCATATCAGTCATTCTTGGATAATTATTTACGTCACATATAACTATTATGTTATATTTCATTCGTCAATAGATGCGAAATATATCGTGCATCTTTGGCGTCATCAGTGAAATCGATAATTGACAAGGATATCCAGATTTTTAAAATCCGGATACCCTTGTCGACTTGCATTGTAACGGGACATGCTGAAGATGGAGGAAAAATTACACAAAGTGTTTGGTATCTAATAATGGGTGGAATACCTCAATCATCTGCCAGATTTGACAACGCTTTTAGGGATACCTCTTTGTTGAAAGGGTTAGAGTACGCTAAAAATCTAGAATCGCATGGCAGTTCTTTTTCATGATCTCTTAAATCTTTAAAATGACCTCTGGATATTCCCCCGAGATAATGCTGTGCACCATGCAACTTAGCCTGGTTTCTAGTCTAACATTGTCTTGCTGTTCCTCTATTCCTGTTCACAGGTACCACAATTTTACATATATATCGATGTCTTTGAATCATATTCATCACATTGTATATTACCGACGACTAGACCCAGGCTACACACAAAGTTCTACATAGACTACATCTGGTCTGTTTTAATGTGTAAATTGACTAGTCTGTGTTCATGTTTAGCGAATAAAACTTAGTTGAAGAACCATTTTCGTCACACTATGAGAACGGGTAGTCCAGAAAAAAAACGTTCCTACTTTCTCGTTTTTATGATACAGTATCATGTTTAGACATATTCAAACAATGTAATCAATAGCTTTCACAGAATAAAAAAACGCCAAAGTGTATGTTCTGCAACCTACAGTATATACCATGATTCTGCCATTGTGTATTAAGGGGGGTCAAAACGTTTTGAGCCTCGCATAGACAGAACCAGATATTTGTGTTATTATTATTATTATTATTTTTTTTTTTTTTTTGTTTGTTTTCCACTTAGACTTCTTCGAACTCCATACTATACTTTTTTCCATCTATTTTGCCATTTCTTGATACTTGATCTATAGAAGTCCTCCACAGTAGCAGTCATTTAATCAATTCTCATCTTAATCACCCCTTCCCGCATCTCTGGATGTCTTCATCCAGAGTTTGATGGTTGCAAAAAGAAGATGACTCGTCATACACTACAGCCAATTGCTCTTCAACACATTTGACAAATAATTTCAATTGTTCTTGTGAACGTACTTTCCGTCAATTGTCCGTAGAAACAGACTATATTGCTTTTAAAAGAATGGTTCATCGTGGAAACAGCTGTCGGATGTGCCTGGATTATAAAAGGACGATCGTCTGGCTTGTCCGTAAAAGTTTTGTTCACTTGTGAAATGTTTAGGCTATGGAAGGATGTTTGAACGAAAGTTCTAGCCATTCGAATCTTGTCAAACTATGTCATTGAAATGTGGGATTTACTAGTACTGAATTGCCCTGGGCCAACCTACTTTAAAGCTGTTTTGAAACTAAATTTTGACACGGCAATCAAAATTGATTTTGTAAAATACCACTTATTGAGAAAAATCCACCTGTTTCTATATTTTTCTCCCCTGTGCCCTGGCTCAACTGTTTCAAGATAGCACAATGCTAGAAAGAACTAAATGCCGGATGTTGCTTTAATGTATCATTAACAGTACTGATTTCATATGATATATCATTTTTCTACTGATTTTGACTGAAACCTGCCTAAAATATTGAAGATCTCACTTGTATATTTTGAAATGTTTGTGTATGCTCCCACTCTGTTCTTTAGATCTATATGTATACACGCTCTGAAGTTAAGCACAAATATGAAGATATAAGTAGTTAATCGCATATCTCGTTGTCGAAATAGGCTTACTTTTTCAGATCCTATGAAGACAGGAATTATTTAGTTTGACCAAAAGGACTGTCGATTTTCAATAAATAGAAAATCCCATTTTTGCTACTTCTACATGTACACGTCAGGCCCGTAAGAAGCAATTCTATATTGGAAGGGCTAAAGCCCCTGTTTCTGAATATTGTGGGGGGGGGGAGGGGCTAAATTTGATTTTCTCTAAAATTTCGGTGTAAAATAAGACAAAATCGGCATTTTGACCATTTTTGGGGGAAGGAGGGGAGCTAAGCCCCCCCCCCCCCACTAGCCCCCTGTTCATACGGGCATGAACGTAACAATTTACCGTGTCAATCATCTTTTTTTTATTTATTGAATAAGCTTTTCCGTGTCTAATGAATTGTAGTTATGCCTCCAGTCTTTCCAATCTGAGGCCTATTAGTTTACAGTAACACATTAGAATTAATTTATAGGTGGCGAGGCGTAGTGAGTCTAAACGTGTATATAGGCCTATGTGTTCTTCGTGTAACCATGTCAATCATTTCCGAACTAGTGATTTTTTCTTTTTATACTATAAACGAGTTGTTCTAGATTGTAAATGTTTATTTATTACATTACTTGAAATTTTTTGGGTGCCAAAGTAAATTGTATCAATTTCCCAGGTTATTTGAGTGGGTGGGGTAACTTTTACCCTCTTTTTTTAACATTTTCACCGTGAAAGTTATTGTTTTTAATGTTATTTTCGCAGGTATTACTAATATGAACTATCTAGAGTCAATATCTAGACAAATGAAATGATATCATTTAAGTTCCATCAATACTGTTGAAATACCATGTACACTGTATAAAAGCAACAATCATTACAAATATTGACCCCAGCTGACTTTGAGCTGTACCTACATTTAGAAATAGTGACTTTTTACTACCAAACGTGATTTAAAATTTCTGCTTAGGGTTTATAGAAATTTTTCAGCGCGTTCGTGTAATTGAAATCGCAATAATATTTCATATGCAGCATGATTTCCATTTACACAACGTTCAGATTTTGCACATTTTTGGCCTTTTTTTACATTTCGCCAAATATCAATGAATGTGCAAATGAGACAAGTATCACTAACTATATTTCATATGCAAGATAATTTATTTGGCTTTCATTTAAAACCGTTTTCGTGCATTTAGACATATAATTGACAGAGTTATATGCATTTAAAGGGGACTTAGGTTAATTTTGCACCCAATGACCTTTGACCTTGCTTTGTGACCTAAATACGGCCGACTGGAGGCGACTACCGGTCTAATCAAATCAGGCAAGCCGTATACTTTGCAAATAATACATTCTGTTTACCTGTTTACCTGTTTACCTGTCCATCGAAGCCGATTGTAGGCATGCGCCTCTGAGGCCCGTTTCTTCTGAGTTATGTTCTCTTCTCCCGACTTCCGGCCTGTAGCAGTCTGGCGAGAACTTCACTGGGTTGTTTTTCCAGGTTTTATTTAATGCACTTTTAAAACTATAGAATCTGTACACACTACTTCCTCAGGCAGTTTGTTCCATTGATTTACTATTCTTTGTGTAAAACTGACCTTTCTTATGTTTGTTTTGCTCAGCTTTTTATTTATTTTAAATCTATGGCCTCTAGTTCTTGCTTGTGTCGGATTTAAATTTGTTGGGAACAGTTTGTTTTTATCAACTTTATCAACGCCTTTCATAATTTTGTACACTTCAATTAAGTCTGATCGAGTTCGACGATATTCCAAAGATGGGATTCCAAGTATTTTGAGCCTTTCTGTGTATGTTTTTTCTTTCAGTTCTGGTAAAATTTTTGTTGCTCTACGTTGTACGTTTTCAATCTTTATTCTGTCTTTTTTGTAGCATGTTGACCAGATGTTTGATCCATATTCTAGATGTGGTCTGATTAGGCTTTTGTACAGTGTTTTGAACATGTTTTTATCCATATACGAAAAAGAACGTTTAATCAGTCCTAGCATTTTATTTGCAGTTTTTACTTTGGCGTCTATATGCTCTTTAAAAGTCAATTTATTGTCGATTATGATTCCTAGATCTTTCTCTGATGTTTCAATTTGAATGCTGTTTCCTGATAAATTGTATTTTGTTTGGCTTTCTTTTCCCAGTTGGAGATGTTTACACTTATCTTTGTTGAACTTGATCTGCCATGTATTTGACCAGTCTTCTAGTTTGTCTAAGTCACTTTGTAGGTTTTGTTGGTCTTCCACACTGTTTACTGTTGAGTATATTTTTGTATCGTCCGCGAAAAGTTTGGTCACATTGGTTGTACAATCTGGTAAGTCGTTGATAAAGATGGTAAATAAGATTGGTCCCAAAACACTACCTTGAGGGATTCCACTGGTTACATCGACTAGTTCCGATTGGGCTCCATTTAACACAACCCTTTGTTTTCTGCCTGTCAAGAAATCTTGTATCCAACATAGCAGATTTTCTTGTATGCCATATCCTTTTAGTTTATTGCATAATCTCAAGTGTGGGACTGTGTCGAATGCTTTTTGAAAATCTAGGTATATGACGTCGGTATTTTTGTTGTTGTCTAGATTTTCCGTCCAATCATCCATTACCTCAATGAGTTGCGTTACACAGGATTTGCCTTGTCTAAAGCCATGCTGGTGGATTGAAAACAGTTCATTTTCTTCCATATGTGATATTAGTTCTTCCCGGATGATCTTTTCCATGACTTTACAGAGGATTGAAGTTAGGCTGATTGGTCGGTAATTTGATGCTTCTTCCTTTTGGCCCTTTTTGTGAATTGGCGTTACGTTTGCCAATTTCCAGCATTTTGGTATTTCCTTTTCATTCATAGATTTTGTGTAGATGATACTCAGTGGTTTTGCTAGTGATTTAGAACATTCCCTCAGTAACTTTGGGTGCATATTATCCGGTCCTGCTGTTTTGGATTCTTTTAATGACTCTAACTGTTTGATTATCTTTTCTTCGGAAAATATGACGGTCCCTATGGTTACATCTGTTCGACTGGCAAAGTCTGGGACATTTTCTGTGTCTTCTTTTGTAAAGACACTTTTGAAGAAGTCATTTAAGATGTCTGCTTTCTCGCGATTGTCGGATGTTATGTCTCCATTTACGGTTTTCAGGCAAGGGATTTGTTCTTTTATTTTTGTTTTATTTTGAATGTATTTCCAAAACATTTTGGGATTTGTTTTTATGTTTTCTACAATCTGCTGTTCATGTGATTTTTTACCTTCTCGGACTTTCTTTGAGGCGTTGTATTTGGCAAGGTCGTAGTTTATTTTATTTGTTTCGTTTTTGCAATATTTGTATTTTAGCCATTTCTTCTTCTTTTCTTTCACTGCCTTGAGGATGTCAGCTTTCATCCATGGTGTGTTGAATTTTCTGGGTTTAAAGTTGCACTCCGGTATGTGTTCTCTAATATTTGTATTTAAAATTTCGGCAAACTTTAACCAGATGTCTTCAACACTTCCATAATTGAACTCTGTTTCCCAGTTGATATTGTCAAGTGAGTGACGTATTGCTTCGTAGTCTCCTTTGAAGAAATTTAATTTTGGTATATTTGTTTTTTGTTGTTCCGTAGGACTTTCTACTCTTAGATCGAACTCGATGATTTCATGGTCACTTTTCCCCAGTGGAGCATTCAGTGATATACTATTTATCATGTTTTCTTCGTTGGTTAGTACCAGGTCAAGAATGTTAGAAATATTCCCGTCTCTATGTCTTGTTGGTGTTTTGATGTGTTGGGTTAGGAATGAGTCTTGAATAACTTCTAAAAATTTGACAGCTTGTTGGTTGCTCTCGTTTGTGCATGCTTGTAATTCCCAGTCTATGTCTTTTATGTTGAAATCGCCCAAATGGAGGATGAGATCATATTTTTTATTTTGTATGGAATTTGATGTGAGTATTGTTCTCAGTTCTTCCATGGCTTGATTTTCTGTAGCTCTGGGACTTTTATAGATGCAGCTTATTAACAAAGAAGATTTATCTTTTAGCTGTAAGCCTATTTGTACATACTCGATGAATTTACATGGATGGGAATTTAATTTGTAAAAAGGAATGTTGTTTTTTGTGTATATAATGCATCCTCTTCCCGTAAAAGATTTCTCATTAGGTTTGTGTGCTGTATATCCTTCAATGTTCCACAAGGGTGAGCTGTAATCCAGATTGTCACTACATTTTGGAAAAATTTCCGTGACTGCGATAACATCGTAGTGATTGTCTTGAATATTCACTAGCAGTTCATCTAGTTTATTTGTCAAAGCATCAGCATTTGTGTACATAACGTTAAAAACTTGCTTATTTACATGTTTTTTACACTGGTTAAAAATAAAACTAGTTTCCTATGTGCTTTCAGAGTATGTACTTCCAGCAGTATGTTGCGACTGGAAGCCACCCACTATAGTGTCTTCAAATGGTAATGTGTTGTCACTTGTGGTGACATCTTGCAGTAGATTTTTTTGTATTAACCTTGCTTGGGGTAGTATACCACTTGGACGAATTGTGTCGTTTGTTTCTAAATAAGATGTAAGAGTTTGCATTTCTATACATGTTCTATCTACAACTGTTTCTTGATTATAGGCTTCCATATAGGTGCTGTCAGATGTTTTTTGTTTTTGCTTTTTCTGTCTTCTCTCTTTGTTTTTCTCTCTTTGATCTGGAGTGAGATCTTTTACCACTATGCAGCTTCGTAGTTCGGGATTGTCTTCTATCGTTCTTATTTTTGATGCATTGTCTAGTATTTTCTTTCTGTGCTCTCTATTGTTTAGTATAATTTTAAGGGGTCTGTTTGTGTTTTCTTTCTTGTCACCAAGTCTGAATGTTAAGTTTATATCGGGTTTCTCAACGTCAATAAGTGTACAAAGTTCTGTGAATTTACGTTCATCGTGTTTTTTTCTCATGACTGATGATTGTCTTGTGCTTTCGGGAAGATTGAAAACAATAAGGTTTAAGGCTCTTCTCTTTTGGTCTTCAATCTCTCTCAATTCTTTACGTACTTGGTCCTGTAGATTGCTTTTGATGTTTTCTTCGATTTCATGTACTATTTCTGGTTTTACTATATTGATTTCTTCTTGTATTCTACAGATTGTTTCACCTTTGACTACATTTAATTCTTCTTCTATTTTTGTTAATCTTTTTTCTGTTTTGTCTTCAATAGATTTCAGTTGTGTTGAAAGGTTTGACATACTAGGAAATGTTCGTTTACAAAGGTTGCAAGTCCATTTGAAGTTGTCGTTTGGTTCATTTTTTAGTATTTCTATTAACACAGGTGATATGTTGGCACATTTAGCACAGAAGGAGAGTTCACAAAGGCTGCAGGTTGTCGATGCATGGTCTGTTTTGATTTCTTTTTCACATGTGGGGCATGTGCTGCTCCCAATTCTGGCTCTCTTAACCTTAGGTGTTGAAGTGCTTGGTGCTGACGCCATTCTGTTTGTTACTGAACAAGGCTTCCTTATTCAGAGTTTGTTATTACCGGAAATAATTTTGTTTTGTTTGTGGGCAATGAACAAGGCTTCCTTATTCAGGTGTATTTGTTTTCCATAAATCGGAGTTGTGTTGTAGTGTTGGATAGTTGATACTGAACAAGGCTTCCTTATTCAGATGTTTATGATTTCTTGACAGACAGAGTTGTGTTTCTTTTCAATTTAGTTGTTTTGATGTTGTAGATTTTGCTGTGTGATACTATGAACAGGGCTTCCCTATTCACATTTCAATAATATATGGTAGTTTGTAGTGATATTTACATAGTGATAATTTACATGATCACCTGAACAGGGCTTCCCTATTCAGAACTTTAATCTTACTGAAATGTTACAAACAGGGCTTCCCTATTTGATATGACAATTTAATTATTGTTTTCTATGCTGTATTTTAAATTAATTAATTTCTCTAGCCACAGGCTTGCTAGTTTGTCGCTGGGATGGATGCCGTCTGTCAGAAGTTTGTAATTTACTGAGTATTTCACTCGAGATGCTCTTCTGTGTTTGCTTGATTTCACAATATCTTGTTCGATACGCGGCGTTTGATATTCGTTTAGATTGTCAATTCTGTAATTGTAATAGTCAATTGCACTCTCTAATTCTTTATCTTGTTGTTGGTAGTAGTACAGATGATGTTTGTTACACCCCTTCAATTCGTTCCATCTTGCAATTGAGTAATAGGGACAGTTTATGAATAACACGGTTGCGCGCCTATTGTGCCTTTTGATAGCTGATTTCAAGTATCGATATTTGACGATTGTCCGATCAACGATTTCATGAAGGTCGTTTCTAATACCAATTAAATTTCCTCTTTTGTACGTTAGCTCACAGGTTCCAAACCAGACAAACACTATAGGATTGTGAGAATAGCTAATTGTTTTGAGTGATTCTCTTTGATAATCGAGGTCATCCACACTTGATCCAGATTTGCTGATTATTTTCAAGAGGCCATAGTTTTCTCTTTTAATTTGTTGTCTCAAATATCTCCCCTTACTGTCCGATATCAAAAATGTGTCTATATTGCGTGATCTATGGGTTTCACTGTTCCATTGCTTGAAACGCAAATATTCTCTTTGTAGTTTGGGAACGGACATTTTATTTCGCCTTGTACACAGGTCTATGTTGATGATTTTTATTTGTTATTGCCATTTTGAATTTTTATTTGGTCTGTTGTAGATAGTTTATGTGTTTTACAGTTGTTTGTTGTTTATTATGATTTCCAATTCTTATGTTGTAATTGGCTGGTCGAGTCAAATTGTCAATTTTGTAATGGCCGCCATTTGCATTTTTCTGTTCAATGGACTGGGATTGTTCAAAGTCAATCGTCAGGTATTAGGGATGGATACTTCCCTGAAACTTGTGGAATCTTGATTATCACTGTTTCTTGAATCTTTGTAGCACAAAATTATTCATAGATGCTTCGTCTTCACTATTATTTTTCACGGATTACAACCAATTTTTTCGGAGCTCCATGTTCAAAAAATGCCTACGAAAATGTTTTCTAGCCACTTTTTTGGAATTGGTAGGTAGACTATAAACCAGATCCCGTATGCGAAAAGTGAACATATTGTAAGATAGGGACAATATTTCAGATTTAGAAAATTACATAAAAGTGAAAAGTGTCGGCCCTAGTTTGGCTGCGCGGACTGCGCAGACAGGCTAGGGTCGATATTTTTCACACACCCGATAAGGTCCCTTTTAGCGTGACGGGTCACATTTGTTCTAAAAAAATAGACCGGGTATACCGATATGTATTAACAAACCGTCTGTGTTGTTCTAAAATCTCGTACCTACGGTTTTATCGAAGCCGTAGTTACGATATTTTATAAGAACGCCGAAGGAATACTATGATCGCGAAAAAACGTCCCACGCTTTGGCCGAGTTCACCACCAGTGGTAGACGGCAAACTTTTGAAAGCGTTTATTTGATTGGTCAAAAGGAAAGGTCATAGAAGATGGTCCCTTATTGGTGCCTGTCAGATATTTCTGTAAGTTGACACTAGATTTGAATAGGGAACGATTTTATCAAGTAAATAATGACGTAATCTCGAACAACTTAAATAGTATTTCATGGGTGTTGTTATAAAATCTCGTAACTACGGCTTGATTCAAGCCGTAGTTACGAGGTTTTATAACAACACCGACGGGTTATCAAAACATAACGGTAAACCGAATCTACTTTTCACAAAATTCATTGCTATTTAATTGATATATCTATAGACTAATATCACTGGTGGTGAACTCGGCCAAAGCGTGGGAAGTATTTTCGCGATCATAGTATTCCGTCTGTGTTGTTATAAAATATCGTAACTACGGCTTCGATAAAGCCGTAGTTACGAAATTTTATTAATAACACAGACGGTTTGTCAATACATATCGGGTAACTCGGTCTATTTTTAGAACAAATTCGTTGTTATTAGAAAAAACTATCCAATCAGATCTTTAAACTCACATTTAAACGCAAAATGTCTGTACCTTGTTGTAGCGAAAAATGTCCCTCGCTTTGGCCGAGTTCACCACCAGTGAATATTGTACAAACTAAAGTACAAACTTTTATGTCTTTTTTTCGCATGACATGGGATATATATCTAATTTCACAGAAGGGGAAACTTTAACGAACCCCCTTTTACTTACGATATAATTATTATACTATAGGGTTAATTCACGTTTTTGAGGTCGTTAACATTCTCAGAGGCCCAAAAAATGCGTTATCGCCTGAGACCGAAGGTCGAGGGCGATAACCCATTTTGTGGGCCTCTGAGAATGTTAACGACCGAAAAAACGTGAATTGACGCTATTATTGCATAAAATATGAAGAATTTGCAAAGAAATGTAATAAAATAAGACGAATAACTGAAAAACTTTGTGAAAATTTAGCCACATTTTCACCGACAGACACCAGAGTTTTCCGGCATTCGACTCGACATATATCGAGTAAGTCCGATATCCACTAGACGGGCCGTTAGATTTTCATCGTGTAGCTATGTAGTCAAGTTTCATCGCATTTTTACTGACATAAATTAATCTTCATTTGGGTTGGCGAAATCGTAACAATATTCGACTAAGTTTTCTTTTGGAAACATACTCTGGATATTCTAACGTTCATTTCAGTGCGGGTACAGTAATAAAACAAAAGGTCGGAACTTCCGAGGTAGATCTCTGGTTCGTTTCAGACATTCGTTCATTTCGATAAAAAAACAAAGTTGTAAAGGAAAAATTGCAGTAACTAAAAGAAGAACAAGAAACACATAGGCTTACCATCACATTTGACCTAGACCACAACCACTCAATTCTAATTTATATTCTTCCATGTCCACGAAATCCACTTTTAGTTCAAAATCTGTCAGCTGCCCGTTTGTTTACCTTTTGATTCCAAGAATTAAACCTACGTCACTATATTACGTCATCAGATATGGTTACACTGGGAGACCTAATTTACTATTTATTGGGGTATAAACTGGAAATGGGGTCTTATAAGAATGCACATCGCGGAAAAGGGAAATGACAAAATTTCGACTTTATTTTCAATTTTCTGAAGCACTCACAACAAATCCCCGATCGAGGATATGTGAATGCAAAATCGGTCCGATAATGCACGTGAATTTACTGAATAACGACCGTTTTTGACAATATCAGACTGATTTTTGCTTGTTATCCAATGCCAATAACAGACTGAAAACACACATTTTAGGCAATAATATTTCTTATCAATCGCTTGATCTAGATTAAATGACATCTGGTTTTTTATTACTAATTTAGACAATAAGCTGGACCCTATATAAGCATGGTCTTCATCTAGCAAAAGTCACTCACGGACCGAACGTCATATTTGATCCTGACTTATTCTAGAGTACAGAAAAACTTTGACGATTTTCCAAGATGTATCGTTTTGCATTCTTAGTCGCTGTCCTTATTGCATGTAAGTACATCTTTCTTACTCACTGGTGGTGAACTAAAACAATTTTCGCGACTACAAGGTATAGATATTTGCGATTAAATGCGAGTTTATAGATTTTTTTTCTAATGACAATGTACTTGTTCTAAAAACAGACCGGGCTTACCGTTTTGTATTGACAAACTGTCGGTGTTGTTATAAAATCTCGTAACTACGGCTTCGATAAAGCCGTAGTTACGATATTTTATAACAACACCGACTGAATACACTGTATTCGCGAAAAAACGTCCGACGCTTTGTCCGAGTTCCCCACCAGTGTTACTTAATATTTCAATTTTCCATCTAGTATGCTTTTTGATTTGTGCTTCGTTGACTTACCGCCTTTCAAAGACAGTTTTTGGCCGATGAAGACTAAATGCAATTATTTCGTCGCTTTTTTTGTTTTAAGAAAAATGGGGAAAAGAGAAGGCCAAATGAATGTTACAACATACATCCATTTTCTTTCTGCTAATTCATTTAACCCTTTCCCAAACAACAAAATTTTAGGGTGATCCACCTTCAAAAACTGTCACAAATAACAAAATGGATGTTATTAAAGATAGTATTTGTGTAAAATATGACACTGAAAATATTGTGACAAAAGGAGAAACTGCTGGTTATCAGCAGTTTCTTCTTTTGAGTCAATGTTTTCCCAAGCATTTCCTATTCAGGACGTCAAAACCAGGTCTTGTTTGGGAAAGGATTAAGAACGTTTTGGATCAGTAAAGTCCAAACTAGGACTTGTTCGGTAAATTTCAAGGTAATCAAATTTGGATGAAGATAAAGAAATAGATGTAAGATACCAATTTCCGGCTAAATCCGTAACCACACATCATTTGACACCTTTTGACTCCCCATGAAATAAAGGGTTTTTGACAACATTGTCGAAAATGAAGAAATTGTTTGTGACAAGCAATTTCTTCATTTCGCACATTTTTTTCTACCAAGATAGACAGTGTGACAAGCGATTTCTTCATTGCCCACAATGTTTTCTACCAAGAAAGACTGAAAATTATAAAATTGCATTAACTTTAAGTTGTCGTCTGCACCATCTTGGAATTTTGACAAGTCCAAAAATTTCGCTGTTTGTTAATGGCCAAAATAAGCAAAATCTGAGATTGACAGAAGGACGAATACAGAAAATCAACAAAAGAATATACATGATTAATGATTCCAAAAAAATCTTCTGTCCCTAGTACATTGAAAGTACATGCAAAATTTCAATTCGATCTGACCGATACAGAAAAAGTTATTTAACTTCAAAGTAAAAATTTGCTTCTCATGTCGATTTACCCCACCCACTTTGTTAGCCATTATCTTCAAAAATAAGCCCTAATCAGATTTTTTACACATACAAATTAAAGATATTATGTAACCTTATCAACTCACAGAATTTAAAGAAAATCTATTTTTGAACCCTTGATGCAACCCATCCTTTAAGAAAAAATGTATGTTCCTCGTAAACTGTGCAACATCTTGGATTGAACTTTTCAGAATTTACATAGAAAATAAACTCGTTTGGATAAAAATAAAAGTGAAATCCATTAGAAAATATCTATGAAATGTCGCTTTAATCAATATTCAAGAACACGCATCACCTACATGAGATATCTAAACGTTCCATAATCCGAGTCTTCTCTGATGAAAATTCGCTCTTTGATATTTGGATGTCGTAAATAGCGACATCCAAATATCAAAGAGCGAATTTTCACCAGAGAAGACTCGGATTAAACATTCCATAGCTCTACGTTCGTGATGTCTTTCCCAGTTTCAAGTTTCTAATTTATTTCAATTTATTTCAAAATAAATGCTCAATGTGCACAATGGCACAAACACGAGCCTTAATTACTGTAGGCTTAACATTTTACATGACACAATGGTCGACATGCAATACAGGACAGTACGTATCGTCGGTGTTAATGCAGAACCTCGTAACCACAGCTGGAGTAAAGTTGTAGTAACATCAACAATAAAGAATATTTCAGATTCCATTTGTCATGGTGCAACTTTAGCTTTTATTATCATAAACTACACGCATAGGCTGTTTATAAATAACAATTTAATAATATTTTCTTGTATACCTGTTATATCCGTGTATTATGCCTACAAGTATTTTTGAAGAATGATACGCTATATATGCGAAATATGAACACATTTTCCATAGAGGTCAATGTCAGGTCAACTGAAATCCGTAATATCATAAATAACAAGTCTGAGATTTTTTTGTCATAATTCAGTAATATTTTCTTGGATACATTTTATATCTGTTTACTATGATACAAGTCTTTTTGAAGAATGTTACGCTATATGCAAATTAAGAACACATTTTGCGCACAGTTTAGTAACGGTCAAATGAAATCGGCTATACATTATGTGACCTATCACGTTAAAAGGGACCTTGTCAGAAGTCCACAAGATCAAAATTTGGACAAACTGATCAGACAGGTCAAAGGTTGACCAGTTATCACATGAAAAAAGGACTTAAAGTAAGATAGGGTAAACATTCCAGATTTAGAAAATTGCATAAAAGTGAAAACTGTCGGCCCTAGTCTGGCTGCGCGGACTGCGATACTTTTCACACTTCCTATAATGTCCCTTTTAGCGTGACGGGTCTCATAGATAGAACAAAATGATGTGAACTAATTGGGATCGATTTTTATCAAGCAAACCGCGACGCAGCCGTGGACAAACATTAGCACTTCGTCAGTGTCATTCCAAAACCCCGCAACTACAGCCTGGCCGAAGCTGTAGCCACCAGATTCTACAACACACGCAGGTGGTAGCGCATCTGCCTCTAACTGGAGAGGTCCCGGATTCGATCCACGGTCGCGGCAAATATGCTTTCCAACAAAAATGTCACAAATCAATGGTTTGATATCGTTAACACATGTGTGCGAGCAGCTGGAGGCTCGGTTAGGGTGTTGTGGTAGTACTGGTATGAGAAACAACAGGAAACCATGTTTAGGTACTCCAGCCGCCTCGATATTAAGCTACCATATCAGTTGAAAACGGCGTACATCCCCAAAACACCAAGCCACAGCAACATCATCATCATCTTTTAAGCCTTCAACAGAGGAATCCTTAATTTCACATCTCCCATAGACATAGGACCACAACGCTGCATGTCAACAAAAAACTCTGCAAAAAAGCTGCAATTATACGTTTTTGGTTGAAAAGTGATGATAACAAGAAAATGCTGATCGTTTGCATTTTTAGTACATGTCATTGTTTCTGTGCTATATTGTCCAAGGGCGGATCTAGAGGGGGGTCAGGGTCCGGACCCCTCCCCCCCCCCCTGGCGTTGGCCGAAAAATTAAATTTTGATTAAATATAACTCTAGTATAATGTTACATATCGCTGCTTTTCAACGAAAAACTCGTTATTGCAGCTTAAAACAAGCTGCAGTTACGAGGTTTTCGTTGAAAAGCAACTATTTTTATTACACTATAAGCCATCATTTGGGCTTGAACCACCCTGGAAAAAAAACCTGGGTCCGCTGTTGTTGTACATAAGTATATATCGCTGCTTTTCTTCTACAACATCGTAACTGCAGCTTTAAACAAGATGTAGTTACGGGTTTTTCTTATGGAAAAAAGACGACATATCGCTGCTTTTCTAAGAAACCTCGTAACTGCAGCTTTAAACAATATGTAGTTACGAGGTTTTCTTATGAAAAAAAAGAAGAAATATCGCTGCTTTTCTACGAAAACCTCGTAACTGCAGCTTCAAACAAGCTGCAGTTACGAGCTTTTCGTAGAGAAGTGACGAGTTATTCTAGATAACGTCTGCAGCAGCTTTCAAATTAGCACAGTATAATATTTTGTCGTTTTGTAATAATAATGATAATAATAAATGACTTAATAAATGAGTAATATTTATTTTCTCATAATTTCCATTCTTCAGGTTACGGCAGTAGCATGCAGATTCAGGTATGTGTTCATTTTTTCACGGTTTTTAGTCCCCTACCGGTTTAGCCAAAGGGAACTTTAGGTTACTATAGTTTTGCGCTCCGTCCGTTGCAGTTATGAGGTTTTTGTTGAAAAGCAGCCATATATTACAGGCCCGTAGGAACAGGGGGGCTAGGGGGGCTAAGCCCCTCCCCCCCCATGTTGGCTAAAAATGCCGAATTTTCTTAATTTTACACTGAAAATTTTGGGAAAATCCAAATTAGCCCCCCCCCCCAATATTCAGGACGACAGCTTTAGCCCCCCAAATATGAAATTGCTTCCTACGGGCATGTATTAACCATTTCCCAAACAAGACTGGTTTCGACATCCCTAATAGAAATGGCTTGGGAAAACATTGAGACAAAAGAAGTAACTGCTGATAACCAGCAGTTTCTCCTTTTGCCACAATATTTTCTGTGCTATATTATACACAAATCTTATCTTTAAAGTGACATTTCAGAATTTTTTGTCATAAATTTTACTTTTATTTCTATCTGAAAGAGCATATTTCCTTATGAAAATTCTGAAAATTTCAAGCCAAAATATTGCGCCATTTATGAGAAATTTATATTTTTGTGTTAAAATTGAACAAATTGTTGTGGACAACAGTTCGGATTTATATGCAATTTATCGACTATGCCTCAACTTAAAATGCGTGTTTCTCGCTTATTGGAAACAACTTTAAAAAACTAATAGTATTTATACTCATTAGAATAACCAATCTTGGCATCAAGTTATACTTTAAAAAAGTGAAATTGGAATGAAATGTCCCTTTAACAACATTTATTTTGACGTTTTCAGCAGCTTTAATTTAGGAAAAGTCCAAATTTTGGCTGTTTGGGAAAGGGTTAAGCCGGTAGCACTTCCACTTGGTATGCTATGCAATACTTCAAAATGATTTCAAAGGGGGAATTCATGAGGTCTAGTTCAAAACCTGAGGTGCGTTCTTTAGGGCGAGATTTCTTGCGGTATCTTGAGATTTCTTAAGAAATTTTAGGATAAAGCGCTCTTTAGAGCAAGATTTTTAAGACGCTCAATGGGAGGCGCCATTACCCTATACTTCGGGCGGAACCCCTCGGTCAATTCTGTAGAAACAATATAAAAGAGACTTGACCGAGTTGTTCCGAACGCTCCATAATTTATAAACCGCGGTGTTCCGAATGCTCCATACTTTATACACATGACGTCATGATGACGTCATTTGTATAAATATGGAGCATTCGGAACAGCTTGGTCAAAGTCTCGGACTTAAAAACGCTTTATCCAAAACATCTTAAGAAATCTTTAAAAATCTCGCTCTAAAGAACGCGGCTCTGGTAGGAGATAGGGTTTAGGTAAGGGTTAACCTGCTGCTGATACAGATGTACAGTCGACACTCGTTGTGTCGAAGTCAGAGGGGCCGTCAAAATACCTCGACATATCCGGAGTTCGACTAATCCGATTTTGATTATTTTCGATAAAAACGATATTTAACCATTTTTGATGGGCATCATATGTGTCCATGATTGAAATATAGTAGGAAAAGGAAAGAAATTGCTCGAAACGAGCAATTTCTATCCTTTTCCTACTAAATTTCAATGGCTGTATTTGTTTCGGAATTCATTTTGATATCCATATGTTGAGGATGGGACATGACTTTCACCTCGACTTAAGCAGGATTTCGACTTATCCGATGTCGAGATAACGAGTTGTCACATTAAGTTTTCTGGGATTGGGTTAATGTCATAGTTAAGGCGAGACTACGCCCCTTTTTATCTGCCGTGTGGTTTAAATTGGCTGCTTTAATACATTTTCTGGTGGCTAGTAGTTTTAATTGTACATTATGTAAATTAGTTTGCTTGGGTTAAGTGTGCGAGTTGGGTGAGTAGATTTTACTAGTTGAGCGTGGTGCATGGGAATTGGGTGCTTGTAGTGAGTTTTCTTCGTAGGGTTTTGTATAAAAACCCTGCGTTGAAATGACTCGTTGGGTAGACGATTTTTGGCATTATAGCTGGTGGAAGTGAAGTTGAGATTTTTGTGTGAAAGTTGGATTCTTCTTGGGGTAAATACTTTTTAATTTACATTGATTTTATTGTTTAAATGTTTTAGTAATTTTGTGGCTTAAATGAGCAGCTTTTTGGTCTGTTGAATTATCGCAAACAACGCTGGAAAATGACAAATGGCTGTATAGTTAATTTCTCATTTTCCTGCACTGTTTTGGAATGGCGGATGGCTAGGACTGGTTATATCGGAGAACTATTACGTTGAATGTTTTGTCAGATTATCATTTAAGCCATGGTTAGTTAAATAAGCTATTTTTGTAACTATTTTCAAAGAAACAAACATTGTGATAATTTGTAATTAATCGTCTGCTTAGCAGTTCATATTTTGTAATTGCTAATGTTGTATTGTTCAAATGATATTTGGATAATGTCAAATGCTGTAAAATTGTATCTTAAAACAGTTCAGTACTTTGAATTGTTGTTTTGAGAAAACATTGTGAGAAAAGATGTAAAGTATTATATTGGTCAATGTTCTGTAAATAGCTTGAGTTTGAGAAAACATTGTGGGAAAAGACGTTAGCATATTATATTGGTCTTGTTTTGTAATAGCTTGGGTTTGAGAAAACATTGTGGGAAAAGATGCTAACATGTTATTTTGTCTTGAGATGTTTGTAAAACATGATGTTAAGTAGAGACATTAGAGCTCTTATTAGGTAGTTGCTATAATATTTGTTATACTTCTATAGGTTGCTTGATGTTGTTTGAAGTTGCTTGATTGGTTGTAACCTACAATATATACTGATGTATACTGATGATAGGCGTATGTGGTGTGATGGCTGTGAACCTGACCTTGTGAAAGTATACGTGTAGTCCAGACCGGGAAACTTGGGTAGTATGTCGTGCCGGCGTCAGCGTCATCGGGAAAGGACGTTTGGGATGTGACGACCGGGGAACAACATTGTAATATATAATAAACGGCTGGACAATCACATTATCTTGGTAATATAGGCGCGGTCAGGCGACAGTTTAATCTAGAAAATTTGTGTTGTTGGTGTTTTGGAAGAGAATTAGTATTTTTCAGTTGCATTAATTTATAAATCGTGTGAAGTAACGTGGACATTTTGGGACATTAGACGTCAACCTAAAACATACCGTGATAGTGGACTTTCGAAATTCTTTAGGAACTTTATTGATTTTTGGTTTAACTTGTTTACATTTTGATTAATTGGTATTTGGTTGTTTGATTATGTAAATAAAATTTGGAAATGCACATCCTGACTCTTTACTGACCCGTATCCAAGCCAACCGCTCAGCCGTCTTGTGACACGAGTGTCGACTGTACATTATTGTACAGAAAATATTCCAAACAAAAGGAGAAATGCTGATCGTCGACATTTTTTTCTTTTGTATAATTTTCTCCCAGTCTTACTCTATCAAATTCGTGAGTTAAAACAAGACATGTTGTTGTTGTTGTTGTTGTTGTTGTTGTTGTTGTTGTTGTTGTTGTTGTTCTTCTTCTTCTTCTTCTTCTTCTTCTTCTTCTTCTTCTTCTTCTTCTTCTTCTTCTTCTTCTTCTTCTTCTTCTTCTTCTTCTTCTTCTTCTTCTTCTTCTTCTTCTTCTTCTTCTTCTTCTTCTTCTTCTTCTTCTTCTTTTTTCTTGTTGTTGCTGATATTGTTGTTGTTGTTGTTGTTCTTCTTCTTCTTCTTCTTCTTGTTCTTCTTCTACTTCTTCTTCTTCTTCTTCTCCTCCTTCTTGGTAGCTTGGTTAGAGTGCTGTGGGTCTCAGACGTTTCTGAAAAGTTATCATCGGGTTTTAATCGAATTTCAATTTACTCGTTTACACCTGCCTCACGAAGTACACAAAGTCTGATTCTAATCATTCCTAATGTGGGTGGGGCTCAGATGTTACTGAAAAATTTACACCAGATTTAAATCAGATTGCAATTTATTCGTTTACAGGGCACATGTGCCACCAAATACACAAAGTCTGATCCTGATCATTCCCAGTGTATCACCACTACTGGTTCTAACCTGGTCGCGGAACACCGTAAGTTAACTAATAGGGTTCAATTTCACCGAGTAAACAGTGTCGTTATTTCGGACAAACAAATACATGTATACTAATGGACAAAAGTCTTGTCCATGTCTAAAAGTGTAAATAATTCGGTAACCACTTGAGGTAAGTCGATCAAAAATTTACGTGCATCATGTGCATATACTGCTACACATGTCACAGCAAACCATTCATTTCCCCCGATGTCATCTTCCCAGAACGACCAAATATCGTTTTTGTATTCATTGAAATAATTAACATCTGAATTTCTAGTAAAACGCGTACCAAATTTAGTAATATACTAAGCAAAACAATTGAAGGATATTCAAATTGCATTATTTGTAAAAATTAACAACGGCATATATTCGAACAAAAATCTACAAATTACTTCATATCAATATCTTATCTTAAGAATCAAAAGCATAAAGCTAAGCAATCGTTTCCGGTTTCTCTTCAATATCCGGTTAAACTCTGTTACCCTACAACCGAAAAGTCACACGTCATTAATAACGGATATTTTCACCCGGAAGTCACCTCAAGCCTTACAATTACCTCGCAAATTCATTGCAGATTAGATTACCACATGTTGCGGTACAGTATTTTGTTCTCGAACACGTGCATGTTGGAATATGTCGGGTTGGTCGGTTGTTGTTGTCGGTGACGTAGACGTCTATCCAACGTGTTTTAATCATGATCGATTGGATGCATGTACTCCGCATAGGATGGCAAGTCTTTGGATTGGAACCAAATCTTTTAAGATGGTGTATTACAATAACGACGCCGATTGATTTTACGTTGGCGTCAATGAACGCGTGTCCCTCTCCATTATTCTGTTTAAAAGTTACAGGATGTGAGTCAATTACGTGGTCAATGTAACGTTGGCCAGTCAGTGTTATTTAGCACAAAAAGGTTTGTTCCCAAATTACGTAAGATTCCCGTCAACTCCATAACGCTCCCGTCACCATATGCGCCACGTATGGGGGACATTGCACTCGTGTTATCTCTCGTTCTTATATGGAAAATACACGGATTCTGCTGTCAGCATGTGACGCCGAAACCAACTTTGGTTAGTGATGAGCACTGTACTCCAGTGCTTCTGGTTCCATCTCATATTGGCTTTTGTCTAAACGTAAGTGTTGTCATGTTAAAACGTTAGCTGTAAACAGCATACTTGTGTTAATGCCCATGGTTATTTAACCTGTTAATCACAGACTGAATTCTAGCGTTTATCCCTCGCACATCTGTTGGAATCTGGAGTAATTTCGGAAAACCTTGGAGTCCTAAAACGTAACGAGTTCTTGACAATGTAACTGTCATCAGCCATAGACGTCGTTTTCTAACGTCCCATGTCACGCTATTTCATAATTTCGACTGCCCAGTTATACCGTTGGTGTAACCGACTGAATGCACATTGCAAAATGCAAAATCTACCAGCGACGTCAACCTGACGTTCCCATACGTTCAATTGACCAACGACCTACAAGCGCTGCAGATCTGTCAGCCATTAACGTTCAACCCTACTTAATGAATTGGTTATAGGCCGGTGTGTTTTAATTTACCCAATGAAACATCCAAGAGTATGCCTTTATGTGAAAAACAGAACGCAAAGAACACTGTAAGTTTGGTAGCTGACCCCTGTGTCGTAAATTGTCCCATTTTGGCATGACCACTGAGGCATAACTCGATATGGCCGCATAAAATATGAGAGCGAATGTATGTTATGATAAATAGCATTAGGGTTTTATACCATATGTTATCAAAGCTTCTAAAATAGATGTAGAATTTTAATATCCTTCAATTGTTTTGCTTAGTATATTAGGATTAACTGATCGACTTTGCAAAGAAAAACATTAAAAGTTTCTACATGTAAATATGTGTGTACATATAAATAGATACCATTGAAAAACGAACAGATACATTGTGAAAGTTTCTTTTTCGGTTCAGTATATTTGTTTGTTGTTTTCAAGCGCCCGATGCCGACGACATTGCCGATATTCTGACGAGGCATAACAAGTACAGAACAGAAGCCAATGCCACGAATATGATGAAAATGGTACGTTTTACTTGTTTTAAGGTAGCTCAACCCTAATACGATTCACACGAAGTCGGAATCTTTCGTATTCGGTCCTATTCGGGAGACGTCGTAAACATTCGGCGGTGGAACGTTCCACCGCCGAATGTTTACGACGTCGCCTGAATAATTCCGACTCTGAGTGAATCTCGTTAGGGGCGAACTACCTTAAAGGCTCCGTATATACCAGGTCATAATGTTCTCAAGAACTGATCATCTTCAGAGAACTGATAGACATGTATATTTTTGTGTATAATAATCCGTAACCCTTTCCCAAACAATAAAAATTTAGGCTGGTCCATTTCAAAAGTGTTGCAGACGACAATTTATTGTTGATGAAATTTTGAAAATCTTTCCATTTTGGGTCAGAAAACATTGTGGTAAATGAAGAAATTGCTTGTCACAAGCAATTTCTTCATTTTCCACAATGTTTTCCCAAGCCTCAAGTTTTTGTCGTTTGTTTCTTTGAAAAAAAACCACAAAAGATTGCTTGAAAATTGATTGATTTACTAATTGACTAATTAATTCATTTACAGAAGTGGAACGCTGACATTGCCCAGTCTGCCCAGAAACTTGCAGCAACGTGTGTTTACGGACATGATACCGGTGCCCAGAGACGGGAACCAGGTGAGTGTTGTTCACTAAATATTATCTCCATAATCCTCGATTTCCAGTCTAACCCACCGTGTATTATTTCTGTATGTGTCGTTGCACTCCTGAGATATTTCTGCCAAATATAGATGACAAAAAGACACTGCAACATAGAATATATATGGCGTAAGTATTCGGAGATGGAACTTTCCACCGTCGAATGTTTTCGACGTCGCCCGAATAATTCCGACGTCGAGAGTATCTCATGGTATTAATAATATTATTTGTATTATTATTAGTATTATCATTATAACTATTTTTATCATTATTATTATCTTCATCGCTGTCGCCGCCGTAATTGACCAAATGCCAATCGACAGATCGCTCCGATCAACATAGAATTAAAGACAAACAATGGGAATGTGATCGTTAATAGGGAACGATTTTATCCAGTTAATCGTGACGTAAATTCGGACAAACAAAATAGCATTTCGTAGGTGTTGTTTTTAAATCTCGATTTAAGCCGTAGTTACGAGATTTTATAACAACACCGACGGTTTATTAAATATAACGGGAAACCTAGTCTATTGTTAGCACAAAATTCTTTGCCATTGGCATGTCGATTGTTTTGATTGTCCGTCGATAAATCGATACAATAACACGTGCAACGAAGAGCAATTGGGGCATGACATTTTTCTGATCGTCCATTGGCTAATCGATGTTTTTGATTGACAGTCGGCGTTTGATCAATTGATCTATTGATCTTTTTTCAGGAAAATTCAGCGTCGGTCAGAACATCGCACAAGGTGCCGATTGGGAATCTGTCATTGATGGGTGGGCGGCAGAGATTAACGTGTTTCCGTCTGATCGGGTTTACGTGAGCGGCGGTGGATTCGGCCATTACTCCCAGGTATAGTGAATCGCTGGTCACGTTCGAAAATGTCGTAACTACAGCTTATTCCGAAAAATACAAAAAAAAAACACAAAAATACTCTCTTGAAATTTTTGTCCTCATTTTGTTTGAATAAAGACAAGTCTAAATTTTGCCATTTGATAATGTATCAATCGTTAATTCCAGGTGGTGTGGGCGGAGTCGTCGCTAGTTGGGTGTGGCCTCGCGGACTGCACAACATCCAAAATCTTCGTGTGCAACTACGCTCCTGCGTAAGTACACGGTGTATAATCACGTGACTTAGAATTTCCGATAATCTTCAAAAACTTTGTCAATAATTTGAATTCGGTTTGAAGCAAAGAAGGTGGGAAAATGTCAAGAATAGTCTAGAAGTAAAAGATTTTTGAAAAATCAACTGATAAAAAAGTAATTGAAGATAAACCAAAATTTTGGTTTACCTCCAATAACTTTTTTATCAGTTGATTTTTCAAAAATCCAACACTTTCATCTAATGCGTGACATCTGTCCGCCTTCTCTGCTTCAAACCGAATTAAAATCGTACCCATATTAACAAAATTATTGAAGATTTTCTGAAATTGTTGCATCACGTGATTGTCCACCGTGAAGTAGTTAAGCCCTTTCCCAGACGGCACAATTTTATACTTGAACAAACCAGAAAGAAGTTGCAGACGATAATTCAAATTGAATGGAATTTGCATTTTTGGTATTTTTATGTAGAAAACATAGCGGGAAATGAAGAAATTGCTTGTCACAAGCATTGTCTTTTTTATTATTTTCCACGATGTTTTCGAAAGACTTTGACTGTTAAGGAGTCAACGGCCGAATACCCGTAACGTGACCATTTTGAGCTTCGATCATGAAAAAAAACATCGCGTCGGTGGGGAGTCAAAACCTCGTAACTCCAGCTTATTCAAGCTGTAGTTACGAGAATTTGACTCCCCACCAACGACCCGTAACTTTTCTTACTTAATGACCTTTCCGAGACCTACGGGAATCCACTTGCTTGTGTAGGTCCGTGTCTTCTTGCTTCTGCCTTAACCCATTATTACGGATTTCATTTGACCTGACACTGACCTTTACTAAAATGTGTTCATATTTCGCATATAGCGTATTATTTTTCAAAAAAGACTTGTACCATAGTACAGAGATATAACAGGTACACCAGAAAATATTATATTATCAATTTGTTAATTTAACACAAGACAGGCGTCTAATTTATGATAATAAAAGCTAAAGCTGCGCCATGTCAAGATAAATCTGTAATACCAAACGACAAAATTCTAAGGCGGTCCAAATTGAAAGATCGTGCAGACGACAAGTTCAAGTATATGGATATTTTTTATGTCTTTTTGGATGGAAAACATTGTGGGAAATGAAGAAATTGCTTGTCACAAGCAATTTCTTCATTTTCCACTGTGTTTTCCAAAGTCTTTATATCTTGGGGAGTCAAAAAGATTCACTGTGTGGTAATGGGTTAAAGAAATTTGTGTACATTCAACTTAACACCGATGTCTGAAGATTTATTGTCACCGGCCGCGTATAGTTCACGATAAATGACCTGGCAGAACATCCCAAGCTATCCCCTACGACAACTTGGGAAATACGACTCCAGCGTATTTTATATAGTCCGTAAATATTGACCTGAACCTGTCGAATATGCAACGAGAAATTGTTATGCGGAATAATCACCCTCCGACGTATAAGATCATTTCACTTATGTTTTAGACTGTTCCCACAGAACACTCTTCCGGAGGCAAAGACGATGGGTTTATGCTAAATCAACATTTATACATGAAAATTATTACTAAAACTAGTCACAAATCGACATTATCAAAACGAGGCTCCCTAAATATGTGGAGAAAACAATGACGACGCACGTGCATTCAATATACAGCGATAAAGAGCACGTGCATTCAGCATTAAACACCCATTCTCATTTTTTCGGCCGAAAACCACCAGCAAAATTCCAAAATTCCGACTTTACAGAATTGCAATATTTTTATTACAATATGATAGTATAACATCTATACGGTAAAAAATAAATAATGGCCACTCCTTTAAAGGTGTCTGTCTTTACCTGCATCAATGATTTGAAGAACCCCCAAAACTTCCATTTAATTCTACGTGACACGACTGTATTATACCAAATCTGGTAAAAAAAAATAAAGTAAGTTACAAAGGACGTAATGTTTTGGTAATTCAACAGGCGATATATAGCTGTATATTAGAAAGTCAAGTGACTTGCATAAACTCGAGACATGTAAGAACAAGAAGCACCGCGAGTATGGGATTTATTAGAACTAATGTGCAAAAACAGTCAATATTTAAAACACTTGCTTCTAATTCCTCTCGTAACTTATGATGGCAACAAATTAGTTTATAAGACTAATTATTTCTTAAAGCAATATACGTTCTATCAAACTCAAAACAAATTAGCATGTATTTGGTAAAAATAAAAAAAATATGTCGATCGAACGAAATTTGACCCTTTGTCACGTAATATTCAGTAAAAGTAACTGCTTTAGAATCAAGTCCTGTTTTTCAATTGAGTAGTATTATTTGAAAGTAAAATTAGTTAAAAATTAAAAGACAAACATTTGTTTGATTTGAAATACATACTATTTACATGAAATGAAAATTACCCCTACATTGTGTGTTATTGATATTTACATAGAAGTTAAGAAAGAAATCCAATTCAATCTTCTCCTAAAGCATTAAGCCATTTTGATTTCAGTGTGCGATATCGCCTCTTCCTACAATAATATTTCAAATTATCACTATGCAATAAAAAACTTACATAATGATACGGGTTCTCGGTTTTTAAATAGAAACAAAGGCATAGATACAAAGTTATAAAGATAAAGATATTTTGTCTGCTATCCGCGTTACTATCGTAGTATTCACTGTCCATCACTATTCGAATTTTAAGATATAGATCCTTCAGGAATCTTTTATCTGCATTTGGGTTAATGTATTTCAATTTTGCATGTAGCGTGGACCGCTGGCACAGGTCACTGCTAATAGAAATGTGGTTTTGTGACAAGCACATACGGTATGGGGGTATACTCTCCGTCTCTGGTGCTTCTTGTGTCTCATTTCTTTCTTTAAAGCAGTCCAAATTCTTACTTTCTATAGATATGTCAAGGAATTCATGGAAAGAATAGTGAATATTGTTTCAATGTTTGAAAGGTTGAGAAGCGGATGTGTAATTTAACTTGACGAGACAGTAAATATTACGTGACGATCCTGATTGCAGCTAAAGGCCTGTTTAAAGGGATAAACATTCAGAACACGCAAGTGCATCAGAGAAATACTATTTTTGAGTCTTAATGCAAACTTTAAATATCACACCTGTCAGGAGATTATGATATTGAACCAGTAATGTACATGGCTGTAAATCCAGCAAAACCTTCCTTCGTATTCGGATTACTGTCGTTGAATTTCAAAATGAATGGAAAAAACCTTAAACTTGACGCCATAGTACAAGTACAGGTCATGAATAACAATTAGGTTGTTGTCAAACGAAGTTATGGCCACTTTTGTTTTTCAGTGTCACGTTGTATTCAGTCACGTAAAATTAAAACTTACTTTTAAATCAGGATGACTTAACGTGGTTTCAAAATATATTGTCGTACTGTATGTCAATAGTGTGTATATACTAAAGGCTTTGATATACTTAAAAAGATTTAGACATGGTCTTTACCATAAATGAAAGATCGCTGTCACGTACATATTCAAGCAAAAAAGTCCGACACTTGGTGGAGCTATTTCAAATGGCGACCATGAAGTAAATACTTTCATTATTTGGATACACATGTTCTGAGGCAATAGCTATATGGATAATTGATTTAAAAAAGCGGCAAGTGGTATGAATTTGCTTCTGTTGTTAATTTAGTGCGCATACAAAAAACATAGTCACGTAGAATTCGCCTGAGTTGTGACAGAGCAAGAAAAGACATTTTTTTCAAAACAGCAAATTTATTTTATGATTCCAGGTAATTTTATCATATTCTTATACACCACGTGTCGAATGAAACATATTCTGCGTATATCGCTTTCTGGACAGAGATTTACCAACCCTTTGAAATTCGGAAAATTGGGATGTGACACTGATTTTTACGGGGGGTCGTGTTATATAATCGCTGGTTAAGATCAAACGGAAGTTTAGATCGCCGTTGTTTGATATGAATTTATCAGATATATGGTTAAGCAAAAATATGGCATGCAGAACAAGTATATTTTACACTAACAATGTCCCTTTCCAATGGTTAGAATGCTTGTGACACGTTTTCGGCCCAAAAAATGAGAATGGGTGTAAAACGCTTTGGGTTCGAGAGTATTGTTACCAAAACGCTTTGGGATTGAGAGTATGTTACTAAAATAACAAATACTAAACGTTTGAGCGGCGTTTTAAGACTCCAAGGACGACTTTCGGGGGCTGTTGTGTGCGGGGGGGGGGGTCTTAGATGAAATAACCTTATTGACACGAAATGCATATGCAGAATACAAAGTCACAATGCTTATATGGAAACTAACGACTCCGTTTGACAGTGTGTAATTGCTGGCGAGTATTGGGCCGACTTCGATTGGGACTATAGCTCGAGCCATTCAGACGATAGCTCCAACCGAACACCGATAGTGCGAGCTATTGACGTCATTTCCGCAGCTATAGCTCCAATCGAACAGCAAATGGCCCGAGCTATAGTCCGATCACCGGAAAAAGTGTGGTCCGACCATTCCCGCCATTACGTCATGAATTCGGAACACCTCGGATAACAGCGAACCAATCAGTGTCGAGGTAAACAAAGATTTTGATTGGCTGACTCAAAACGGGGAGGAATTCAATAGACAGAACAGCGCTGGTTCCCAATGATGGTTCCCGTCCTCGCGAGCTATAGTGCCAATCGAAGTCAGCCTTGGTTATTCCGTGTCACAATTACTCATTGCATATTCATCGGGTTCAGGTCAATATTTACAGGTTAGATCTATACCAATGCGCGAAATCCGTCCCCGTTTTTTTTTTTTTTTTTTTTTTTTCTTTTTTTTTTTTTTTTTTTTTTTTTTTTTTTAATGATTCAGAAGGACCTCTGCAATAGATTGTATATTGTTGGAAATATGGACATTACACTGATTACGTAAAAGCGTCGAGTGGCCTCTAAAGCTTTTTTGGGCTAGGAAATGTACTGAAATGTTTATTGTAATTTTAGAGCTACATATAAGAAGGGATAACTAAATTCAAACTTGAAAAGTTCACTTATTATTCACCAAGCGCTATGTTTAGAGAGTATGAGTAGCCTACCCACATCATAGAGTGTGGATTTGAAATACATGTACTGTAACACAGTAAGAATGTTTCACCACAAGTCAGAGCTACAGATAAGTGGTGGCGAAAGAATTCTAACTTTGATATTTGAATTGCAAATCCTAGCTATGTTGCGGGTCCTCATTGGAATCGTCATAACGAGACGATTTCAATAAGTACCCACTACATAGGCTTTGGTAAAAAAGAAATATTACATTTTAAAAAGTTGTCACTCTCTCTTGTGTGTAACTCTGGTCCACTTATCTCTAGCTCTGTCCACTTATCTCTAGCTCTTTCCTGTTATCTCTAGCTCTGTTAACTTATCTGTAACTCTGTCCACTTATCTTTAGCTTTATCCACTTATCTCTAGCTCTGTCCACTTATCTCTAGCTTTGTCCACTTATCTCTAGCTCTGTCAACTTATCTCTAGTTCTGTCCACTTATCTCTAGCTCTGTCAACTTATCTCTAGTTCTGTCCACTTATCTCTAGCTCTGTCCACTTATCTCTAGCGATTTCCTGTTATCTCTAGCTCTGTCAACTTATCTGTAATTCTGTCCACTTATCTTTAGCTTTGTCCACTTATCTGTAGCTCTCTCCACGTATATCTAGCTCTGTCCACTTATCTCTAGCCCTGTCAACTTATCTCTAGTTCTGTCCACTTATCTCTAGCTCTGTCATCTTATCTGTAACTCTGTCTACTTATCTCTAACATTGTCCTTTTATCTCTAGTCCTGTCCACTTATATCTAGCCCTGTCCACTTATCTCTAGCTCTATCCACTTATCTCTTGCCCAGGCCACTTATCTCTAGCTATGTTCACTTATCTCTAGCTCTGTCCACTTATCTCTAGCTCTTCTCACTTATCTCTAGCCCTGTCTACTTATCTCTAGATCTGTCCACTTATCTCTAGTTCTGTTCACTTATCTCTAACTTTGTCCACTTATCTCTAGCTCTGTCCACTTATCTCTAGCTCTGTCCACTTATCTCTAGCCCTGTCCACTTATCTCTAGCCCTGTCCACTTATCTCTAGCTCTGTCAACTTATCTCTAGCTCTGTCCACTTATCTCTAGCTCTGACCACTTATCTCTAGCTCTGTGTACTTATCTCTAGCTCTGTTCACTTATCTCTAGCTCTGTCCACTTATCTCAAGCTCTGTCCACTTATCTCAAGCTCTGCCCACTTATCTCTAGCTCTGTCCACTTATCTCTAGCTCTGTCCACTTATCTCAAGCTCTGCCCACTTATCTCTAGCTCTGTCCACTTATCTCTAGTTCTGTCCACTTATCTCTAGCTATATCCACTTATCTTTAGCCCTGTCCAGTTATCTGTAGCTCTTATTGTATTTATCCAGGGGTAACTTTCTAAACCAAGTGACGTACAAGAACGACGGGGCCATATGCAGCGAGTGCGGGTCCGACAGATGTTCAAACAACCTTTGCGGTGAGTAGAGCTGAAACGGATACAGGATTTCTACCCGGATACCCGTCTAACAATTACCCGCGGGTATCCGGGCACCCTTACAAAATGGGTAATACGTGAATTAAGATGGCCCAATCCAGTTATAGTATAGGCGCAATCCACCAATGAGAACATACAGGCGAGTTGACTAGGCCTAGTCAACACGCCTGCATGTTCAAATTGTTGGATTTCCAAATGAGTCCCCCATGTAATGTAATCCTTGACACCATGTTGTATACTACAGTGGACACTCGTTATGTCGACATCGGATAAGTCGAACTTCCGCTTAAGTCGAAGTGAAAATCTGGCCCCATCCTCACAAATGGATTTTCAAAAAATAGAAAGAATAATTTTGAAATAAATTTGGCCATTGAAATTTAGTAGGAAAAGGATAGAAATTGCTCGTTTCGAGCAATTTCTGTCCTTTTCCTACTATATTTCAATTATGAACGCACTTGGTTAGCAAATGGCAATAACTCGTAATTGAACAAAAATCTGATGAGTCGAACTCCGGATATGTCGAGATATTTTGACGACCCCTCTGACTTCGACACAACGAGTGTCGACTGTATTTTCATCATTGTATAGCTTCACATCTTCGGGGCTCTTATTTTCTCTTTTGGAGCTCATTTTCACCGCACGAATGCAAATAATATGGCTACGCAGTTGTGAGGCCATACTTTTATAGCTTCACCAGTGCAATGTTAGCACTGCGGAGAGTATACTTATAGGGCCGACTTCGATTGGAACTATACCTCCAGCTTATATCTATCGCTGCAAACGAACACCAATAGTGCGACCTATTTGACGTCATTTCTGCAAGACATATTCAGACCATATTCAACTGTGGTCAGGCCATCCGAGCTGTTATGTCTTTTGGAACTCTTCGGATAAACAGCGGACCAATTATCAATGTCGAGGTAAACAAAGATTTTTTTATCGGCTGACACAGAGCGGGGTGAATCGATTAGATTGAAGAGCGCCGGTTCCCAATAATGGTTCAAGCTGTAGTCCCAATCGAAGTCGGCCTTAGTACATTGTATACACGGTGGGGATTGTGCATGCTGGGATGGGTAAATCTACGGACAAATTTGCCTCGCTTCAGGTAAGACATTTTGCAATAACTTCCTTATTTTTGCGTCAATTCAAAAACGGTTTGTTGCATGTACCCCGCCTTACTGAGCTTTTTCCTCCGATGTATGCTTTACACGAAACCTTTTTGTACTTTTTGCGAAAAGGGATCCCAACCGACCAGAAAAACGACAAAAAATCTGATCGTTTTTCAGGTCAGATGGGATCAATTTTGGGGGAAAATATGGGGAGTTTTCAAATAAGTAATACACCTGAGGAAAACGCTCAGTAAGGCGGGGTACATGCAACAAACCGCTTGAAAATTGACACAGAAATAAGAAAAGCATTGCACAATTTCCTACCTGAAGCGTGGCTTATCTTGCAGTAGTCGTTATCATTTCGTTTTCTGGTCAGTTGGGATCAATTTTTGGAAAAATTAAAAGGATGCCACAAATTATCCATGTATCCGAGGAAAGAGATTTTCAAGGCGGGGTACATGCAGCAGACCTTTTTGAAAATCGACAAAGAAGTAAAGGAGTTATTGCAAAATATTTGACAAGATTCGAGATTATTTTTGTCCGTATTCGTTATCCATCCCAGCATGCACAATCCCCACCGTGGTATAGTGCTTGTGGAATCTACTAAATCCGGTCTAGATATAGACAATTTTGTAACAATAGGCAGAGCTAAAGAAAATATGGGTAAAGACATTCTACATACCATCGGTGTTATTGCAAAGCATCGTATCTACAGCGTTAAACAGCTGGAGATACGAGGTTTTACAATTACACCGACGATATACGCTTTCGACAAGATATAGGCCTACCGCACGATATATGACCTGGCAGAGCCGATTGGCTAGGGCTGCTCTGCCAGTTCAATTATCGTGCGCTATACCATTCTGCATTCGTCATTTCAAATACAAACACTGTATTGTGGGACTCAATGTGACTTTTCAAATGAGTAGGCCTAACGACAACATAAGGTTTGCTGAACAATAAAATGATATTTTGCACTTTATTCTTGTTTCAACAGATTGTGGGAGTGATAACGAACTAAACACCTGCATGAACATGGGTACATTGAATCTGCAGACGTGCGGTTGTACGTGCAGGACCGCGGCTTATGATGATACTAACCAATGCGAACGTAAGTCCAACTGTTCGCTGCTTTTCAACAAAAACATCGTAACTGCAGTTTATTTTAAGCTGCAGTTACGATGTTTTTGTTGAAAAGCGACGATTTTCGATATTTTTCAATAATTCTAATCTGCAGACGTGCGGTTGTACGTACAAGACCGCTGCTTACGACGACACTAAACAATGTGAACGTAAGTCCAATATAACCATGTCACGTACCATTTCGCTGCTTTTCAACAAAAAGAAAAACAACTCGTAACTGCAGCTTATTTTAAGCTGCAGTTACGAGGTTTTTGTTGAAAAGCGATGATTTTCGATATTTTAGATGATTCTGTAAATATATCACCGGTTTGAAAATGACTTGAAGCAGAGAAGATGTAAAAACACAAGCGATTTGCTTAATTAAGGTAGAAGGCCCATAATAAAAAACAACACTTTCTAGACATACGAAATCCATCAAATTACACACACTTGTAAATACCCTTCACATAAGTTGATTCGCCGTGCCGGATTTCAAGATTATGCTTCAAGAAGAAAATAATTTACAAATATCATTTATATTCATATGCAAGGGGGGTAATTTGAACATTTTTGTCAAATAGTTTCATAAGTATGCATGAATTCAAAATTCTAAACGGTTCATAATGCTTTTAAAAAATGTTTATTTTGTAGACATAGTTTTTCATAAAGTACAATATCTTAGAAACATTTTGAGCATTGTTTGCACTCTGGCCGTTGGGGCTTTTGGCTGTAACCCTTATCTAAAACCCTTAACCCTATCATTTTTTTCATTCAAATTTACAATACTTATTTGGTCATATTTTTATTGAATATTGTCCTACAGATGTCTAAATGGTACCAAATGAAAGCTTATGACTTGCTCTTTCATTTGAAGTTATTTTATGCAAATTAGCTCATTTGCATATTCATGAATATTAATGATTTCCCTTAAAATTTCTATTTTTTGGCGAAAATTTGATAAATACTTTCTTAAAAAAGGCATTTTTGTTTAAGGGGAATTTTGTAAACATAGTTTATCAGTAAGAACATTCTATTAGAAACATTTTTAGCCTTGTTTGCACTCTGGCGGTTGGGGCTTTTCGGCGTGACCCTTATCTAAATCCTTAACCCTACCAAATTGTTCATTCAAATTTTGAAAATGACTTTGGTCATATCTTGGTATCTTCGTTGAATATTTACACACAGATGTCAGAATGGTATCAAATGAAAGCTTATGACTTGCTCTTTCATTTTAAGATATGTTATGCAAATTAGCTCATTTGCATATTCATGAATATTAATTATATTTCCTAAAATTGCGATTTTCGACCAAAATCTGGTAAATACTTTCCAGAACAAGACATTTTTGTGCAGGGGAATTGTGTAAACATAACTAATCTTAAAGAAAATCATATAAGAAACATTTTGAGCGATGTTTGCACTTTGGCTGTTGGGGCATTTGGCCAAAACCCTTATCTAAACCCTTAACCCTATAAAATTGTTCAGTCATTTCAAAACTTTTTTACCATATCTTGGTTGAATATTGACCTACAGATGTAAGAATGGTATCAAATGAAATCTTATGACTGTCCCAATAATTTGCCATTTTTTTTTACAAATTATCTCATTTGCATATTCATGAATATTAATGACATTACTTAAAACTGACCTTTTTTAGCGGGTATTTGGTAAATACTTTCAAAAACATTGTGTTTCTACTCAAAGGGAATCATGTAAACATAGTTTATCTTAAAGAACATTTTATTAGAAACATTTTGAGCAATGTTTGCAATCTGGCGGTTGGGGCTTTTGGCCGTGACCCTTATCTAAACCCTTAACCCCATCAATTTTTCATTTGAATTTTCAAAACGTTTTTGGTCATAGCTTGATTGAATATTGATCTACATATATAAGAATGGCATCAAATGAAAGCTAATGACTTTTTCTTTAATTTGCAGTTATTTTATGCAAATTTGCTCATTTGCATATGCATGTATATTAACGGTTTATCTACAAATTGTGATTGTTTTCAAGTTAAATACCTACCAAAAGGTGGGATTTTTTCTTTCTCATGAGTTTTTAACCATCTGATATCCATGTTCACTCTTTTAACAACACATAAGCCTTGTTTGAGATCTATTTGGTGTTTTGTTTGGAAGTTACTGCGATTTTAAAGTATGCAACCCATCATATTTTGTTCCTATAAATCTTATTATCAATGTATGTATTTAGTTTCCAATTGATTTTTTAAATCTTTATTGTTTAAGTGCAAATAAGTTTAATTGATTCCATGTATTGTACTGGTGTTATTGCTTATATCTAGTTTAGTTGACAGAATGTTATCCTTTGATGAATCCAAAATTGCCTCAAAATTATTAAGTACCAAATTATTATTATTAAGTACCAAATTTATATAGCGCTTTTATCATACGAAAGTACGTTCAAAAGCGCTTTACAGACATAAAACATAAAATCTACTAAAAAAATAAATCATACTAATAAGAAATGTCATACATACGTTATAAGAATTATATGAGTATAAAAATGAATGAACCGTGAAAGACGATACACATAAAAACAAATAAGTCTTTAAGTATTTCTTAAAACATGAAACTGTAGAAGCAGCTCTTATTTCGGATGGGAGAGAATTCCATAGTACTGGAGCAGCACTCATAAAACTGCGGTCTCCATACGTTTTAGTACGGAGTTTCGGTACTACAAGTGTTGTGCCATTTGACCCGGATCTAAGTTCACGGGATGGTTTGTGTATCGTTAAACGTGATGTGATATAATTATTCTGGGGCTTGTCCATGGAGAGCTTTAAATGTATAATTCAGTATCTTAAATTGAATTCTGTGCTCTACAGGTATCCAATGCAACTCTTTCAGTACTGGTGTTATATGATGACGTCTCGGTGATCTGGTGATAATACGAGCTGAAGTATTTTGGACTACCTGTAACTTGTTCAGGGTTTTTTGGGGGGTATTCCAAAAAGTAAAGAATTGCAGTAATCCAACCGCGATGTAACCAAAGAGTTAACAAGAGACTGTCGGAACTGTCAACTTTAATTGACATGTTTTCTATTTCATTCGAATGTTTTTTGGGTGCAAAGACAATAAGTTCAGTTTTATCTGCGTTGAGCTTGAGCATGTTATGGTTCATCCAATCAGTGATTTCGTTCAAACATAACTCAACACGCCGGACAGCTTCGTCCCTCGAAACATTGTTATTAGGTTTAAATGAGAGGTAAAGCTGAGAGTCGTCCGCATAGAAAAATTAGAAATGATGTTCAATGTCATGCTTTCTGCAGACCATACCGACTGGCTTTGTATACATGACATAATTCTTAGGCCCAAGCACAGAACCTTTGGGAACACTGTATTTCATGAGTACTGGGTCTGATAAAACACCGTTTATATAAACAGATTGATGTCTGTCTGTTAGATATGACTTCATCCAGGCAAGAGGCTTACCGGAGATATGAAAGTCATGTTCTAAACGACGAAGAAGAATGGCATGGTCTATTGTGTCAAAAGCTGCCGACAGATCAAGCAGTACAAGAACCGTGATATTGCCCATATCTAATGATTTCAATATGTCATTTTGAACTTTTAATAGAGCAGTTTCGGTTGAATGAAATTTTCTATATGCAGACTGGTGAAGTTCATGTAATTTATTATCGGACAAGTGTTGTTCTATTTGAACGTCTACGACCTTTTCGAGCACTTTTGAGATGAAAGGTAAATTTGAATCAGGTCGATAGTTCTTCAGTTCATTCTTGTCTAAACCGGGTTTCTTTAACAACGGTTTGACATGCGAACTTTTAAACAATCTAGGCACATAAATTATGATGACTCCAATGATAAATTCACTAGCTTTGTAATTAGCTCAGCAAGATCATCAATGCAGAGTTTAAGAAGCCATGTAGGGATTGGATCTAGCTCACAATTTTGTTTGGAGATTTAAGTATGATGCGCTTTACATCCTCCAGGGCAACCGGTCGAAAATTCGTTAGAATATTGGGTAATGACCGTTCAATGTCTGATGATTCTGGCGGTGGTAATGACGGTGTACTCGAATTTATTCCATTTCGTATGGTCTCAACTTTATTGACGAAGAAATCACTGAATTTCTGAACTAGGGATTGAGTAGATGTATCAGATGGCAAAATAACGTCGTTTGATGCCCCAAGAAGGTGGTTAGTTACTTTAAATAACTTTTTCTGGTCACGTCCACAAGACTCAATCTTCTCTAAGTAATGTGCTCTTTTTGTTGATTTTAGAAGTTTATTTACAATTTAACTCTGGTTTCGGTACATTTCATGGTGTATGGCTAGATTGCTCTTACGCCACCGACGCTCAAGTTTTCGTTTAAGGTGTTTGGCATCATGAAGATCCTGTGTATACCACGGACACCCATGTCTCAATACAATAGTTTTAGTAAGTAAAGGAGCATGTCTATCAACAAGTGATTGCAATTCATTGGTATAGGCATCCAGTAAAGTATCCATGTCATTCGATTTCAAAGCACAACGCAATATTTTTTATTCAGAGATATCTTGTTTAAAACTATCGACATTATAGAGCCAAGACGTATGTACGAAACAGTTTTGCAAATCGGGCTAGGCCTTGTTGCCTGTACGCTAAATTCTAACGCGTAATGATCACAGAAAGCATTGCCGTTCTGGTCAGAAATCCCTGGGTCAGTGACTGCTACGTCGGAAAGAGTATTATAAAGAGTAAAATAAGACTTTGAACATAAACATTTCATCAAATGCCATATAATGAATACAAAAGGTGTCTAACCTGCAGGACTTTATCCTAATACAAATATAAAACTAATTATTTCAATTATTTTTGTATTTTTTATGGCTGAATAGAGATCCTGGAATGTAGACAAATTGCATACATATAGCAGGATAACATTGTTAAGCAATTATCAAGTCCCATTTTTTGCCATACACATGGAGAAAACAGCATGATTTTGTTCAATCTGGAGAGCCCTTCCTTGTGTATTCCTCATAGCCAAGTCAATTTGTTGGCCGTAAGTGCATTTGATATGTGGCTGACAGATCAGGGACACTGGTGTTACCATTCCTTTATGCTCTATTGAGGTAGTGCAACTTCAGATGATTTAAGCTTGGGTGCCATATGTAAAGCCTATGTATCAGATGCATAAATCAAGAAATGTACTCGCAGTACGTATGTAGCTAGAGTACAGACAATAACCGATTGTGATCAAAAGATTATTGCAGTTATTTATAATGCATTTATTTGTCTGTATCAGATCAGAACAGATGTGAACTGTGAACTGATCCATACTACCGACAGCCCATGCTGAATGTACATTCAAATTCTTCCGAACCTATACATATGTCTTATATGTGCTTTCAGCATAGTATAACCTCACAATGGATTGAAAATAGTTCCCTTGCGATACATATACAATATCTTTCAATATGGCATATGTTTTCAAGGATGGAATTAGATAGCCATAGATATTTTCAGTTCAATTCTTTCCTGATATTTATATGCTACAACTAAAACTTGGTTTAGATCAGCATATGAAATCCCATATTAAGACACTTACTTTTTGCACTGTTTTAGGACAATTTGACCAAAAACATTACACTTGGTGGCAATCTTGGAATTACTTACACTCTGGGAGTTTGGCTAGGTTATCATAATGGAAACCAACATAGATCAACACTAGAATGTCTATCTAATGCAAAGAACCATCAGCATTTATTGTACTAAACATAACAGAGTTACCATGTACTTAACATTACAGGGTTACTATATAACACATACTTTAGCACTATCAAATGGAATACATTTTATGGATTTTCCACAATAAATGTGGTTTTATCCCAAACATTTAAAGAATCAATAATATTCATGAATAAGCAAATGAGCAAATTGCCAATATACAAGCAATTCACTAGATTTCATTTGATACCATTATAACGTTTGTATGTCAATTTTTGATCAAGATATGACCAAAAACATATTGAAAATTTTAATGAACAATTTGATAGGGTTAAGGGTTTAGATAAGGTGTTTTGCCAAAAGCTCCGACTACCACAGTGCAAACATCGCTTATAATGTTATTTATATAATGTTCTTTAAGATAAATCATGTTTGCATAATTCCCCCTGAACAAAAACGCCTTGTTTCTGAAAGTATTTTCTGAAAGTATTTAACAGGTTTTCGCTGAAAAATCACAATTTTAAGGAAATCATTATTCTCATGAATATGCAAATGAACTAATTTGCATAGAAAATAATAGCACGTGAAAGAGACATCCATAAGCTTTCATTTGATACCGTAGTGACATCTGTAGGTCAATATTCAATCAAGCTGTGACCGTAAACGTTTTGAAAATTCAAATGAAAAATTTGATGGGGTTAAGGGTTTAGAAAAGGGTCACGGCCAAAAGCCCTAACCGCCAGATTGCAAACATTGCTCAAAATGTTTCTAATAAAATGTTCTTTAAGATTAACTATGTTTACATGATTCCCCTTGAGTAGAAACACAATGTTTTTGAAAGTATTTACCAAATACCCGCTAAAAAGGTCACAGTTTTAAGTAATGTCATTAATATTCATGAATATGCAAATGAGATAATTTGCATAAAATTTATAACAAATTATTGGGACAGTCATAAGCTTTCAATTGACACCATTCTTACATCTGTAGGTCAATATTCAACCAAGATATGATAAAAACGTTTTGAAATGACTGAACTATTTCATAGGGTTAAGGGTTTAGATAAGGGTTTTGGCCAAATGCCCCAACAGCCAAAGTGCAAACATCGCTCAAAATGTTTCTTACATGATTTTTATTAAGATTAATTATGTTTACACAATTCCCCTGCACAAGAATGTCTTGTTTTGGAAAGTATTTGCCAGAAATTATGTCGAAAATCGCAATTTTAGGAAATATAATTAATATTCATGAATATGCAAATGAGCTAATTTGCATAACATATCTTAAAATGAAAGAGCAAGTCATAAGCTTTCATTTGATACCATTCTGACATCTGTGTGTAAATATTCAACCAAGATATGACCAAAGTCATTTTCAAAATTTGAATGAACAATTTGGTAGGGTTAAGGGTCACGCCGAAAAGCCCCAACCGCCAGAGTGCAAACAAGGCTCAAAATGTTTCTAATAGAATGTTCTTACTGATAAACCATGTTTACAAAATCCCCCCTGGAAAGAAACGCATTGTTTTGGAAATTATTAACCAAATTTTAATACAAAATTGACAATCGTTTGGAAAATCATTAATATTCATGAATATGCAAATGAGCTAATTTGCATAAAATAACTACAAATGAAAGAGCAAGTCGTAAGCTTTCATTTGATGCCATATTGACATATGTAGGTCAAAATTCAATGAAGATATGACCAAATAAATGTTTGTTTATTTGAATAAAAAAATTAAAAGGGTTAAGGGTTTTAGATAAGGGTTACAGCCAAAAGCCCAACGGCCAGAGTGCAAACAACGCTCATCGTGTAGCATTTTCAGAAAATCATACCCTTCAAAATTCGCCCTGGGGGGCGTCCCGTTTTAAGGTCAATTTAGGTTGTAAAACAACAACGACAATGCCGAAAGAACGGTTACGAAAAAACGCTGGATTTGTATGATATTATTTTGGAAAGAGAAATTACACAAAACACACGCGATTTTTCGGTGTGAACGCTTCCCAAAAGTCACGTGGGCTACTCGTCGTGCTTTTGCTTAAAACTAAAATTGCTCGTGTTTTTTTTTTCTTTTTTCTTTTCTTACAGTGAACAATTGTCCAGAAGCCGACACAGAGTATCTATGCGAAGCCTATAACAATCCGGCTTATTGCCCACTTTTCTCCAACTTTCCGATCGACTGCCCGGTTCTGTGTGAAACCTGCCCATGTAAGTAAATCACTGGCAGGAGAAACAAGAGCCGTCATAAACGGATTACGCTCCTCGAATAAGTGTTTGTCACAAAATAAAAACTATCATACATTAAGCCCCCTTTTTCCATGACAGATTTTTGTACACACATTATTTGTAGAATATGGTCTAGAATCTAGAACATCTCATTTATCACCTAAGCACAAAATTTCATTAAATTCTGCCCATTGGATGAAGAGAAATTAGAGAAAATCTAATGTTTACATTAAGGCCCCTTTTTCCATGACGCAGCCTCAAATTGAAAACGGAGACTAAGGTCCCTAGGGATTATCCTAGGGAGTTCACATGTGAAGTTTCATTGAATTTGGTCTAACGATTGCTGAGATATCGCTGTGGACGGACGGACACACGGACAGACGGACGGACAGCGTGGCGACTATATGCTACCCCGAAATTTTTTCGGGGAGCATAAAAATGCGTGATTTGAGCCTGAATAGGGAACGATTTTATCCAGTTAACCGTGACGTATTTCGGACAAACATTAGCATTTCCGTGGGTGTTGTTATAAAATCTCGTAACTACGGCTTGATTCAAGCCGTAGTTACGAGATTCTATAACAACACTGTATGTTTGGCACAAAATTCCTCGCTATTTACGGCCCGTAGGAACAACAGGGGCTAATGGGGGTGCTAGGAGAGTATTTATGTTTTTTCAAAATGCATAATTTAATAATAACACACCCTTTGATGTTGGTACTAATTACTAATTAGAGTCATCTAATCTATTATAGCCTATATGCATACCCACAAAAAAGGATTTCGATTTTATTCGATAGCAGTCTAAAATGCACAGCTGCTAAATTATTATTGAATCATTTGACTATCTGGCTCAATTTGATCATGTTTGTACTTATCGTTTGAGAACATCTTTCTCCATATTTAGACCTTTAATATAGGCCTACGTGTAATGTCAATTTGAAAAGACATTTATATCACAAAATCATACTGACTACATTTTACTGTTAGCAATCATTTTAAAAAAAAAACCATTAGGGATAATGATGGCTAACTCTTGGTCCGAATGGGCTGGTGTAATTTTTGTACAATTCGCAGAAATTTGGACTGTTTCTGTTTGGAAGCTCCTCTAGACGACAATTTGGATTTTGGATAACATGTGATTTATGTAGAAAATAACCAGGAAAATATTAAGGCAAAAGGAGAAAATGCTGATTATCAGCATTTTCTTCTTTTACCACAATGAGTTCCAAATCATTTTCTGTTAGGGACGTCAAATCCAGGTATTGTTTGGGAAATGGTTAAAATAATCAATTTTTGTTTTCATTTTCTATTTACAAGTTATAATAATAACTTATATGATTGTGACCCGTCACGCTAAAATGGACCTTATCCGAACTCCAAAAATCCAAATTTTGACAAACTTGTTAAACTCGGCACAGGTCAACTAGATCCAATATGCGAAAAAAGGACATATAGTAAGATAGGAAAATCATTCCGGATTTAGAATATTACATAAAAGTGAAAAAGCGTGGACTGCGCAGACTGACTAGGGTCGACATTTTTCACACATCCGATAAGGTCCCTTTTAGCGCGATGGGTCATATATATAAATCGTTTTCTTTCAGATTCGGAAACGGGTTACACATCAAAATAGAGGCTTACGTTTTCAAAAGATCGAACAGACAGACGAACGGACTACAGCAATTTGATCTGGAGATAAAATATACAGCCTTATTATAAAGCTGTCGACTACAACTTCTGTAAACAGAATAAATAGCATCTAAAAATTCAAAAAAAAAAAAACATTCTTCTTTATCATTTCTCACCCGATTAACCCTTTCCAAAACAGGGGCCGCGGCCTAAGCGCAGTTAGTAGCGCATCTGCCTCTCACTGGAGAGGTCCTGGGTTTGATACCCGGCCGCGGCAAATGTCCTTTCTGACACAATGTCACCCATCAATGGTTTGATATCGTGAACCTACTTGTATGTGGACAAGCAGCTGGAGGCTCGGTAAGGGGGCTGTGGTAGTACTGGTATGAGAAACAACAGGATTCCATGAATAGGTGCTCCAGTCGCCGCGATATGACCATAGAAGTTGAAAACGGCGTAAAACCCCAAAGAACCTGAGCAAACTTTCTAAAACAACAACATTTGTGAGTAGTCTAATTTGAAAGGGAATGAAGAAGACATTTAATTCATCAATGATTGAAATATGTTTGTTATATCTAAAATAACATCGATTGAAAAAGAGAAATTGCTGATTATCTTGATGTTTTCCCAAGCCATTTATAAAAGAGGCTTCAAAACTAGATTTGGTTTGGAAAATAGTTAGACAAAATTGCAACGTACGCCACCAAATGTTCGACTGCTTCAGTCTGTTTGATTAATGTCAGAATAATTGCACGCTTTCTTTGAAGTCTGCCATTGACAATTAAGTTAGCTATAGGTAACAAAAATACGTCGGTTTTCATCGCAAACCTCGTAACTGCAGCTTGTTCTAAGCTGCAGATACGAGGTTTTCGTTGAAAAGCAAAGAATTTCTTTTGTTTAGCTTATTTATCTATCAATTTATTTTTGTAGAAGATTTTTTTCAGATTTTTTGCCCTTTCCCGAAAAACGGCAACAATTTGGATCATCCCATTTTGAAAGAAGCTGCAGACGACAAAATGAAAAATTAAAGCTAGTATTCGTGCATATCATAGCACATAAAATATTGAGGCAAAGGGAGGAAATGCCAAATTTTATTCCAAACCATTTTGTTCTAAGTTGGGGCGTCAAAATCAAGTCTTGTTTTGAAAAGGACTGAGGAAATATTACAAATGACCATGCAATGGTCCAAACTTTTAGCTTTTCAGTTTAAGGTCTCTTTCAACTCTTATGGTTATTTTGTGGCATTTTGAGCACCTTACCATGAATTCCTGTACCAGTACTACCACAACATTTTTACCTGGATTATTAACCCTTTCCCAAACAAGACCTGGTTTTGACGTCCCTAATTGAATAAGCTTGGGAAAACATTGAGGCAAAAGAAGAAACTGCTGATAACCAGCAGTTTCTCCTTTTGTCACAATATTTTCCATACCATATTTTACACAAATCCATCTTTAATAGCCAGTGACGGATCCAGGATTTCTGAAAGGGGGGTTCGAATTTACAATTAGGGGGTTCGTTTTCCTATCATTATACAATTTTGACTAAATTTATGCAGGAAAATGAAATAATAAGGCTTCAGAGGGGGGTTCGTTTGAACCCCCCGAACCCCTCGTGGATCCGCCACTGATAACATCTATTTTGTCATTTGTGGTAGTTTTGAAGTGGATCACCCTAAAATTTTGCCGTTTGGGAAAGGGTTAAAACGGTAGTTGGCAGTTTTGTAATAAAGAATGTTTGTCTCAGCCTGGGATCGAACCCGGGACCTAAATGCACAAAGAAACGAATAATGTTCAGTGATTTTGTTACAGATTTATGCAGAAGAGTCCACTTGTTCCCAAAACAATGAGTCCAATATTGAAACATGGACGTTTTTGAAAGACAACATCGATTGCACATTGAAAATGTTAGCATTCTGGGACTCACTGAATATTTTTAAATGAGTCCTGCGAAAAAATGTGAGTCAGGGACTCGGGACTCGCAGGTAACAAACTCCCTGAATGTTAAAATGAAAATTAGATGTAAAAATTGCTTACAGAGTAACTGTAAGGATTTGTCCTTTTTCCACCCAGTATTTTCTTTACAACATAACCAGCATGCAGAATCAACAGGGGACGATTTTATCAAGTAAACAGTGACGTGATTTCGGACAAACAATAGGACATGTATTTCGTAGGTGTTGTTATAAAAATCTCGTAAATACGGCTTGATTCAAGCCGTATTTACGAGATCTTATAACGACACAGCTATTTCATCAAAACAGTGCGATAAACCCAGTCTATTTTAGCACAAAATTCATTGGTATTATTTTCATTGCCATTAAGCCTTTCCCAAAGAGTGACGACTTTTGACCTCCCCCCCCCTCCCCTCTATGATACAAGCTTTTGAAAACAATGTCAATTTTTCAAAAGAAAATTGTTTGTGACTAGCATATTGTCGTTTTTCAACAAAGACTTTGTAACTACAGTCGAAAAGCATTGATATTCTTCATTCGCACAGTTTTTCTGCCAAGAAAGACAAACAAGTTTCAGAGCAATAGCATTAGAAGAAACAGAAATTTGACAAACTTGCTCGTAAAAACTTAACCAAAGCATTACGCGGACGCCAAAGCCGACGCCGACACCCGTGTGACTTGTACACCACCATGCTACGAATAGTCGTGCTAAAAATATCCAAATTTCCCTCACTTGAAATTGTGGTCTGCAAAATCTTTGAATTTAGACCAGTATGAAATTGTGCCGTTATGTAATGGGTCAATTTTGTCGTCTACAATGGCGTCGCGTTTCTTAAACCCCTTAAAAGAACGCTCCACATCAAAGCAGAGAGGTTTATGTTGTAAACTAAAGAAAGTTTAAGCACATAACATAGTGTAAACCAAACGATTTTAGCCAAAATTGTCCAAATTCGCTAAAAAAACAAACAAACAAAAAAAGCACAATTAACAATTAACGCACGAGTTCCGTAGACGTACATGAAGTCGCAACTGCCCAAACTTAAGCTTCCCCAATATATTTCCAAATTTGAAATTCGCATCCAAAAAGATTGTTTCGATTTTTACTTATTTTCTTGTAAAACACTCATACGTACGTGCGCATTCTTGCATTTCCAGAGCTGGTTTTGTCATCAGAACAAGATTTTCTTTCTTCCTTTTTTTCATCTAAGGATCAAAGCTGCTTTTAAGCAAATCTGGACCAAATATTCGCCAAAGTCGAACGAAATAGTTACATGTGCACGTATAACCTTTTCGAAACTCTATCATATGAAATGAATGAATGATATAAGTGAGACATTGAAGTGCAAAACCGTTTTTCGAAATTTCAATGCAAAATAATCGAAGCGAGGTCAAAAGTAGGCCTAACGCTGATAGTGCAACAGATACATAGCCTACATATATACTAATGGAAAAAAGTAACTGTGCAGGCTTATTTTCTTATTTATTATGTAAATATACGACATATAGACAAGTAATATCTCTCACCATTGTCCACAAGAGACGCTTGTTAACGAAATGTCGAATGCCACCGACTGCACATGCACGGACGTCCGACGTTAACGTCCCTTTCGTTTGAGTGTTTTGTTGTACTGCGTTTTACCTAAGTGAGGTTGAAATTTGTTTTTATGGCGAAACTGTCGTTAACTTGCTTGTTGTTCAGAAAAACATGTAAATTTGTTTTATTGAACAGAAAACAACGCGATGCGTTTATCCAAAGATGCCGTTAATGCATGATTTAGACAGTAGCCCCCTAATGTCAGAGCAATAGGTCGCCAGGCGTTTTGGCTTGCATAGAAACATCAAATAGGCACTTTTGAGGCAATTTCAACAATTTAGAAACACAAGTAACTTGCCACATTCGATACGTCGACGCGTTACGTCATTCCGACAAGTCAACCATAATCGGAACAGCCACCAGTGAAATCGATTGTTGTCGGCAAAAGTTACAGCTAGGTTGATTCCAGAGTTGAGTTCTATCAGCAGAAGGCCTGTTAGAGATCGGTAAATGGAGCGCTACATCCGTCTTAGACGTACTCCGATGCGTCTAATCTTGCTATGACGTCGTCGATGACATCGTTTACATTGGCTTAGACAACATCTACCCTTTCGTAAGATCGATTGTAACAAGATATTGTTTATTGGCGTGTCTCGATCTCATCTGTACAGTCCGATGTTCGAGCTCGCATTCATAAACGCGTTGGGGAACGTCATATGGATTCATGCTTTATTCAACGTCAGCGCTTGACTAGTTGGCTCCGTTAATGGTTAACATCTCAAGAAGAACCTTTAAAGAGCCGTTTGTGACGGTTTAGCTGTCCCGTTGCTGCAGAGCAATATCGGTGTCAAAAGTGTTCACACTCGAAAATGGCTTGTGAACTTGAATTTTAACCCTAACCACTTTCCAAGCTTGTTACGGTGATAACGAGTGGGGTAACAAACTGACACTCGTTGAAATTTAAAGTTTAAACGTTCTTTTTCTAAAATTGTAAAATTTGATTCATTTTACTTATGTATTTAAAATGTTATATAGAAAGGAAATGTGCACAGTTACTTTTTCCGTTAGTATATTTAACCCATTCCCAAACATTGACGTTTTGATGCCCTTAGACGAAGGCTTTAAACAACATTTTGGAAAATGAAGAAATTGCTTGTGACAAGCAATTTCTTTTTTTTTTTTTTTTTTTTTTTTTTTCCACAAGGTTTTCTACCAAATACATCGTAAAATTCAAAATAACATTCACTAGAAATTATCGTCTGCATCATCTTCGAATTTGGAATAGTCCAAAATTTGCCATCTGATAATGGGTTAGCCTAAATCACATCACAATCGTGTTGGGTTTTAGTCGTCTACTAACGTTTTTATTTTGACCGGATTTCCATAAAATTCGGCAAATTGCGTCGTATTTTCGGCTGGTTCTATTTATGAGAGGCAGTCTGTTACTTATTCAAAGGTCACCAGCACACAAGTTTTGCATTCCAATCCTTTTCCCCCCTTTTTTCTCTTTCATTTTTGCAATTTGACCATGTGCGTTGTTGCAGCTTTAAATATCGTCTATTATAGGAGCGCTGTTGTAATTATGTACGTCATATGTTTTTGTGTTAAACGAAATCCTAGCCGTGTCAATTTTGTTACAAAAACACCAAACAAAAAACAACAACTTTGGAATGTTCCAATTTGAAAGCTGTAGCAGACTATGATTAGCCTATAGCAAAGAAAATAAAATGATAAGTTAAAGGTAGAAATTACTGGCTTATGGCTACTCTTTTATTCTTTTATCTCCATGCTTTCCCAAAACGTTTGCTCTCAGGGACATTAACACCGCCGTCCACCATTAATAGTTATTAAAAACACGCATGATCTCTCCCCCCCCCCCCCCCCCCTCTTCTCTCTCTCTCACACACAAACACACACACTGACAGTCACACTTTCATGCACGCTTCCCTTACATCATCTCTCACATCATCGCTCAAATGTCACTACACCTTCACCATCACTCACACCCTCACCACACTCTTCCTCCCTCACACTCACCACACTCTTCCCTCTCACACCCTCACCACACTCTTCCTCTCTCACACCCTCACCACACTCTTCCTCCCTCACACCTTCACCATCACTCACACCCTCACCACACTCTTCCTCCCTCACACTCACCACACTCTTCCCTCTCACACCCTCACCACACTCTTCCTCTCTCACACCCTCACCACACTCTTTCTCTCTCACACCTTCACCATCACTCACACCCTCACCACACTCTTCCTCCCTCACACCCTCACCACACTCTTCCCTCTCACACCCTCACCACACTCTTCCTCTCTCACACCCTCACCACACTCTTCCTCTCTCACACCCTCACCACACTCTTCCTCTCTCACACCCTCACCACACTCTTCCTCCCTCACACCCTCACCACACTCTTCCTCCCTCACACCCTCACCACACTCTTCCCTCTCACACCCTCACCACACTCTTCCTCTCTCACACCCTCACCACACTCGTCCTCTCTCACACCCTCACCACACTCTTCCTCCCTCACACCCTCACTACACTCTTCCCCTCTCACACCATCATTACACTCTTCCTCCCTCACACCCTCACTACACTCTTCCCCTCTCACACCCTCACCACACTCTTCCTCCCTCACACCCTCGCTACACTCTTCCCCTCTCACACCATCATTACACTCTTCCTCCCTCACACCCTCACTACACTCTTCCCCTCTCACACCCTCACCACACTCTTCCTCCCTCACACCCTCACTACACTCTTCCCCTCTCACACCATCATTACACTCTTCCTCCCTCACACCCTCACTACACTCTTCCCCTCTCACACCCTCACTACACTCTTCCCCTCTCACACCATCATTACACTCTTCCTCCCTCACACCCTCACCACACTCGTCCCCTCTCACACCCTCACCACACTCTTCCTCCCTCACACCCTCACTACACTCTTCCCCTCTCACACCATCATTACACTCTTCCTCTCTCACTCCTCCTCTCTCACACTCTTACCACACTGTTCCTCTCTCACACCATCACCGCACACTTCCTCTCTCACACCCTCACCACACTCTTCCTCTCTCACACCCTCACCACACTCTTCATCTCTCACACCCTCACCACACTGTTCCTCTCTCATACCTTCATCAAACTCTTCCTCCCTCACACCTTCACCATCACTCACACCCTCACCACACCCTTCCTCCCTCACACCCTCACCACACTCTTCCTCTCTCACACCCTCACCACACTCTTCCTCTCTCACACCCTCACCACACACTTCCTCTCTCACACCCTCACCACACCCTTCCTCTCTCACACCCTCACCACACACTTCCTCTCTCAAACCCTCACCACACTCTTCCTCCCTCACACCCTCACCACACTCTTCCTCCCTCACACCCTCACCACACCCTTCCTCTCTCACACTCTTCCTCCCTCACACCCTCACCACACTCTTCCTCTCTCACACCCTCACCACACTCTTCCTCTCTCACACTCTTCCTCTCTCACACCCTTCCTCTCTCACACCCTCACCACACTCTTTCTCTCTCACACCCTCACCACACTCTTCCTCTCTCACACCCTCATCACACTCTTCCCCTCTCACACCCTCATCACACTCTTCCCCTCTCACACTCTTCCCCTCTCACACCGTCACCACACTCTTCCTCTCTCACACCCTCACCACAGTCTTCCTCTTCCTCTCTCACCACATTCTTCCTCTCTCACCACACTATTCCCCTCTCTCACACCCTTCCTCTCTCACACCCTCACCACACCCTTCCTCTCTCACACCCTCACCACACCCTTCCTCTCTCACACCCTCACCACACTCTTCCTCTCTCACACCCTCATCACACTCTTCCCCTCTCACACCCTCATCACACTCTTCCCCTCTCACACTCTTCCCCTCTCACACCGTCACCACACTCTTCCTCTCTCACACCCTCACCACAGTCTTCCTCTTCCTCTCTCACCACATTCTTCCTCTCTCACCACACTATTCCCCTCTCTCACCCCCTTCCTCTCTCACACCCTCACCACACCCTTCCTCCCTCACACCCTCACCACACCCTTCCTCTCTCACACCCTCACCACACCGTTCCTCTCTCACACCCTCACCACACTCTTCCTCTCTCACACCCTCACCACACTCTTCCTCCCTCACACCCTCACCACACCCTTCCTCTCTCACACCCTCACCACATTCTTCCTCTCCCACACCCTCTTCCTCTCTCACACCCTCACCACACCCTTCCTCTCTCACACTCTTCCTCTCTCACACCCTCACCACACCCTTCCTCTCTCACACCCTCACCACATTCTTCCTCTCCCACACCCTCTTCCTCTCTCACACCCTCACCACACCCTTCCTCTCTCACACTCTTCCTCCCTCACACCCTTCCTCTCTCACACACTCACCACACCCTTCCTCTCTCACACCCTCACCACACTCTTCCTCTCTCACACCCTCACCACACACTTCCTCTCTCACACCCTCACCACACTCTTCCCCTCTCACACCCTCACCACACTATTCCCCTCTCTCACACCCTTCCTCTCTCACACCCTCACCACACTCTTCCTCTCTCACACCCTCACCACACACTTCCTCTCTCACACCCTCACCACAATCTTCCTCTCTCACACCCTCACCACACCCTTCCTCCCTCACACCCTCACCACACCCTTCCTCTCTCACACCCTCACCACATTCTTCCTCTCTCACACACTCTTCCTCTCTCACACACCCTTCCTCTCTCACACCCTCACCACACCCTTCCTCTCTCACATCCTCACCACACTCTTCCTCTCTCACACCCTCACCACATTCTTCCTCTCTCACACACTCTTCCTCTCTCACACCCTCACCACAGTCTTCCTCTCTCACACACCCTTCCTCTCTCACACCCTCACCACACCCTTCCTCTCTCACACCCTCACCACACATTTCCTCTCTCACACCCTCACCACACTCTTCCTCTCTCACACCCTCACCACACCCTTCCTCTCTCACACCCTTCCTCTCTCACACCCTCACCACACCCTTCCTCTCTCACACCCTCACCACACCCTTCCTCTCTCACACCCTCACCACACCCTTCCTCTCTCACACCCTCACCACACTCTTCCTCTCTCACACCCTCACCACACCCTTCCTCTCTCACACCCTCACCACACCCTTCCTCTCTCACACCCTCACCACACCCTTCCTCTCTCACACCCTCACCACACTCTTCCTCTCTCACACCCTCACCACACTCTTCCTCCCTCACACCCTCACCACACCCTTCCTCTCTCACACCCTCACCACATTCTTCCTCTCCCACACCCTCTTCCTCTCTCACACCCTCACCACACCCTTCCTCTCTCACACCCTTCCTCTCTCACACCCTCACCACACCCTTCCTCTCTCACACCCTCACCACACTCTTCCTCTCTCACACCCTCACCGCACTCTTCCTCTCTCACACCATCACCACACTCTTCCTCTCTCACACCCTCACCACACCCTTCCTCTCTCACACCCTCACCACACCCTTCCTCTCTCACACCCTCACCACACCCTTCCTCTCTCACACCCTCACTTCACCCTTCCTCTCTCACACCCTCTTCCTCTCTCACACCCTCACCACACTCTTCCTCTCTCACACCCTCACCACAATCTTCCTCTCTCACACCCTCACCACACTCTTTCTTCCTCACACCCTCACCACACCCTTCCTCTCTCACACCCTCACCACACCCTTCCTCTCTCACACCCTCTTCCTCTCTCACCACATTCTTCCTCTCCCACCACACTATTCCCCTCCCTCACACCCTTCCTCTCTCACACCCTCACCACATTCTTCCTCCCTCACACCCTCACCACACCCTTCCTCTCTCACACCCTTCCTCTCTCACACCCTCACCACACTCTTCCTCTCTCACACCCTCACCACACCCTTCCTCTCTCACACCCTTCCTCTCTCACACCCTCACCACACCCTTCCTCTCTCACACCCTCACCACACCCTTCCTCTCTCACACCCTCACCACACCCTTCCTCTCTCACACCCTCACCACACCCTTCCTCTCTCACACCCTCACCACACTCTTCCTCCCTCACACCCTCACCACACCCTTCCTCTCTCACACCCTCACCACATTCTTCCTCTCCCACACCCTCTTCCTCTCTCACACCCTCACCACACCCTTCCTCTCTCACACCCTTCCTCTCTCACACCCTCACCACACCCTTCCTCTCTCACACCCTCACCACACTCTTCCTCTCTCACACCCTCACCACACTCTTCCTCTCTCACACCATCACCACACTCTTCCTCTCTCACACCCTCACCACACCCTTCCTCTCTCACACCCTCACCACACCCTTCCTCTCTCACACCCTCACCACACTCTTCCTCTCTCACACCCTCACCGCACTCTTCCTCTCTCACACCATCACCACACTCTTCCTCTCTCACACCCTCACCACACCCTTCCTCTCTCACACCCTCACCACACCCTTCCTCTCTCACACCCTCACCACACCCTTCCTCTCTCCCACCCTCTTCCTCTCTCACACCCTCACCACACTCTTCCTCTCTCACACCCTCACCACAATCTTCCTCTCTCACACCCTCACCACACTCTTCCTCCCTCACACCCTCACCACACCCTTTCTCTCTCACACCCTCACCACACCCTTCCTCTCTCACACCCTCTTCCTCTCTCACCACATTCTTCCTCTCTCACCACACTATTCCCCTCCCTCACACCCTCTTCCTCTCTCACACCCTCACCACACTCTTCCTCTCTCACACCCTCACCACATTCTTCCTCTCTCACACACTCTTCCTCTCTCACACCCTCACTACACTCTTCCTCTCTCACACCCTCACCACACCCTTCCTCTCTCACACCCTCACCACACTCTTCCTCTCTCACACCCTCACCACACCCTTCCTCTCTCACATCCTCACCACATTCTTCCTCTCTCACACCCTCACCACACTCTTCCTCTCTCACACCCTCACCACAATCTTCCTCTCTCACACCCTCACCACACTCTTCCTCCCTCACACCCTCACCACACCCTTCCTCTCTCACACCCTCACCACACCCTTCCTCTCTCACACCCTCTTCCTCTCTCACCACATTCTTCCTCTCTCACCACACTATTCCCCTCCCTCACACCCTCTTCCTCTCTCACACCCTCACCACACTCTTCCTCTCTCACACCCTCACCACACCCTTCCTCTCTCACACCCTCACCACATCCTTCCTCTCTCACACCCTCACCACACTCTTCCTCTCTCACACCCTCACCACACTCTTCCTCTCTCACACACTCTTCCTCTCTCACACCCTCACCACACTCTTCCTCTCTCACATCCTCACCACACCCTTCCTCTCTCACACCCTCACTACACTCTTCCTCTCTCACACACCCTTCCTCTCTCACACCCTCACCACACCCTTCCTCTCTCACACCCTCACCACATTCTTCCTCTCTCACACACTCTTCCTCTCTCACACCCTCACCACACTCTTCCTCTCTCACATCCTCACAACACTCTTCCTCTCTCACACCCTCACCACACCCTTCCTCTCTCACATCCTCACCACACCCTTCCTCTCTCACATCCTCACCACACTCTTCCTCTCTCACACCCTCACCGCACTCTTCCTCTCTCACACCCTCACCACAGTCTTCCTCTCTCACACACCCTTCCTCTCTCACACCCTCACCACACCCTTCCTCTCTCACATCCTCACCACACTCTTCCTCTCTCACACCCTCACCGCACTCTTCCTCTCTCACACCCTCACCACAGTCTTCCTCTCTCACACACCCTTCCTCTCTCACACCCTCACCACACCCTTCCTCTCTCACATCCTCACCACACTCTTCCTCTCTCACACCCTCACCACACTCTTCCTCTCTCACACCCTCACCACACCCTTCCTCTCTCACATCCTCACAACACTCTTCCTCTCTCACATCCTCACAACACTCTTCCTCTCTCACACACCCTTCCTCTCTCACATCCTCACCACACTCTTCCTCTCTCACACCCTCACCACACTCTTCCTCTCTCACACCCTCACCACACCCTTCCTCTCTCACATCCTCACAACACTCTTCCCCTCTCACACCCTCACCACACCCTTCCTCTCTCACATCCTCACAACACCCTTCCTCTCTCACATCCTCACCACACTCTTCCTCTCTCACACCCTCACCACACTCTTCCTCTCTCACACCCTCACCACACCCTTCCTCTCTCACATCCTCACCACACCCTTCCTCTCTCACACCCTCACCACATTCTTCCTCTCTCACCACACTCTTCCTCTCTCACACCCTCACCACACTCTTCCTCTCTCACACCATCACCACACCCTTCCTCTCTCACATCCTCACCACACCCTTCCTCTCTCACATCCTCACCACACCCTTCCTCTCTCACATCCTCACCACATTCTTCCTCTCTCACACACCCTTCCTCTCTCACATCCTCACCACACTCTTCCTCTCTCACACCCTCACCACACTCTTCCTCTCTCACACCTCACCACACCCTTCCTCTCTCACATCCTCACCACACCCTTCCTCTCTCACACCCTCACCACATTCTTCCTCTCTCACACACCCTTCCTCTCTCACACCCTCACC